>ML799206.1:71500-100742 GCA_009831015.1 Picea engelmannii | reverse complement strand
AAACCAACCAACACTTTATGAAAGCATTGTCAACAAGAAAAGAAAACAAAGACTAGGTTTAAATCAAATGAATATTCAACACCAAGACCACTGGAAATTGTGCATACTGATCTAGTTGGACCAACTACAACAAAGGGATTAAAAGGTGAGAGATACTTTATGTTATTAGTTGATGATTATACAAGAATGACTGCAGTTTGCTTTCTCAAGAACAAGTTTGAATCTTTTGAAAACTTCAAGATCTACAAGGAAATGGTTGAAAATGAGATGGATTCAAGAATCAAATGCTTGAGATCTGATAATGGATGAGAGTTCACTTCAAAGGAATTTATGGACTACTGCAGCAGTCATGGAATAAAAAGGAAATTCTCCGTTGCTAGGACACCTCAGCAGAATGGATTTGTTGAAAGAAAGAGCAGGACAATACAAGAAATGGTTCGAACAATGCTAATGGATTCCAAATTGATAGATATATTTTGGACACGGGCAGTGCATACAACAATCCACATTCAAAACATAGTAATTCTCAGAAACAACACTGATAAAACTCCCTACGAGCTATGGAAAGGAAGACTAGCAAATGTGAAGCACTTCAAAGTTTTTTCAAGCAAATGCTACATCAAAAAAGAATATGGTAGTATGAGAAAGTTTGTCTCTTGTGTGGACAAAGGAGTACTTGTTGGTTATTCAAGTACAAGGAAAACATACAAGTGTTACAATCTAAGATTGAACAAAGTTGTGAAAAACATCAACGTAACAATTGATGAAACAGACAGACCAAAATCAAAGGAAGAAGAAAACAAATCAATGGAACAAATTTTTGTAGAAGAAGAAGAAAAAGATGAAGTAGAAGAGGAAGATGAAGAGAATCCGATAGATACATAAGAGAAAGTTCAACAAGTATCTCCAAAGACACCTAGCAAACGAGTATAGAAGAATCATCCTTCAGATCAGATTATTGGAAACAAATATGCAGGAGTTGAGATTAGAAGAAAAATATGTTCACCAGAACAAACACACCTAGCACTCTTATCTACAGTTGAACCAAATTGTTTTGAAGAATCCAACAAGGATGAATTTTGGAATAAGGCCATGAATGAGGAATTCGATCAAATATATAAAAATGACACTTGGGAACTAGTTCCAAGACCAAAGAATAAGAATGTGATCGACACAAAATGGGTTTTTAGGAATAAATTAAATGAAGATGGACAAGTTACAAGGAACAAAGATAGATTGGTATGTAAAGGATATGCACAAATTGAAGGAATCGACTTTGAAGAGACATTTGCCCCAGTTGCCAGAATGGAAGCAATCCGGTTGCTTTTAGCCTATGCATGCTCCAAAAATGTTTAAGTATATCAGATGGACATAAAATCAGCTTTTCTGAAAGGAGAACTTGAAGAATAAGTCTACATTGAACAACCAAAAAGATTTCAATTGTCAGAGAACATGTGTGTAAATAAAAGAAGGCCTTGTATGGTCTAAAATAGGCTCCTAGAGCATGGTACTCTAGACTGGATAAGTACTTGCAGCAGACAGGGTTCATAAAAGGAAGTGCATACAACAACCTCTACATCAAGGTAAGTGAAGGTAATATTTTATTAATTGAAGTTTATGTTGATGATATTTTTTTGGTAGTGATGATGACAGGTTAAACCAGAAATTTGCAAAAGATATGTAGAATGAATTTGAAATGTAGTTACTTAGAGAACTATCCTTCTTTTTGGGACTTCAGATGCGCTAAAGAAACCAATGAATCTTTATTTCTCAAACCAAGTATATCATAGAAATGTTAAAGAGGTTCGGAATGAAAAATTGCAAACCAATTATCACTCCCATGCAAACTAGTTGCAAGTTGAGAAAAGATGATGATTCGAAGCCTATAGATCAGAGGCAATACAGGTCAATGATTGGTAGCTTACTATATGTGACAACATCCATACCAGATGTAATGCAGGCAGTTGGACATGTGGCACGATTTCAAGAAGCACCGAAGGAGTCATATGTGTTAGCAGTGAAGAGGATTTTCAAATATCTCAAAGGAACAAAAGAGTTTGGATTATGGTATTCAAAAGGAAAGGATCTATCAATTATTGCCTACATAGATGCAAATTGGGCAGGTTGTATTGATGACCGACGAAGAACCAATGGAGAAGTGTTCTACTTGGGTGAGTGTTTAGTATCATGGATAAGAAAGAAACAATCATGAGTATCATCTACAACCGAGACAGAGTATATTGCAGCAACATCATGTTGTACACAGGTTCTTTGGATGAAACAAACTCTGACAGATATATAGGTTGAGTATGATGAGCCCATTCCAATATATTGCGATAATACAAGTGCCATCAATATCTCGAAGAACCCGGTGATGCACTCCAAGACAAAGCACATTCCAATAAAGTATCACTTTCTACGGGAGAAGGTTGCAGAAAAGAACACCAGAGTTGAGTATGTGGGCACAAAAGAACAAGTGGCAGACATCTTCACAAAACCACTTCCACGAGAATCCTTTAAATATATTCTCCAGAGACTTGGAGTTATTTCTACTCCAAAATGAATGTTTTTTGAATGATTATCGTATATGTCTTAGATTTACACGAGGAAGCATCATAAGAGGAAAGTTTAGTCAGGGGGAGAAACCCCAGATGAAAAGATACCTTTTCCATTGATGACAAAGGGGGAGAGATTTATCAGATGCAGAGGACAGAGGCATGGTTCCAGGGGGAGCATGAGTGATATGATTTCAGTATTGCATCAGAGTGTTGTCATCAATGCCAAAGGGGAAGATTGTTGATTAAGGTTGGTTGTCATTGATGTCAACCCTTGAAGAAAGACCCATAACACAAAGGTTGGGTAATGGACCCAATATTGTTTGATGTAAAGATGATTCATTATTTCCTTGTCATGGTTGATAATAAGTAGAAATGGATGAACTCTAAAGTGGTCCCCTTATGGCGAAAGCCCTCACGGGAAGATGCTTTGTGGATTGAGTTATCCTAGAAGTATGGTTAGAGAACCCATGATTATTTGTGGGATAATGAGATGAATGCCAGTGAATTTTTTAGTGAAACTATCTTATATGGATAGTTCATGTCATTCCATTTCCGGTGGTATGTGGAACGTCACATAACTCCTTGCGGTTAGAGAGTTATGGCCATGAAAAGTTGGAGAACCCAGGTTTGGGTAATGGACCCAAGTTTGTTTGATGGATAACAGTATGATTTTTGATATATTTTCAGGTAATACTATTCTATATGGATAGTACATGTCATTCCATTTCTGGTGGTATGTTTAACATCATATAACTCCTCACGGTTTGAGAGTTATGGCCTTACAAAGTTGGAGGGCCCTCATATGTCATCTAGAAGCCCCAAAAGGTCAAAGTAGTCAAAGTGGTTTAAGAGATTTTAAAAGGTAAATAATAAAGTGAAGTGATGAGTGTACTATATTTCAAAGTGAATACAAAATAAATTAATTCAATAATAATTTTAATGGAGAAATTAGAAGTGGGTTAACCCTAAAATAAGGAAAGTGGGCAAAGTGACCTAGAAGATGTTTTTAAGGAAGCTACTTGGAGAGTATAAATAAGAGGCAAGGCTCTCTCATTTAAGAAACACTTGAGCATATTGAATACCTATAGATTTATGAGGTAACCAAAATATATCTAAGCTGAATTTCTGAGGAAAGTGAAGAAAATAAGGCCGGAATTCAAGGAAGGATAAATTCTTTTGATGATGCTTTCTAAGGTATGTTTTTTTCAGGTCATCTCACCATTTTCGCAATAACTTTTTTCTAGAATGATTCAGACCATGAAATTGTTATTCCATTGAGGAAACATATCCAAGCATATTTGGTAAAAAAATCATCTTTTGGGTCGTTTTTTTTTTTGGAGTTACACTCCTTGGAAAATAGGGTTTGTGGCTAGTCCTGAAACTAGTAAAAAATAAGTGTTTCGGGTAAAAATGTCATAATTTATTCATAACAAATCCAAATTAAGTAAGATGAAATGTGGTGGTTAGAGTACAATATGTAGTATTCTTTGTAATAGTTTCATATCAATTCAACAAATATTCCATGTGGGGAACGCTCTACAAGGTCGCTCTCTAGAATAAGTTAGAATTCAGCAAGGTGTGCCATTTTTTCCATAAATCCTTTTCTGGGAGGTTCCAAGTAGTGAAAATTGGATGAATTTCATAAAAAAAACTAAAGAACATTGTGTATCAGTTTCATATATTTATTCATTATAGGTACAAAGTTATGATTATTTCAAGTTAGGGTTGTTGACTAATCCATAACTAGTCTTGTGAGACTAAATAAACATTTGATGAAAATGCTAGTCTCTTGTTGTTAAAGTTAAGGAAGGTTTGCAGGTATGTGATCATATAAACCAATTCTATTACAAAGCTACAAATCATATTTGGATTATGAAATTGATGAGGGATTTTGGTTGAGGTACAAGTTGGGTACATGGTTGAGACAAGTAGTTCATGAGTTGGCACATACATGAGGTGTATAGTTGATGATGTTGGTACATATTGATGAGTACTTGAAACATGATTTGCACATACTTGGTACATGGTTTGTTGCACTTTTTTATGATACAGGTTGATTACAGATTGTTTTGTACAGGTTGGTGCATGGTTGATGCACTTGTTTATGGTATAGGTTGATTGCAGGTTGAGGTATAGGTTGATGCATGGTTCAGGTTTATTGGTACATGTTTATAGCAGTATATCTCACAATTATAGTGTGACCATAGTTCCATCATTCTACTTCTACTTCAGGGCGGTTGGATGGGGCAAGTACAGGTGGTTGTAACCACCTTCCAGTTGTAGCCAGAGGACAGAGGGGTTGTATCTTCCTTCTAGTTGTAGCCATAGAATTGGGGAGTTGGAGCTTCCATTAGGTTGTAGCTTGAGAAAATAGGGGCTTGGAGCCTCATTCTAGTTGCAGCTGGAAAACAAATGAAGTTGGTGCTTCCAATGAATGTAATTATTCAAGACATATAAGATAAAACATTTCGTGGTTTTCTCTCGATTTGAGTTTCCATGTAAAACACTGGTGTACTGTGTATGTGTATGATTGTTCATTTCTTATTGCTCATTATTGGAGAATAATTCTACATTGATATAAAACTTGGATTATTTGGAGAAAAATGATTATAATTACGCTATTACTAATTCACCCCCCCTCTCAGTAATCCAACAATTCTTCCTTCTTTATTTCATCAGATTGTCTAAAGCGTTGATTATTTCGGCTTCAAGATTTACCGTTCCTTCTTCACAATCTTCTTCTTCTGAATCTGTCTGACATGAAGAGAATCTTTCATCTCATTTTGCTTCAACATCTTCTTTATTCTAATTATAATGCTCTTGATCTACGATAGAATGGGATTCCTTAAAGTATAGATTATGTAGCTTATCCAAAATCTCTTTGGTTGATGAGCACTATCCCACTTTGTCTTTTATCGGATTCGGTAATCCTTCCAATATGAAATCCATTGCTATTTTTTGTTTCTCTTTGATTCCTTCTTGGATGTAGTCTTTTATTTTTTTGAACCATTGTATCCTATAAGAACTAAGTACCAAACATCATACCCATGTGCTCCGAGAAATGATTTCATCTTGTTTCTCTATATCTCATAGCTAATACCATTCTGACCATCAAACTTTGGTACTCCAACCTTGGCGTACTCCATGATATTCCTTCCAGTGGTTAAAGTGTTTTCTTGAAGGAACTGCTTTGATTTCAACTGTTGGAATACTAAGGCGGGGGGGTGTGAATCAATATGAGAACTTTTTACCTCTTTCAATAACAATACATATAAACTTCAACTTTTCAACACTATTCAATAGTTTATCACTTGTGCATTCAATATATCATTGCATCATAAATAATGTCATTCATTAGTGCATAATAAACAACCATAGATACACAATACACCATAATTTATGTGGAAACCTAAATGGGAGAAAACCACATAATGATTTCTTCTATATATCAAGAATACATTAATAGGAAGCACCAATTTCCAAATTATCCATCACCAACTGGAATGAGGCTCCGACCCCCTATTTACAAGCTCCAACTTGAAGGAAGCTACAACTCCATGAATTCTCCTGCTACAACTGGAAGGGGGGTCCAAACCCATAGTTTACAAGCTCCAAATCCCTATGTTATCTGGCTCCAACCAGAAGGAGGCTACGACCCCCTGATTTATAGGCTCCAACCTTAATGAAACTCCAACTCCCTGTGTTATCTAGCACTAACCGGAAGGAGGCTACAACCCCCTTTCCTTTCCCCGTCCTGCCGCCCTGAAATATAAGTGTAGACTAAAATTGTCATTACCATTGATCAACCTGTAACTTCCACTATCACTGTAACCAATATACCATCATCAAACAACTATAACAAGATCCATTCACATTGATACCAAAACCATCACCATACCATGTACATCAACCATGTACCAAACATGTACCATACCATGTACCAAAACCTATACCATTTCATGCATCAACCATGTACCAAAACTTGTACCATACCATGTACCAAATCACTAAGAAGTGCCTCTAGAAATGTACCATATCATCATCAATTCATGAACCATAACATTACAAAGTTGTGTCTCAATATGTACTATCGTCACAAATTATGTACCATAAGATATGCCAGGTGTAGGTACCATAACATCAACCAACCATATACCTCTATCATATACCAGGTACCATGTACCAAGGCATCAACTATGTACCAAGAGATGTGCCTAAACCAAGCACCAAAGAAAGTGCCATATCACTCATGATATTCCTCAAGCATATACCATACAACAAACCATATTCCAAGTATCCAAGATGTGCCTCAAGACATATACCAAAACTCACAAAGACATGCCTCAAGCATGTGCCAAACCTTCCAAGATGAAATCCTCAAAACATATAAAATAACATACCTTTATATTATAATGTAGAACCTGGTTGCATCACATATCATACCATACATTCTTGGGCATCAACAACCTAGTACAAGCATCCTCCCCAAATTTTCCTTAGCCTCATGGGACTAAGACCAGTCAAATAGAGGGGCCTCATAGGATGAGGGTCGTACAGCCTACAGGGGTGCGTAGCGGGACACCAGTAGTTTGACCCATGAGGGTCAGCCAAATTAGGGTTTCACATAAAACCCTCATTCTCCTCTGCAATCCCAAAAATTCCGCCTTCGCACTTCCTTCACTACCTAAGATTCGTCGTATCAGATTCGTCAATAGATCACTTGCTCACATATAAGATATTCAATAACTTGTGTGTGTCAATGTACTTATGAGAAGTTTCTTGTTGTGTATTTATACCTTGCCAAAGAAACTTCTTTCCTTAAATTTAGGGGCAACCTGTGCCTTCTTGTTACAACCACTTTACCCTTTAATTGACTTGCAACCATTTAGGGGCTTCTTAACCATTCTTTGGGGATTCTAGCTTTATGACCTCATAACTCCTCAACTGTGAGGAACTACATGACGTACCACCTACCGTTGGAAATGAAATGATGAGGACTATCCATCTATGAGTTTGTTACCTACATTTACATTCTCCTTCATGTCCTTATTCCTAAAAACACTTTGAGCTTCATGACCACACCTCTAGCGCGTATTGTAGACTGCACCCATCACATATGCTGACATCAATGGAAACCACTTCTGTTGACATCAATTACAACCAACTATCCAACAACATCAATGAAAACCAACTATACAATAGTTTTATGGGCCTTGGTGTCTGAATAAAAATGCATCTAAGGGGTTATTCCTTCCCTAAATTCCACTTTTCTCACTTTAATTCCTAAAGAGAAAAAATCCATAGAGCCCAACCAATTCCACCCCATATCCCTTTGCAATGTGATATATTAAATCATCACTAAATTCATCTCTTCCAGCCTAAATCCTCTAATGCCTCTCCTCATTGATCTCGAACAATATGACTATGTAGAGGGACATCAAATTCTAAACAATATCATTCTCAACCATGAATTCATTCATTCCCTGAAGCTGATCAATTATCCCGAGATGTTGATTAAACTAGATATATCAAAATATTTTGATAAACATAGCTAGAAGTATATTCGCTTGGTCCTCCTTGCCTTTTTTTTTCATCCTAACTGGGTCAAATGGATCCTCTCTCTTGTCTCTTATACATTCTTTTCCATTTTGATCAATGGTTCATCTTCTCCTCCCTTCATTCCCTCTAATGGAATTCATCATGGAAACCCTCTCTCCCCCTTCATTTTCATTCCGATGGTTGAGGGATTAAGGATAAGTCTTAAGTATAAGTTATTACTTCTCACAAATTGCATGTACTCAAGTTGAATGATTCTTATTTTCCCATATCTCACCGTCAATCTGTAGATGGTACAATGTTAATGGGTATCCCTACAACTCAGGAAGCCAGGGCCATCAAAAAATTTATTGAACATTTCATGGAGTCCTCCATAATGTCTATCAACTATATCAAGTCCCAAATATTCTTTTTTAATACTCCTTTGGTTGTCCAATCTCATGTCTCCCATATTTTGAGATTTTCTAGGAGCTCCCTTCCATACAAATATCTAGGAATTCCCCTCCTAGACTTTGATGTTGGAAATTACCCATGGAAATATATTATCTCCCTTCTCACCAAAAAGTTATCAGGCTTGAATTTTCACACCCTAAAATTGCCAGTCATCTCATCCTTCTTAAGTCCATTCTTCAAGCCATCCCCATCTTCACCTTCTCTATCACGGTATCCCCCAAACGTATCTTAAAATCCATCAAAGCTATTCAAAGAAAATTCATTCGTAAAGGAACTTAAGTGGATATAAAATGGGCTTTAGTAGCATGGAGTACCCTTTGTTTTCCAAAATAAAAGGGTGGATTGGTACTATGTGACCCTGAGATTCTCAGTTTTGTTCTTGGGGCCAGATATGGTGGTGTTGGATATAAGGCATCGATGAAATATAGTGTAATATTTGGAAATAGAAATATGCCTAAGACATACATTCTTTGGATCTCATCGATACAGTGAAGGAGTGTGTGGAATTACTCATTTGGAACACTACTTGGAAAAATAAATTCCTCATCGAGGAGCACATTTTTTGGGAAATTCATAATGGACAATTGGCCTTACTATGAGTGGACAGTTGGTAATAACTCCCCCATCTCCAAGACTGCTCCACCTACCTAAACCTCAAAGAAATCTTAAAGACATGTCATGTCTAGAATGTTTATCAATATTTGGCTTCTCATTCATCTGCCTCAGACTAGTGAAGGTGGGATATTAATCGAGATCATATACTTCTCCAATATAGGCTCAATTTCTCATCTTTAAAAAAATATATTTTTCAATCATCGAATTATATTTTTTACCAAGCCCAACAAAATTAGATGGGGGAACAATCCAAGTGGTTTCTTCAATCTTAAGGAAGCCTATTCTTTAGCAGTTGGTCATGCTCATAATCCTAAGGACATTATTTAGATTAAAATTGTGTACTCCAATTTTTAGATGAAAGTAGCTTTATTTCTCTAGCTAACTACTCATGGAAGGATGTTGACTTGGGACCAGCTACTACAGAGAGTCTTTGAAGGTCTAGGTATATGTTCTTTATGCAAATACGTTGCAGGATCTTTAGAAAATCTTCTAGACTCATGTCCCTTCAATTCTTCCCTCTAGGATCAAGGAGCCACTCACTTCAAACAAATTGATAGGCACAAAGATAATGTTAAGCTCACACTCTCTTCATTATGCACACAAGGATTTCATCACCCCATTATGAACAAAATTTGACAACTTTTTCCAAGCTTTGTTCTTTGGGAAACTTAGGAGAGAAATCAATGCATATTCAAAAATGAGGAACAACCAACCTCCTTGATCTAGTATAGAATAAGAAGTTGCATCAGACAATCCATCCAGTCCATCCCTTGGAAGAAGGAAGATTTCAAATGAAATAGAGAAGAGAAAATCATTCTCTCGGACTATGATCTTGACCATAATTCTTCTTGAACCACCATCAATGTGCACTCCCCCAAGGTTTCCTCTCCCTGCACCTGGTATCTTCCCCCTGCAAACTTTATCAAGCTCAATTTTGAATGGGCGTCCAAGGATAATCCCAGGCCTAAAGGCTATAGAGGGGTCTCTTTCATGATTCTTTTGGTCAAATTCTCAAAATCTTTGTAGGCAGCCTAGGCATCATCTCCAAAAACGATTCAGAACTTTGGGCTCTCCTTTATGGTTCAAAGGTATCCAAGAGACAAAACTACACTAAGATTATAGTGGAAGGAGACTCTCAACTCATTCTTAACATGTTCATCCGTCTTCAAAATGGCTCCTCCTCATGGAAGGTGTCTCGCCACTATCATTTGGAGGAAAGTTTGGAACATATGAATTCTACCATTCAAGATGTTTTTTCTCTCATTCCCTCTTATGTTAGAAGAGACACAAACAAAGTATAACATTGTCTAGCCAATGAGGGAGTGTCCTCCACTTCCATTAAAATTGATATTGCCTGGCACTCTCTTTTGAAGAATTCCCTAAAAAAATAATGTTTGAATCTTGCACACGAAGATCACCACCCCCTGAATAAGTTGGCTCAGGAAGTCTACTGCTATGCTTCTTAGATTAATCTCCCCGTAGTCATGGATGATGGGCCTCCTCTGTCCAATTCCTAGGTTCCTCCAACATGACAACTCTAGTTGATTTTCCTTTTTTCTTTAACATTTCTCATTTGGGTCATCATATTTTTCTAGTTACATTTGCATACAATACTATAGGTGTCATTCCTCAGCTTTCTGGACATTTTTTGTTTTCTATGAGCTCAGGCTTGTCTTGGTTTTCCCTTTGGTAAGGCTAGAAGTATATTAGTTTTATCATATTATAAATCAAACAAACATGGCTAAACTCTTGGTACTGTGATATCCCATGTACACTCTATTTATAATGAAATACAATAAACTATCTTACTTACAAAAATAAAATAAAAAAATTGACATATTTATTGATACTGGGACAAAAATACCTCTCATCCACCAAAGCCTTGGTTTTATCCACTCAAAAAACCCCACCTAAACCTCTTCTCTGTAGCTCTCGATTGCAGTTTAGTCTTAAATAACTTTGTGGAATACAAATTTTTAAATGCTTGTGTTAATCCATAGACCAAGCCCCATGTTATGTATAAAACCACTTATTAATTACTAGATATTGAATTATTACATTTCTAGTGTTATATTTGTATGCCAGCTAGAACCCTTCATTGCACCCTTTCATTATAATTGTACCCTTTGTCTCCTATCTATATCAAGGAGACTTAGTCTTAGAATCGTCTTATCCTACCTCATATTGTATTCTGAATTTGATATATTGTAAAATGAGGTTTCTCACTCGAAGTGGACTCTATTCATTAAATTTTTATCATTTTTAAGGAGATGGATGGTAACATTTGGTATCAGGGCATCTTGGAATTTTTGTTATAATTTTTTTGGGGCCATTTCAGATAGTGAAATTTGGAGGTTACTTCGTAGATGTATCATGGTATCGCTGGAAAAAATTTCAGGTTTTGGGCCATTATACTTTTGGAGATATAGCCTATGGAATATAGGTTTTTTGACTCATCCTGAATTCATTTTTATACGAGTCATCTTGGGATTTTCTCTATAAGTTTTTTCTAGGAGGATTCAAACTATGAAATTTTGTGGAGACTAAGGAGACATGTCCTAGTACGGGTGATCCAAATTTCATATTATAGTTCATTATACTTTTGGATATATAGTCCATGTAAAACAAGGCTTATGACTAATCCTGAAATCTGTTTTAAAAGAGTCAACCATGAATTTTCATTGTAACTATTTTCTATAATTTTTTCTGACTCTGAAATTTTCAGAATCCCGAGGAGACATAGTGACTTACATGTGAAATTTTTTTCATATTTTGAATCATTATGATTTGTTAGATATACCTCATGGAAATTGGGTTTTTTACTAATCCTGAAATTAGTCTTAAACAAGACATTTTGGTATTTTTCTATAATTGTTTATTGGTGAAGGATCAGATTGTGAAATTTTCAAGAGTTCAAGAAGTCATATCAAAGTACTACAAGCCAAAATTTCAGACTTATAAGGGTTCAATGTTTAGATATATATTAAGACAAAGGTCACCATCTAGTCATACTCCTAATTAAGGGTTTGAAAAGTATGTAACTTACAATTGGCATATTTTTTTATTGTGAGATCTATTTTTGGTGATATATGTTTGTGAAAAAGAGGAAAAATAGGAGAATTTTTATTTTTTCACATGGCTCCAAAGTCTCCTCCAAAATTTACTTCACCAACTAAACCTCCATAGAGCTCAACCATGACTTAATATGAAATATAAGAGATTTATCACCCGATGGAAAAGAAGATCATTGAAAATAGGGAATAGATGGAGAATAAGATGAATGACAATAAGAATGACATGAAAATGAATATGGATGAAAACGAGGAAGATATGAAAATAAATATGGAATAAATGGAACATAAGATGGATGAAATATGAAAACAAACATGGAACAAATAGAACAAAATATGGATGGAAATTTGGAACATATGGAAAAGAATATTCTAGATGCATTAAATGGGAGGTTACCTAAAATTGATAAGGTGTGTGAAGGGAATCATGAAAATAAAGGTGATATTTTGGTTGAACAACTTTCCAATAATAATAATTTTCCATGGGGAGGTAACTCCAATAATGAAGTTAATTATGGATGGCCTCCAAAAGGAGTGAACCATCCCAAGATTGAATTAGTGAAGTTTGATGGAACAAAGGTCTTTACCCAGGTGAATCAAATGGAGAAATATTTTTATATACATAATATTATGGATGATAAGAAAAGGATTCACCTAGAAGCCTTGAACTTTGAGAATAAATCGTATCAATGGATAATTAAAAGAAAGCCGATTTTTTATCATTATACTTGGGGTTTATTTACTAGAGACTTAGAAGCACAATATGGGAAAGATTGAGAACATGAATACTTCATTCAATTGACAATAATAAATCACTTGAATGATATTGAAGATTATAATTCAAAATTTCAAGTATTGGCCACAAGGGTGCAAGACATAAGTGATGAAAAATTGTTGGAAACTTACATGGGTGGATTAAAAGAAGACATTAAACATGAGATTTTTTTAAGACATCCTGAAAATAGTATCAAAGATATGCAATTTGATCGTCATATTCAATCCAATAATAGGGCTACACACAAGTCTACCATTAGATCATACACAGGAAGCAGAGAGCATTTTGGGGTTCATAGGACAATCATACCTCAATCGACAAGGTTGACACCTCAACAAATGGATAAAAAAAAAGAAAAGGGACTATGTTTCAATTGTGATAACAAGTAAAATAAGGGGCATAAATGAAATGAGAAGAAATTATTATACATATACTATGAAGAGGAAGAATATTAAGAATTTAAACCATCACAAGATCCATATATGGAAGAGATTACTCCAACAATATCTTGTCATGCATTGGCTGGCATTAATACTCATCAAACCCTCAAGATACAAGAATACATAAAAAAGAATAAGGTAACATTATTGATTGACTCTGGTAGTACCCATAAATTCATCAATTACAAATTAGCAAAATATCTCAATTTTTTTGTATATCCAGCACTCGAGTTTCAAGTAATGATTATAGATGGATGTACCATAAATTGTTCTGGGAAGTTCCATAGTGTTAAGCTCAACATGGGAGAGTATTTTTTGGATAGTCCCATGATTACCATAAAAATGGGTGGTGTTGATGTTGTATTAGGGGTCCAATGGTTACAATCATTGGGAACAATGGCCCTTAATTTTCAATATCTTTACATGATATTTTCCTCATATGGAAAGGAAACTGGGCTTAGAGGTATCCAAGGGAAACTCTCTAAGGTTATAAGCTCTAATAGTATGACAAAGTTACTAAAAAATGGACACCATATTGTAATTTCACAATTATTCTCACTTGATGTTCAAACACCTATATCCTCTTCTCCATTAGATCTCCAAACAGTTATCAAAAATCATTCCAAGGTAATTGGTGAAATTCCTAAAGGTATTCCACCTGTTCGATATCATGACCATGTTATTCATTTACACCTAACATTAGGCCTTACATGTATCCATATGCATAGAAGAGTGAGATTGACCATATGATCCAAGAAATGTTAAATTCCGGTATCATTCAACATAACCAAAGTTATTTATCTTCACTAGTGGTGATGGTTACAAAAAAGGATGTTTCATGGTGTATGTGTCCATATTATAGACAGTTCAATAAAATGACCATCAAAGATAATTTTCATATTCTTGTCATTGATGAATTATTATATGAATTGGATGGAGAAAAATTATTTACTAAGTTGGATATTCATTTGGGATATCATCAAACCATAATGAGGCAGGAAGACATTCCCAAAACAACTTTCAAAACACTTGAAGGTCATTATGAGTTTTTGGTTATGCCATTCGGACTTACTAATGCACCTTCAACATTTCAAATCTTGATGCATTCTATTTTCAATCCCTTCCTTGGAAAATTCGTGTTAGTATTTTTGGATGACATACTAATCTACAACAAATCTTTGGAAGAGCATGTACAACATGTTGACAGAGTAATACAACTATTGGAAGAGAAACAACTTTATGCAAAGCCTTCCAAGTGTGCCTTTGGGGTTCAAGAAGTGAAATATTTGGGTCATATTGTATCTCATGAAGGTGTAAAAGTGGAATCTAAAAAAATTAAAGCTATGAGGGAATGGCCAATTCCCAAAACCTTGAATAAACTTAAAGGATTATTAGGATTAACAGGTTGTTACCACAATTGTTTCAAGAACTATTGTCAAATAGCAACACCTATAACAACATTATTAAATAATGAATCATTTTTTTGGACTGAAGCGACAACCAAAGCTTTTGAAAAACTTGAGGTTATGTGTACAACTCCCATCCTAGTCATACCTAGATTTACAAAAACATTTATTGTGGAGTGTGATGCCTTAAGCCATGGAATTGGCACAATTCTAAAGAAAGAAGGAATGCCCCTTGCCTTTGAAAGTATCCAAATTAAAGTAAAAAACTTACTCAAACCCATTTATGGAAAATAAATGTTGGTCGTAATACATGCAATTCATAAATGTCTCCCTTACCTAATAGGGAGACACTTCAAAGTAAAAATAGATCATGATAGCTTGAAGTACTTTTTGGAGCAACGATTATCTTAAGAAGAGAAAAAAAAATGGGTTACAAAGATGTCAGGTTATGACTTTGAAATTGTCTACAAAAGAGGAAAGCATAATGTTGTGGAAGATTCCCTTTCAATGAAAGAAGAAGAAACAAAAGGTTCACTATGTGCTATTTCTATTTTGCAATATGATTGGGTGGAAGAACCAAGGATAGAATGGAAGCAATATCAAGAGGTAAGAAATATCATTTAACAAGTACAAGAGGACCCCGATTCATTAGATAATTCTACATGGAAGAATGGTTTTTCATGGTATCATGATCACCTATATTTGTGTAAGAATTCTCAACTCAAGCAGAAGGTTCTTCTAGAATTGCACACTTCTCCTATAGGAGGACATTCAGGATTCTTGAAAATGTACTATAGGATCAAGAAATATTTTTTCTGGGAAGGTATTAAAACTGATGTTCAAAATTTTGTGTCTAAATGTTTGGTCTACCAACAAAATAAGGGAGAGACAATCAAGACGTCGGGTCTCCTACAACCATTAGCTATACCAAGTCAATGTTGGGAAGAACTTTCAATGGATTTTATTACAGGTTTACCCAAATATAAAGGAAAAGTATTCATCATGGTGGTAGTGGATCGACTGATAAAGTATTCCCATTTTTTCTCTCTTTCTCACCCTTTTAAAGAAAGTATATTAGCCATAGAAACAATCCAAAATCTACATGAATTCTCCAAGATTATTGTAAGTGATAGAGATCCAATTTTCACTGGAAATTTTTGGACTGAATTGTTTTCTTTTTTTGTTACTCATTTGGCTCACAACTCATGTTACCATCTTCAATTCAATGGGAAAATTGATATTGTGAGTAAATGTCTAGAAGGATATATTTATTGCTTTACATCTGATAAACAAACACAATGGGCCAAGTGGTTGGACTTAGAAAAAGGGTGGTACAACACATCTTTCCATGCTTCATAAAAAATGTCCCCATTT
Source organism: Picea engelmannii (assembly GCA_009831015.1). Classification (NCBI taxonomy): domain Eukaryota; kingdom Viridiplantae; phylum Streptophyta; class Pinopsida; order Pinales; family Pinaceae; genus Picea; species Picea engelmannii. The sequence continues at coordinate 84,494 of ML799206.1, read as the reverse complement.
TTGGCATTTTATGGATAGCATCCTTCATCCATCACATCACCATTGAAAGGGACTGCAAAGGCTCAATAAACGGAGGACCACATAGGGAACCAACAAGAGGTTCTCAAACTATTGAAGGGAAACTTGGTTATGGCACAAAATAGGATTATACAACAAGTCAATCGACATCGCAGTGAAAGAGAATTTGAAGTGGGGGATTGGGTATTTCTAAGGCTACAACCATATAAAAAACGACCCTAAAGAAAAAAAATAAAGATAATAAATTAACACCCAAATGTTATGTCCCCTATAAGGATTGGAAGTATGATTTACAAAATGGATTTCCCCCCATCTTCACGTGTGTATCCAGTCTTCCATGTTTCTTTCTTAAAGAAGGTAATCAACAACAATATCCCAATCCAAACTATTTTACCAAATATTGATGAAGGGAAAATCATACTAGAACCAGAAACAATCCTTGAAACAAGGATTAAGAAACTGAGTAATTGAGCTATTATTGAGTACCTCATCAAATGGAAGAACCTACTAGTGGAAGAGGCGACATGGGAAGATGAGTTCTTCATGTAGAAAAACCCATAGTTAGTCAAGTATTGAGGATAATACTTGTTTGAAGGGGAGGGACATGTTAAGCCCTAAACAAATCCGCATGTTATGCATAAAACCCCTTATTAAGCCCTAGATATTGAATTATTACATTTACAGTGTTATATTTGTATGTCAACTAGAACCCTTCATTGTACCCTTTCATTATAATTGTACTCTTTGTCTCCTATATATATCAAGTATACCTAGTCTTAGGATCAATTTATCTCATCTCATATTGTATTCTGAATTGGATATATTGTAAAAGGATGTTTCCCCCTTGAAGTGGACTACATGCAGTGACTTCTTATAATTTTTAAGGCACTGGATCATAATAGCTTGAACATGAATCCCTATTGGATATGGAAAACCAAATATGGTGTCTTATTCATGTTCAATGGTTCCCTGCACACTTTCCATACCTCTACAAAATATGTGTTTTCTGCATACAACTCCTTCATGTTGTCCAACTAACAACTTCAAAATGCATGGTATTTAACAACATCACCCTCCGAATTAATGCATCAACAACCTTATTAAATTTTCCAAACCTATGTTTTAAAACAAGTAACTGACTATGTAAAAATTCCACCCATTTCAAATGCTTCTAATTGATATTACCTTTATTGTTTATGTATTACAATGCCTTGTGATCGGTAAACAACAAAAAATACTTGGGTGGAAAATAATGTCTCCATTTCTTCAAGGCTTGGACATTGGCATGGAATTCATGATCATAAAAATATTACTTTTTCTTAGCACCATTCAACTTATCACTAAATAATTATATCATCTTTCCATCTTGACTGAAGGCCATTCCAATCACTGAACCACTTGCATCGCAATATACTTGAAATACCTTACTAAAATCTAAAAGTGCTAACATTGGTTGTGTAGTTACCTTCTTCTTCAAGATTTTAAAGGACTTTGAAGCTACTTTTGTCCACTTGAAATCTCCCTTCTTCATACACTTGGTGAGTGGTGCACAAATCCCACTAAAGTTTCTAATAAAATTTTGATAAAAACTCACCAAATCATGGAAACTCCTTACATCAAATGTGCATCTAGTAACTGGCCAATCCACAATGGATTTCACCTTTTTAGGATCCATATTCATGTTGGTTTTTCTTCATATAAGATATGATGGATATATTATTACAATGATGAGTGTTCCATATATAGGGAACATATGGTGAACATCCATGAAATGATGCATCCCTTGAATAATAAATAACTATTTATTATTATCATTTACTTATTATATATGATATTTAATAATCAATAATTATATTATTGATTATTATTCTAAGAGAACGTCTTCCTGATGTTGTTGAAACATCAACACTCCCTCTCAACGAGAGATACATTCTGCAACATGCCAAGTTTGTCTTTGAAGTATACAAACTTCACCCTAGACTCATGACATTTGACTGTCAGTCTTGGGAGACATCTCTCTCCCACCTGAACCGAGGAGAAACTCCTTTTGTGGCTCTCCCTCTGAGCCAATTAACTCTCTCTAAGATTAGGCTCACTTTGGGTCTGCATGTAATAGCATATAACATCTTGCATCTTTATCATTCCTTGTCAAATCACCATGACTAGGACAAAGACCACACCAGGATCTTTCACCACAGGTACACACCTATGAGTGAATGTCGGCCTAATGCTAACTGACACTTGAAAATCACTTCAAGCACCTCGAGTCCATATTATTCCTTGTCATGATCAAGGAAGGACTACGTCTGGGCCCATTTACCACAAGTGAACCTTTATGATAAATGTATCCTATCTCCCTTGGCCTTCAACCCAATCTAGGAGAAGTTTCGTCCGATGCTAAAACATCAACACTCCCTCTTAGATATGCAAGTATCTTTCCATAGTAGTACATAACTACTGTCCAGAGACATGCAATATCTGCTAGTGGTGCACAACCACCATAGTAGAAAAAAATTTGTCACACATGGCACTCCCATGTGGACTTCTAGAGGCTACTCCATCTAGGAACACTTAGGTTCAACTCCCCATAGTGTGAGACATCAAGGGTATTAGGAGTCTAGAGCCCAAGAGGGAATCCACTTGTCCGCAAGGGGATTCTCCTGTAACAGAAATTGGTGAAGATATGTCTGCCTTGGGTTTGAAACATGTCATAATATTTGTTTGATGGTTGTGTGAATCTTCTACCAGGTTCTCCAAGTCCACACCCTTGCTCGAAAAAGTCTACAAAGTACTTCAGTCATAAGTTTTTGTCTTCTAACTTTTCACTTTGGGGGGCAATTTGTTACACATCAAAATTAATCACTTCAATGATGACCCATTGTCGTCATTACTAGTGTCGCAAGTGTCTCATTTTTGGTCGCAAGTGTCGCAAACATCATACTGCCATCTTGCATATGTCATGTCTCTAACGACATCATAAGGACATACTTAAGACACCTTCAAAGAATGGTTTAAGAAGGAGAAATCATCTGATGAGGAGTAAAAAAAAATTTCCATTGAGAAACCCACTTAAAAATGAAGTTTGAAGAGCAACGCTCCCCTACCCACTATTAGGGAGTGCTATCACTCCCTAGCCTCCTTTGGGGGAGCATTGTGGCACTGTGTGACCCCTTCTGGGGGAGCGCTAGGATTTTCTGAGAGAATTTTGGGCAGCACTCCTCTACCCACTATCAAGGAGTGCTAGCGCTCCCTACCCTTCTTTGGGGGAGCATTGCAACACTTTGTGCACCTTTTTGCAGGAGCGTTGGACTGTTTGAGGGAATCTTTGACTGTTGAGGAAAATCAAGGAAAAATCCCCCTCATCTCTGGAGTTAGTTGGATTCGAATCTGAGGTCAAGGTTGGATCTTAGGGAGGATCGAAAAATGATGGAGAAAGATCCTCAATCTATCCAAAGAATCTCTAATGTGGTTGGGTCTCTCCAAGATTATATAAGGAGGCCATCTCATGGTGAAAAGCACATAGAGTTTAGAGGCATCAAACTTATCATCTCATAAGGGAGATTTATCAGTGAAAGTTACAGTCATTCTGATCATGAAACTTTTGAGCAAGGGTCTAGACAAAGAGAGCTTGGTGAAGCTGCTACATCTACATCATGGTTGTAAGAACTTTGCTTTGTTTTCATTAATATACATATGTGCTTGGCCTGTTTCTTTAAAGGTTGTGTGTATTCTACATGAACTTTTCTCTATTAGATAGATCTGGTTTCAAGCTAATCTTAGTAAAATAGGAAGATTGTTCTGTCTTTTTTTGTTTTGCAAGACTTATCGAGGATCTTGGGGATCAAAGCTCAACTCAAATTGTGCAAGGACGAACATCGTTTAAAGGTACACCTTTCTTCCTCTTATCTATACATTATTTTAGTTAGGTTTAAAAGGATGTCAGTGACCAACGTTAGCACCCTTTCTGTCTTGGTCTTAGGAGTCCAGAGCCCAAGAGGGAATCCACTTGTCCGTAGGGGGATTCTCCTGTAACAATAAGTTCCCCACTTATCCCTTCTCGGATAAGTGTAATCACAGATCAAATCAATTCAGTCACAGAGGAGTACGATCTGGAGAATGTCTCAGGAAGCTGCAAACATCAACACTCCCTTTTAGCGAGGGAGGAATTCTCTGCCACACCAAGAAAGTACTTGAACTTCGTGTTGGTTTTGTAAGAACATCAACAACTTGCTCATCTGTAGGAAGGTACTACACCAATACTTCCTCCCTATGCACCATGTCTTGGATGTAATGGTACTTGATCTCAATGTGGTTCTATTTGTCATGAAACACTGGATTATTAGATATCTTCACATAACTTTGGTTACCATAATGAATAATGGTGGAATCCAACACATGTTCAGATAAATCTGCCAGGAGCTTGCGAAGCCACACTGCTTCACGGACTGTCATACTTAATGCAATGTACTCTGCTTCTGTTGTGCTCAAATCCACAGAAGTCTATTTCCTGCTACACTAGGAAACCATGGAAGATCCCAAAGTGAAGAAACACTCGAAGGTTCTATTTCTGTCCACTGCGCTCCCTGCCCAATCAGAGTTAATATATTCCTGCCATATCATATCAATACTGGAAGTATATCTCATACCATGTCCAACTATGCCTCGCAAGTATCTCAACACATGCTTCACAACAATATAGTGTGTCTATCTTAGCTGACTTATAAACTGGCTAAGTGCAGTCACTGCATAGAAATTTTTTGTTATGGTGTTAACCAGATACATCAATTATCCAATCAATTGTCTATACAGAGTCAGATCAATTTCGTTAGAATTGGAAGAAGACACACTTAGTTTCTTCAGATTCGTCATCATTGGTGTAGCCATAGGCTTCAAGTTCAGTATCTCAAACTTCTTCAATATCTCAACTGTGTACTTCCCCTGACTCGGGAAGATCTCATCAATTGTCTTCCACACCTATAGTGCCAAGAAGTAGTGCATCATACCAAGGTCCTTCATCTAAAATTTAGAGGCCAATGCATACTTGCATTCAACAATAAGGCTCTCTGTACCAGTGAGGAATAAATCATCAACATAGAGGACCAAAATCAGGGACTCACCATTAACAATCTTGTAGTACAAGTTGTTATCAACAACACTTTTGTTGAAGCCCAAAAATCATCAGGTGTCCATTAATCCTTTCATACCAAGCTCGAGGTGGACTCTTGAGTCCATACAAGGCCATCTTCAACCTACATACATGAGACTCCTTCTCATGTATCATGAAACCATCTGGTTGGTCGATGTATAATTCTTCCTCAATTTCTCCATTGAGAAAGGTTGTCTTTACATCCATATGATGTACTCTCTAACCCATGGATGTTGCTAGGGAAATAATTATCTGGATAGAAGTGTATCAAGCAATAGGAGCAAATGTCTCCTCATAATCTATTCCCTCCACCTGAGAGAATCCTCTAGCAACAAACATCATTTTGTGCCTCTCGATGCTCCCGTCAACTATGTGTTTGATCTTGTAGATCCATTTGGAAGTCACTACAAAATCCCCCCTAGGTCTCAGAATAATATCCCACACACCATTCTTCATGATGGATTGATACTCCTCCATCATGACTCTCTCCATACTCAATGACTAGTTGCCTCCTCATAACAGGCAGGCTCAAAATGAATGATGTGGCTCATATATGTGGCATAGCATGAATATCTCTAAGGTCTCTTGCTCACTTGGAAGGTACCACGAGGAGATGCATATCCTTTTGCCTCCTGCAGAGTCTGATGAGCCCATGTAGGTCTCTTTCTACCTACTGCAATATCTTTGGGAACATCAACTAGAGCTACAGGATCAACGAGATCAATTGGATCAATTTGATCAATCTCCATGTGAGACCCTCTATATCCCTTAAAGGATACCTCCTCCTCAAAGGTAACATCTTTTCTCACCTCAATCTGTCTCTGACCAGGGATGTAGATTCCAATATTCCTTAAAAGACTCATTGTACCCCATAATGTACCCTTTCTTCATGAAGGGTCTAGATTCATCCTTTTCTCCTTGGGTACATGAATGTATACTGGACACCCAAATATCCTAAAGTGTCCAACCTCACGCTTCACTCCGGTGAAGGCCTCCTCAGGCGTCATGTTCCTCAAAGTCTTATGAGGACTTTTGTTCTGAACATACACTGCAATCATGGATGCCTTTTCCCATAGAAACATAGGTAAATGTTGATCATGCTAAGTCATCTTGGACCATACTTGATATATAGAAGTTCCCTCATGAAACCAATATCTCAGGAAGCTGAAAAACATCAACACACCATGTTGATTTTTCTATATGAAATGATATTGTATATTCGATGTTTTATAACCTATATACTATAGCATGGGCACATTCTTCCAGTACTATGTCTCTTTTGTAACACATGTATCTTGCACCCAAGATCCTTTCTTTGTGAACTAACAATCCTTAGCATTTTTCTTGACTACGATCATATATGTCACAGAGTTACAACTGAACCTTTGCGCTAGAATGGTCTCATAGTGAAATCCTGGCATATTCTTCAATGATTTGGTATTTATTCTATTCGATAATTTCTAGTTGTGGCTCTTTATATTGACACATCCTCAGCGCCTTTCTCATAAGTTACACGGAACCGTCTTGGTGCCCCGATGGACATTTTCCGTGAGTTGGTGAATCTTGAATTCATTTAACATGGTCTAGCCAACAGTTTGGCTCAGGTTTTAGCTATTTCTTAATTCAATACTGTCTCAATCATTCCATAGAAAATAATAGAACTATTTCCCTGCCAGCGATAACCCAATCTGTAGTGTTACTATGCCTTCTCCAGTGTTTTGTTCCTAGAAATCCTATAAAGAATAGGAAATAACCCATGATGTCGGTAAAATTTCTCTGGTTACGAGACTGTCCCCAAGCCTTCTACTCCTCATGAGAAACTGCAACTTTTCCTCGTTTGAGGCCGAGAGTTTTTTTTTTTTAAGGGATTCGAACTCGATTCCGGTAGGGCATTAATATTCTATCTTGTCTCGGCTTAACTAGGTCGGGTGAGTGAATCTTCTTGTGGAATCGACCATTAATTATTTAAACATCCAGCCATAGCCATGGCCGGAACCCACAGACCCAAGGACAACGTGTTCACAAGCGTGCCATAATTTCTTATCAAGAGAAGTGAAGGGAATTGGCACTCAAGCATTAGAGAGAAATCTGATGAAAGTTGCAGCGTCATGCCAAGTATCTTTGCGATGCTAGTTCTTGGTCTTCCTCTTCCTTGGAATTATTTCATCGAGGCTCGATATTACTGCAAGGGCATGATGGAATCCCATATTTAGGAAAAATATCAAACACTCCACTCATAATTGTTGGTTTATGTTTGCACGGAATTCTATTTCTCTTTCATTTACCTCGGCCCTTCTATGAGGGAGTCAAGCCTAGTCTAGCTCTGATACCATGTTGGTTTTTCTTCATATAAGATATCATGGATATATTATTACAATGATGAGTGTTTCATATATAGGGAACATATGGTGACCATCCATGAAAGGATGCATCCCTTGAATAATAAATAACTATTTATTATTATCATTTACTTATTATATATGATATTTAATAATCAATAATTATATTATTAATTATTATTCTAAGAGAATGTCTTCCCGATGTTGTCCAAATATCAACACTTCAAACCCTCCTTGAAAACTATAAAACCTAAATAAACCAACTCTTCTTGCAAGAAAGTACACTTATTCAAAGTGATTTGCATATTCTATTCTTTCATCCTTTCCAACACTTGTTTCACATGCCCTAAGTGTTATTCCTTGGATGTGCTAAAAATCATAATGTCATCAACATACACAATGACAAACTTTCCCATAAATAGATTCAAGACCTTGTTCATCAATCTCATAAAATTACTAGGTGCATTAGTTAATCCAAATGGCATAACCAACCATTCAAACGGCCCATCCTTCATCTTGAACATTGTCTTCCACTCATCACCTTCCCTTATATGAATCTGATGGTATCCACTCTTCAAATCTATCTTTGAAAAGTTTTTTTCCCCACTCAAGTAATCCTTGAGGTCTTTCATTCTTGTTAATGGAAACGAATACTTGATAGTAATATTGTTAATATCTCATGAATCAATGCACATTTACCATTCACCACCCTTCTTCAGTGTCAAAACTATTATTGCGGAGATTTTGAATGCCAATATCAAGGAATAAAGAAAACTCCCATTTGTTATAAAAGGAGAATGAGTACAAACAAGATGGGAGAAGGCATGCTATCGTGCTAAGAGAGGTCGATTCCCAACTGATGTTTTTTTGTCAAGAAGGGAAGGAGGTTGTGCTTGAATTTTTTGTCAAGAAGGGAAAGAGGTTGTGCTTAAGGATTGGACATCATGAAAGGAATATTTTGATGCTACACAAACAAATTTCTCTTGTCAAAGAGTTTTTAATTATTTCTTTAACAAAGAATTAGTGGAGCAAGGATAGTCTCGACACTATCGTCAGGCCTTATTTACACACTCATTCTTCTTATGGGTTTTGAATGTTGTTTAAACTCGTTATTCTGATCAGTTTGAATAAAAATTGAAAACCCCAGTCTTGTTGACAGATTCATTTGTGGCAATGGAGATTGTAAATGTTGCATTCTTGTTAATTTACAAATTCATATACTTTAGATTTATGCAAATTCTTTCCATAACCCGTTTATTTGTCAAATTGACTCTATATCAAATGAGAGAGGCATCATTATTATCAATATTATTTCTATGATTGATAATCATTGATATAACTGGGCTTATAGAGTAATAAGCTTCATTAATTCTTTTTAAAAAACTTATCACTCACCATTCTCATCTCTACTTGATATTTATGTTCATGTCTTAAAACTCTCGGTCAATAGAAAAGATGTTTCTATATGTCAAGATCATATCTTACATAATACCAAAAATTTTCTTTGACTTGGTGTATATATAGCTATCAAAATATATTCTTAGTAATGGCAGTTACTGTGCTTCATGATTTCTTGAAATGATGAATTTCTTCTAAGTCTTGAGAATCAATCTTTTCTATTTGCACTTTAAATAATATTTGCTCTCAATAGAGATAGGATTTCTTTTATGCAAGTCTAGGATCATTTAGATCAGATCTTAAATGATTAAGTCTCTTTTCTAAGAGAAAACTTGTTGAGTGGAAAACCGAGCCCACTAAATCAGTTGGAAACTACCATCCCAAACGAAAACTTGCCTATTTGAGGCTTGTGATGGGGTAGTTGTCCTCTTTTGCAGGAGGGAATTTTCCCGCCTGTCAACACTCCCATAGCTAATGCCTCACCTTCTTTATTGATATGAGTCCTGGCCTCATTCCATCTTGCTAGATTGTGCTTATATGGACATTTAGATGCTTTGTGCCCATTCTACTCCACATTTGTAGCAAGTAAGGGCATATGTACCTTTTACTCTTCCAAACCCTTTGCCTCTTCCAGCATGGTTGTCTTCTTTCAAAATTTGACTAATTGTTTCTTCAACTTCTCATCCTTTAGTAGAATTTTCTCTTGCATCCTTCACTCTTCCTCTACCTCTAAGATTATTTCCTCTGCAATTACACTGCCACTTCCTATTCAAGTTTTCCTCTAGATTTAAACAGATTTGATATGCTTCATTCATAGTTCAAAAATAACGGTTACTCATCTCATATTGAATCTGAAACTTCAATCCATTCACATACCTTGCTACCCTTTAATACTTTGTCTCTTTAAGTCTTGATCCGAGTGACATTTTGAATAATTCTTTTGTATACTCTCGAATGGATGTCTCTTTTTGTTTCATTTTTTGTGTTTTTCTACACAAACTTTGTTGGTGATCAACAAACAAGAACTTTTCCTTGATATTACTCACAATTTTTCTCCAGGTATTTATCTTCACCTGCTACTTTTCCACTCTATCTTTCTACACAACATTCCACCAGAGTGAAACACTCCCTTTCAACTTTGTTATTTCAAAACAAACTATATTTTGGTCTTGGGAATTCTCATACTCAAAGTATCTCTCAAGCTCTCCTATCCAATCCAAAATATTATCTTCTTTAAGACTACCATCATAGCAATAAAACTTCCACCCTTGCATTACCTATATCCTCCATATCACATTCTAATATTGAATCCACTATGGCTCTAGCATCTCCAAATTTTTTATTCTCTAACTCTTCAATTATCCTTCCCAATTCCTCCAATTCCTGGTTCCTCGCACCTCCTCGACCTACTCCTCTTTGTGATGGCATCATTAGAATTTTTCTCGTAGTCCTCAAATAGACTACCATTCATGGGTCTTTCTTTTGGGATTGACTCCCACCACTCATCTCTCATCAGACACAAGCTTAAATGACCCTCTCACAAGTCTCCTTACTGCCATGTTTGCATAGGAACTGATCTTGTGGAGCCCAACTCTCAAGAGAGAATTAGTTCTAATACTTATGCAAATTCTCAACCAGATATGAACCTTGATCCAATACCACTTGATGCACCAAAAAAGTTATGTAATTTTCTAACACACTATAGAACTGGATCAAAACTATCAGAGTGAAACAACTACAGAAGTAGCTTACTTAAGTCACCACAGTATGCAAATGCTACAAATTTAAATATGATGGAATGAATAGTGTAAATAATACGAACCAGAAGGAAATGGATAGAATCTAACTCTTTATTGAATAATATGTAAATTCATTTTATGGATTACAATTCGTAGGTCTTAGTCTCTTCACAGTTCACAATATTCAGAGTAGTGTGATTAGAATGGTAGACAATCTCATACTCCATTGACCACACGCTGGTATTCACTCTTTTTATCTCTATTGTAGATATGGAGTTGGACCTTCTCTTATCCTATTGCAAACTGTTGAAACTCACTCTCCTTTGGTAATTAAATAGATTTATATTTGACTATCAAACTATTTAGTTCACATAGTGTCCCAACAGTTTGTGTAACTCTTCACCTCCTCCCGAGTTGTCTCTACAAATTCCTAGGGTAGCTTGTGGTCAATCTCATGTTGATTGTCCCAATTTAACTTTTAGGTATTTGTCTTTTAGCATTTTCATAGCATACATTAATTATGTAATAATAGTGGCCTCTTTATTTCTCCTACTAAGCTAGGTAACTAAACAATAGAAAATTAAAATTAAAATAAAATATTTGATGTCGACTGCACAAGCCCTGGGATGCTCATTCATGATGTAATAAGTATTTTCCTAAAAAAATTGGTTATTTATATGCATTTTTTGCCCAATTTACTTTATCCGCAAAGATATTTTTTAATTTATGAACTTTTGCAGAAAAACAATCTAAAATATTTTAGATAAGTTTTTCATTACAAATAATGTACATATTACCCCAGTTTGGATGCACATTTTCTTTTTGTTAATTTAAATTCATTTTCATTCGATCATCTTCATAGAATCTCATATAGGAAAAATTATATTGAGCATGGGGAAAAGCACCAATAAAATCATATAAACAAACATAATTTAAACCATCTTTTGGAACTCATAAAAGGGTTCTATGACTATACCTTTCCTTATGGATACCCTATATGAAAAAATATGCAATTCTTAACTCCCTATGAAAGAAGTAAGTGGGAATATTATTACATGGGCTCAACTACCAAAGAATACATTCAAAAACCTTTCTCACAAGACCTTTCAAAGCATGAATGCAAATACTAATCTTGGTATGTGGATTATCTTGAACGCATTTCCATCAACGTGATTGGAGTCGTAAAACTTCGTGAATTTGTTATATTGGAATACTATAAAAAAAAATCTAAACCCAATAGACCTAACCTAAATATCTCAATGAATCCCATTGGTGATTACCCAATTATACTATTGACTTCTCTTCACTACTTGTAGGAAAACCAAGGGGACCCCATTACCTAGTCTATTACACCAAGAGGTATAACACTCATAAGACTAGGGCATGATGATATTAGTAGTTTTGTATTGTGATGATGTTCATGTTTAGGTGGTGATATCTTAATTTCACATATTTCATTCAATTGGTTTTATATATATATGTGTGTTTTTCTGATATTTTATGATGATGATATATGCTTTATATTGTCTTAGGTGGTGAGAGCTTAATTTCACATATGGTATTCAATTGGTTTTATATATGTGCTTTTTTTATATTTTATGATGATGATATATGTTTTTTATTGTCTTGGCATGTGTATATATTCATTTAATGGCTATCTCTTGATTATAGTCATCATTGCCTATTTGTTGATGACATTCTATTTTCATGGATGTTATAATGTATTGTGTTGTTGTTGAAGTATCTTATAACCCTTAGTACCTACACAGTGAAAAGTTTGGCATTAAAAACATCAAAAACACAAATGGAATGTCAACACATAGGATATGATATTTCATGTCCTAAGTGTCGACTACATTATAATATATTGTGTGTTTGTTGATTATCAAAGGGATTTTGTTCAAATAATATTTGTATCTAAGATACTCTCCATACAAAACATTGTTTTGGATTATGAATTTCACACAACAATGTTTGGTAATGTACTATGACATATGGTTTGTGGTTCATATGTGAAGTGGGATCTCATTAAATACATGTGGTATTTCTTGGGAATTTGTTAGTTGGTTTTGGTAGAACACATGGTATAGGTATATAGTATATGGTTTAACCTTTGGATATTCATGTGGTATTGCCTCTCCTAGGCATGATTGACCTTGTCCAACCACTTGGTGTTAATTGGAATTGTTTAGACTTTGGAAAAAAACGTTGTATGACATGAAGTATCCTAGAGTTTATGATTGCAATAGCATTAAGATTTGATGTTTGGTCTAGCCAATCAAATGTATGACACTTGACATCCCCATATTATGTATCGTCCATGGCATATATATATATATATATATATATATATA
>ML799206.1:61263-71434 GCA_009831015.1 Picea engelmannii | reverse complement strand
CATTACCTAGTCTATTACACCAAGAGGTATAACACTCATAAGACTAGGGCATGATGATATTAGTAGTTTTGTATTGTGATGATGTTCATGTTTAGGTGGTGATATCTTAATTTCACATATTTCATTCAATTGGTTTTATATATGTGTGTTTTTCTGATATTTTATGATGATGATATATGCTTTATATTGTCTTAGGTGGTGAGAGCTTAATTTCACATATGGTATTCAATTGGTTTTATATATGTGCTTTTTTTTTATATTTTATGATGATGATATATGTTTTTTTATTGTCTTGGCATGTGTATATATTCATTTAATGGCTATCTCTTGATTATAGTCATCATTGCCTATTTGTTGATGACATTCTATTTTCATGGATGTTATAATGTATTGTGTTGTTGTTGAAGTATCTTATAACCCCTAGTACCTACACAATGAAAAGTTTGGCATTAAAAACATCAAAAACACAAATGGAATGTCAACACATAGGATATGACATTTCATGTCCTAAGTGTCGACTACATTACAATATATTGTGTGTTTGTTGATTATCAAAGGGATTTTGTTCAAATAATATTTGTATCTAAGATACTCTCCATACAAAACATTGTTTTGGATTATGAATTTTACACAACAATGTTTGGTAATGTACTATGACATATGGTTTGTGGTTCATATGTGAAGTGGGATCTCATTAAATACATGTGGTATTTCTCGGGAATTTGTTACTTGGTTTTGGTAGAACACATGGTATAGGTATATGGTATATGGTTTAACCTTTGGATATTCATGTGGTATTGCCTCTCCTAGGCATGATTGACCTCGTCCAACCACTTGGTGTTAATTGGAATTGTTTAGACTTTGGAAAAAAACGTTGTATGACATGAAGTATCCTAGAGTTTATGATTGCAATAGCATTAAGATTTGATGGTTGGTCTAGCCAATCAAATGTATGACACTTGACATCCCCATATTATGTATCGTCCATGGCATATATATATATATATATATATATATATAGATAGATAGATAGATAGATAGATAGATAGATAGATAGATAGATAGATAGATAGATAGATATATTACATGAAATTTAGCATCCACATCTTTTCCAAATATTTTAGAGGCCATTGTGTGAGACTTCCTTCCTTTCAAAGGTCTACATCCATATTGTTGTGGACGGGTCCAAATGGCCTATCAAGTAGGTAATGGAAAATGTTTGATGGAAAGTCCCAATTATACTCGTTCTCGTTTGGCATGGAAAGTTCCAACCAGTATGTGGGCCTAGTTTCCACTAAGACTTAAAAGAAAAAGAGGGGAAGACAATAAATTGTCCCCCAAAGAATTCCTATCAATTCTAAATCTAATATAAAACGAAATAAAACTTGTTGGGTTGTTATATTCTTTGCAATGATGGTCGAGTCAAGGTGGATTGACGGGAAGTGAAAGTTGAAGGTCAAGGTGGATCGATCGGGAAAATTCGAAGTCAAAGTGATCGACAATAATTCAAGAGGTCATCCGACAAAAGGTCGACAGGCGACTGTGTGGAAACCGATTGAAGATCAAATGAATGTCAACTGGTAATCTGACTTGGTAGTTGACTGTAACAAAATCTTGATATTCTTGGTATTTGTAGCCAATAATATGCATGGATCTGTAATGGTTTTTGGGTGCCTTTATTTATGGTTTTTCCTACTACAAATCCTATAAATAAGGTGTGTTTTATTCGTATTAAGTTGATCAATCATTAGAGGTTGTTGGTCGTGTAGATGTAAGCCGAATTGGCTACAAGGTTGTTCTTGTGTAAGCAAGAAGGTATGATTTCGATTGTGTCTTAGGTGTGGACTAAGGCTAGGCATGTAACCTTTTATTCTGAATGAATAAGACAAGGAGAGATATGTTCAAGCAATGTTGGTTTTCATGTTTGGGTTTCCAGGGTAAAATCTATGTGTACTGTGTGTTTTCTTTGTCATTTTCTTTATACTTTAAATATGTGTCCCTCTCTTCTCTTAGATTTACATGGAAAGTATCTATTTCCTAACATGTGGTATCATATATTTGTTTAATAACATTTGGGATCGGATCTTGGTTTAACAACCTTGGATCGGAGCTAAACCCTAGGTCGAGTAAGAGTTGTGAGTCAAATATATTTAAAGTTGTGCTTAAAAAATGACGAGTAGTTCAAGAATAGAGATCGAAAAATTCAATGGCCAGAATTTTGAGCTTTGGAATATTAAAATTGAAGATCTCCTTGTAGATCAAGAACAATGGGAAGCAATCTGACTAGGTACCATTCTGATAAGAATTTTGAGGGAAGAATGGGAGAAAATTGAAAGAATGGAAAGGATTATGATTCAACTTTGTCTTTTATATTCAATGTTGTTGAATGTCTCAGGTGAAGATTTAGCCAAGAAACTGTGGGACAAGTTGGAGAGATTATACTAGTCGAAATCCCTGGTAAATAAGTTGTTCCTTAGAAAAGAGTTATATCTTATGAGGATGTGTGATGGTAGTTCGGTGAATGAGCATTTAAATTTTTTTAATACCATAATAAGTTAGGTATCATCTGTGTATATTAAAATCACTGAGGAGGAGAAATGTATTAACCTATTATGTTCTTTGCTAGACTCTTGGGATAGCTTAGTCATGGCTATAGGGAGTAATTCAACCATGTTATCACTAGAAAACATGGTTGCATCTCTATTGTCAGAATAAATGAGAAAAAAGAACATGGAAGGATCGACCAAAGATGTATTAATGGTGAGAGGTCGACCAATTGACAGAGAAAAAGGAAAATTATTCGATAGAAAGTTTAAGTCGAAGGGTAGATCTAAATCCCTTGTTCAATCGACAAGAATATGTTGGAAATGAGATAAATCTAGGCATTATAAAAATGACTGTAAGTCGAAGGCAATGAAAGTTAGTATAGTATCCAATAAGAGGCATTCGACTGAGAGAAATACTACTCTAGATAAGGGAGGCGATGTGTATCTAGCGTCGACCAGTACACAGTCGGATCAACATGTTTGGTTGATTGACTTAGGAGAATCATATCACATGACACCACATAGAGAATGGTTCTACGAATATGAACAATATGAAGGAAGAGATGTGTTCTTTGGGGACAACTCGAAAACCAAAATTGTCGGATGGGGAAGAGTCTGACTTATGCTACAGGATGGGAGGAGTAGAACCATTTCAGGTGTGCTACATATTCCAGGTTTTTCTAGAAACATGATATATGTCAATAATATGAGTGTTGCAAGTGTGCACACTTTATTTCAAAAGGATACGTGCATGGGGGCTTCACTCAATGAAATTGTGACATAGCACGTTCGTATATGGGATATTAAATAATACCCCTAATTTCACTAGATATTGAAAAAAAAAACCTAAAATCCTTTTGTTGACTCCCCCTCCCAATACATATGTACAATTTTAAAACCCCCTATTTTTACCACATATCCTATGTATCCATTTTTTTCATGGAATTTTTAATACCCCTTTTTTATTTCTACCCTTAGTATGAAAACATGATGAAACTCTTATACCCTAACAAATCATAAATCACAAAGGTAATTCAAAAATAAGCAAACAAGTGCACTAACATCCCAACAGAGGGATATGCTACATATCTTTGGGTTCAAGGGCTTGGTGTTATACTAATTTCACCTCTCTTTAGTAAACACATGGTCATGCATTTATTTAGGAAGGGGGTTTATTTAACTATAAAATCTAAGAGTAGAGAACCCTTGTACATAAACTTATTTTGCATCTCCATATGAAAAAACACATGCAATCACACTAGAATGATGGATTTAACTTCTTGCAAAACAACTTTATAATTGAAGAACCTAGTGGTTTCATTTTGGAAAATGCACCATGAATTTTAAGTCTTTCCTTATGATTAGATTTATTAGATTTTTTTTTACTAAATACCCAAACAAAATACCACTGATTATAGCACCCAAAATCCACCTAAAGAATTTTTGATTCGTGGATGAAATAATACAAAAAATGGTGACTGGAGGAGATCCATGTTTATAACGTATATGATGTAACCAATAATTCATATGTTAAGTTTCTTTCTTAAGCTGATATTATTAATCATGGGTTCAATAGTAATTATTACAGTTATAACAACAACACAATAAGGATCTTACTGAAACAAACAATATCACAAAGTACACAAGCATTTATCCTGAGAAACCCTCAAGGGAAGAAAACCCAATAAAACTTATTTAATATAGATTCAATAACCAAGTACAGTACCAGAATAACTCTTTCTCTACGAGAGACAAACTACCATGATGCTAGAACAGAAAATAATCAAAGAACCATAGCCAATCCAATGCCAAGACAATAAAACAAACACTAGAGAATATCCTCTCCCAAGCAATGCACCTCTCTCTCTTCCTTCTTCCGGCAACTGGTAACTGCATCTTCCTTCAATACTTGCACACTAGATGAGTGAGCTAAGTGAGTGAACAAATGAGGCGTTGGCATCCTTTATTTATACAAACTGGCAAGCGTTGAAAGGAGGTGTCTCTTCACTAGCAGGTCCGACTTCTCTTTCTGGGTAATTAGAACCACTTTAATTTTCCCGGGGGATACTTCTTAATTTGAATATTACATTTAGGATTTGACCAATCTGCAAAAGGGGATAAGAATATTCTTTGCAGTTACACAATATTTCAACACTCCCTCTTAACAAGAAGGATATTATTTATCTTTTGACAGGTCACTGGATGTCATCATCAACTGAACAATATCATCTGGGCAATATCATCAACTGGATAATCATCTTCAACTGGATAACATCATCAACTGGGTAACAACATCCACTGGATAACATCATCAACTGGGAAACATCATCAACTGGGTAACAGGAGGCATCAATATAATCCACTTGGTCATTTGGCATCACGATCACTGACTGGTTCTCTATGAATCCATATTAAAGAAGTTTTGTTCTCTTTATCTTCGCGTAGAAGATACTCTTTCTTTCTTTCATCTTCACCCAGAAGATACTCTTTCCTATATTCACACACAAGATATCTTATCTTCACACAGAAGATGTCTTATCTTCACACAAAAGATATTCTATGAGTTTTTTCGTTCCTTTTATGTTCTCCCTTCTCTTGTAGTAATCTATCTCACCCATCCATTGGGGAGGAATTCTACCATAGATTCACTCCTAGTCATCCCACATGAACTAGAGAAGCTAAGACGCTAGCCTGGGCAAGAATAGACTTCCTTTCCATGATCCACGCAGGATCATGACACAAACCTCAAGAGACAACTAACAATTCCACGCGGTCAAGGTTTGTGTTCCAAGCTACTCAATCCTTGTCCAAAGGAGAGTATATGCCCACTGCCCCTTGGAGAAACATACACACTCCTCTCTATGAGGGTGGTCACACCCCTCTCTACGAGGCTATTCTAGCATGTCCCTCAGGTATCCAAAACTCAACACTTGGACAGAGGCTAACCTTGGAAAATTTCTCATTCCTCGTCTCTATGAAGGTCTCTTCCTTCTCTACAAAGGTCTCTTCCTTCTCTATGAAGGTCTATTTCTTTTCTATGAAGGTCTCTTCTCTTTCTCCTTCTCTACGAAGGTATCTTCTCTTTCTCTATGAATTTCTAGCTATGGGATCTGAAAAAAATCTCTTGTGGTCCAAAATCTTTCCATGGTATAATACCATGCTACCCATCTACTAGGCACCATCCATCCACCGGATAACTTTCATCTTGATCAAATTATCTCATTACTCATCCACTGAGTAAACTATTCCATGGACCACTACTTTCCTAACTGCACCAAATCACGATCCTCCATTTTGAACTAGGATACATAGATGCATCTTGCACCAAAATAAGATATTCTTTAACTTTGTAACATCTGATAATCATCATCCTTGAAGTTCTCTTCTGTAATATCATGGGTTCCTTCTTGAGTTCGAACATTTATTTATTTCTGACTTCATACTAGATCAACCTGCTCCCTCTACATCTATAAGAATGGTACTGGAACAACCTGCAGTTACCTGCATCTCATTAGCTATATCTGAGTATCCAACTTTCTCTTCATCTTGAACTTTTTTGTTATGCATATTTAGTATCCTCCTACTCCTATATGAATATTGGATACTGTCTGGTTCTTACTGACTGTCACCATATCATAAGTCCTTCTCATGCTGTCTAACTTCTGCAGGTCAAGGCATAAGTTCTTTCTTCTGAGACCTGTAAACTTACTTACAGTATGCTTTCTGATATATGTCACTTAGCCAATCAGTCAGTAACAATAAGAAGTAATCAAATAAAACTATATCATGATTTCTATCATAGTAGTACACATCTTTTCTTAAGCAAAACTTGTTCAACCATGTACACATCTGAAACCCTAATCATGAGTAAGACTTTTGAACTCTTTTCAACTCTAGCTATGAAATCACCAAATTTTCCCTTACTATCATAGCTAAACACATACCTTTGTCACTCTCATGAGTGATCATACCTGAAATAAATATTTTATCTCTTTCTTTATCCTCTTCTTTGATATTTCCTTCATAAATCTGCATAGACATTGAAATAAAACGAGGTTAATTAACATTCTCACAAAAATCTAACTTGTAATGATAAAGTATTAAAGTAAACAAGATACTAAAAATAAACATGAATACTTATCTTTTGTTTTTGTGTGGGGAGGCTCCATAGACTCCACCATTTGTTATCTTTCTTCAGATCAACTATCTTCAACTTAAAGTACATAATCCTCAATTTCTACTAAATATTTCTTTGAGGGAGGAGATTCCTCTTCCTCTACCACATGTGCTTGATGATTTCTTTTCCCTTTTCCTTGAGGACAGTCATAGGAAAAGTGTCCCAACTTTTGACAATTGTAGCATCTGATATTTGAATAATATTTCTTCTTATCTGGAACTCTTACAGAGTTAGCTTCTTTATTATTCTTCCTGAAGTAACTTCTTTTGTTCTTTTGAATTGTAAGAGCTTTCTATTCATCAACAATTAATCTCTTCTATTGTTCTACAAGTCTAGATTCTTCGTGTGTGCAATCTGCCCATAAATGATCAAACTTGGGTAACTTGCTTCTTGCACACACTCCTTGTACAAAAGGAATCCAAAATGTTGGAAACCCATTTAGGGTTGTGGTTACAAGATATTTGTCACTAATGACATCTCCAATAGCTACAAGATGATCTCTAATATGAGAAACTCTCATAAGATAGGATGAGACAGATTCTGAGTTTTCCATCTTCATATTACGAAGTTGATTTCTTAAGGCAAGATTATGGCTAATGTCTTTGCTTTCATATAACCTGTTGAGTTCTTCATACATTTTCCTTGTTGTCTGTAGTTCAGATATAGGAGGGATCAAGTGATCCTTTACTGAATCTGACATGATTCTCTTTGCTTTCTTTTCATTCTTCTTATGCTTGGTCTTTTTATCTTCTTCCTCTGGTTCTGGTACACCCATTGTAACATGTTCTAGGATATCATTCTCGTCTAGAATCATCTACAACCTATGCTTCGAAGATTTGAAGTTTCCAGATCCTTCCATCCTGTCTTGTACCCTCATACAGGTAGCCATTATTTCTTGTAGTAGAAACCCTAGCCCTCTGGGCTATATAAATAATAGAAAAAACAAATTTCTTGGATATGAAAACTGAACTCACCAAAAGATGCGTTGGAATGAGGCGAGTATGCTGGTATTGTCAGTTTCCGAAAATTCCAATTTCTGACCCTTGAAAATGGACCTGTGAAATTCTGGACTGCAACTTTCTAGTTCTGGTTCTGGTTTTTTGGTACCAAGTCAAACTAGGGTTTGAATTTTCAGGAGTTCTTCCCACTGGAAATCTTCGATTCTTGTGCCAAAAGATGTGCCTAGGAAGGACACAATTCCCAATGTGGTTTGTAGCCAAAAATTCCAAATATTCAAGAAACCATAATTTTTTAATCCCGACAAAACTGAAGACTGAATCTGCGACAATTCTCTTTCAGGCCTGCTCTAATACTATGTTGAGTTTCTTGCTTAAGATTTTATTATTAATCCTGGGTTCAATAGTAATTATTACAGTTATAACAACAACACAATAAGGATCTTATTGAAAGAAACAAGATCACATAGTACACAAGCATTTATCTTGGGAAGCCCTCAAGGGGAAGAAAACCCAACAAAACTTATTTAATATAGATTCAATAACCAATTGCAGTACCATAATAACTCTCTCTCTCTACGAGAGACAAACTATCATGATGCTAGACCAGAAAATAATCAAAGAACCATATCTAATCCAATGCCAAGACAATAAACCAAACACTAGAGAATATCCTCTCCCAAGCAATGCGCCTCTCTCTCTTCCTTCTTCCGGCAAGTGGTAACTGTAGCTTCCTTCAATACTTACACACTAGATGAGTGAGATGACTGAATGAACAAATGAGGCGTTGTCTTCCTTTATTTATACAAACTGGCAAGCGTTGAAAGGAGGTGTCTCTTCACTGGCAAGGGCGACTTCTCTTTCAGGGTAGTTAGAACCACTTTAATTTTCCCGGAGGCCGACTTATTATTTGCATATTACATTTAGGATTTGACCAACCCCCAAAAGGGGATAAGAATATTCTTTGCAGTTACACAATATTTCAACATCATAAACATTGATATGCAACCAACTTCATACATTGAGATGCAACCAACTTCATACATTGAGATGATGGAAATCAAAAAAGAGTATTCTCCTTGTAAGTTATTCAAGATTCTCAAGTAAAATTTGTGAAAAATCATAAAATCAAATGACAAAACATTGCCAACAAATTCTACTTGAGGGATTGGGACTATTGGTTTTAGGTGAAGGGAATTTCCCCAAAAATAAGGACACCCACATACTCCATGCTCTTTTTCAAATACATATAAGGAGACAAGAGTTATTGATGTACACCCTACCCTCTCCTAAGGTCTGATCGACCTCCCGGTCTAGGATCATTCACAATCGGGAGCCGAATCGACTCTTCAGGCCCTATTGAGGCTCCAAAATCCTATACAAAGGTCCTTTTCTTTCATGTGCAGGTCCAATGCTAAGAATGTGCATGTGCTTTATGTCTAAGCCCCTTTTCTCTTTTAAATAAAACTTTCGACCTTATCCCCTTTTACCTCTGGTGGAAATTTCATACGACTCTGGGTTGTGACCAGGCGCTAAGGGCTATGCGCTATTTTGATAGTTCACCCTTCGACGATTTATCTTCCTATTTTCCCCCTCAACTCCCCCGAACGCACAAAATTTGTGAACTGTTGAAAATCACTAGGCAACAAGATCGACGACCCTCAACAAGCACCGAGATCGATGACTCTGACTCTCCATAGGGATTCAGCTTTGACGATTTTCTAATCGCGTCCAATACACCTAGCACACACAAAGTGTCGATCACCGAAAAGGGAAGATCTGACGGACCTTATTTCATCACTAGATCAACGACTCTACGCCTCTTTTGCAATTCGGGCTTCAACGATTTCTTTTCCGCTCCAACGCAAAACACTTACAAAGTGCCATGGATCAATGACACTTTTCCACTCCACATTATGGGCTTCAGAGTATTTCAAAGCATTAAACCTTCAATTCCCTCGGAGTTCTTACTCACCAAACTGAGAGATCTGGTGACACGTGTCCCCCTCTGATCGACGATTGAGAGTGACTCTGACCTTTGGGCCTCAGGGAGTCCTCAACCCCAAACCACTCTCTACTCATATTTTTTGGAGTGCTGAACTCCAGGATTGATTGAAACCTATCCACTGAGGTTACCGGTGGAGATTTACTCTGCTACTCTGGGCTTCAAGGATTTTCAAAGCATGATACTTCTAATATTTCGGAGTGCTAGACCTCTGAATCTTCGGATCTACTGTCACACGTCCCTCTCAAATGGACGGTTGAGATCTTATTCATTCTTCGAAGATTTGGGCCTTGATCTAAAAATAGTGGGCTGACTTGTTATGCTATGCAAGCACCCTCTACTTCATTAAAATAAAACTTCACAGGACCTTGCTCCATGTGTTAAAATATGCAAGATAAATTATGTGCCAAGTTTATGCATCTTCTTTTAAATGTTCATGTGTGAGGAAATGTTATTTTAAATGGTTAAATATGTACTTTAAATAAAT
>ML799206.1:47430-59318 GCA_009831015.1 Picea engelmannii | reverse complement strand
TCCGAGAACTCTAGACTCCACGCAACTTGTTTCCTCTAGAGTACTAGTCCTCCAGACTCCTAGATTTGTTGACGTGTGTCCCTTCTAATCAATGGTCTAGATTTGATTCCGGACTTCGAAACTTCTTGCCCAAATTCTCCACTTTGGAAAACTCTCCAGAGTACTATGCCTCTAGACTAAGGGATCTGCTGACACCTGTCCCTCTGCTTCAACAGTTGGGATGTGCCTCGGGACTTTAAAGCTTCAGGTCTTCCTGACTCTGTACACCATGTGCATTGGTTCTCTCAGAGCACTAAGGCTCCAGACCTCCTCTGATCTGATGAAACGTGTCCTCAGGAATCAGACGACCATGATTAACTTTGACCTTCGAGACTTCGGGGGTCCCAAATTCTCCATAAATCTAAAACTCCCAAATGCGTGAATTCCAAAGGAATTCTCTGATTAACTCTTGCACAACTCTTCTGGATCTGACGACTATCATATCTCCTGCAAACTATCGAATGGATCTTGGTCGTTGATTTCCATTCTTCATTAACTCCTCCTTTGCGCTCCACACACACGACTTCTGTCAAACACACAAATTCTTAACAACTTGTAGGGTTAAACCTCAAGCTACTCACCTAAATCCGACGCTCGTCAATCCTTGTGCCTAGATCCAATGACTGGAATTTATCCTCCTCCACTACGTTCTCCTCCTTTTGCTAGATTCTGATCCAATGGTCTAGATTTTTCCCAAAAGCAGATCTAACAGTTGTTGTAGCTTCTCCTCCTCTATCTACGCTCTTACTTTTCGATGAAGGATTCTTCAAATTATCAAAGGCTTCGACCTTTGAACTCTCCTCTACAGGGTCTATTAACTAGCCTCTACTTGAATTGCACTTTCTGAGCTTTGAACTTAAGATAATTATTCCTGCACACGCCTTGTGTTATTCCCACAGTCTGAGACTTGGACTGTCTTGACCTTCCGCTCTCCTTACAAGGATCCATGTTCACAATGTCACTACTCCTAATCTTGAAATACTTGTAAAATTCAAAGGGGCTTGTCCCTTTGAAAGTTCTCCTCTACAGGTCTATCTATTTGCCTCTGCTTGCGTTCTGAAGACGACACTCCTCTTGAGCTCTTGAATTTGGAATAAGTCCTCTTGTGCACACCTTGTGCTTCCCTCACAATCTAGGACTTAGGTTGTTTTCTAGTCTCTGCACATCTTGCATGAAATATGCCTGATCCCGCAGATCAAGATATTTGTTATCGATCCAATGTTTTGTCTTACAGATCTGATACACTAGGGGTTTTTGGATGCATTTCAGTTGTGTGTTTGAGATCTTTATGGTTATTTCATGTGCATGTTGGTTATTTCAGGTGCACGTTGGTTATTACATGTGCATGTTGCGTATTTATCGTTTAAACAATATATAAAGGATGCATGCAGAATTAAAGAACATCAACTACCCAATAACATATATTATGCGACTCAAGCATGGAAATACAATAACACACTGGAAATATAGAGTATAATCATCAACTAGATCTCATGGATTGTCACTGGAATATAATCAAATAGCATAAAAATAACTGTGATTAGAAGATTAATGCAGATCTGATGCATGCACAGATAGATCAGCAGAAATATGGGACTCCGAAGAAATACGGTAACCACTACCAGCTGGAAAACTCGTCCAGAAGGATAGACCATCGGAATGCGTTGGAAACTACTCCAATAGAAGTGCCCTGACCTCTATACTGGAATGGATGGCTGTCGAATATCAGATATGGCCTCTAAGGTACTGGATCTGGACCCCTGGGGGGTTTTCGCACCTCCTAGGACACTGGATGCGCTCCAAATGATTCCACCGATGAAATCAACTGCTATAGGGCTCAAAACGATCATCTCGCCAAATGCGAAATTGTGTTGGAAGGGTTTCCCTAGATCTGTCCTGATGCTCCATCTGCAACCCCAAATGTATTATCGGAAGAGTTGCACCCTAAATGGATGGATGATGCGCTCTGCAAGATTCCACCGTCATAATCTTATGATAAATGGCTCAATAGAAGCTCCCTGTTTGGATCTCCACAGGGTCGAAAGTAAATTTCAATCTAAGCTCAGACCTCGTGCAGCTCCACAAACCCTCAATCTAACTTGCACCCTCACTGGTTGGGCTACACACACTATACTGGATACTCCTGAATAGCTCGATGAAATGCCTAGATGGTATCTCTAATGGGCTAGGGTGTTTCTCTCAACACCAAAACCTATCAATGGTGGTGGTTTCCTCCATAAATCCACAAAACAAGAAGGTCGACTATGTTCCTCCTCTGGGAACTCACAACATCAAATCATAACAATGCATAATGAGGAATTAGGTCAAATTCCTCCCTTTATACCATTCCCAATCTAATTCACCATTGACCTCACTTAATCTAGGTGTTTTTCCTCCTAAGGTGAATAATTAATTAATTAAGTCCCCCTTTAGCACCTTTTCATTCTAATTCTTCATTGACTTAGGCTTAAGTGACTTTTCCTAAGTATTTTGGCTTAATTCATCATTTAGCCATCAATTCCTCCTTATTTCTCCATCTTGTTCCATGTTTGTCCTTGACTATAGTCTATGGGAACACATAGACTACTAAGTCACTCCCTGTTGGCCTACTCTTGGGAACGGGACATCACAATCCTCCCTTCCCGAGATTGCTTGTCCTCAAGCAACATCAATCCTGGGTGTTGTAAGATATGCTCTCCCTCCCATGTGGCATCCTCTACTGGAAGATCCCTCCATTTAACCAAGCACTCCCTGATGATCCTGCTCCTCAATCTGCACTCTCTCTGCTCTAGTACCTCCTCTGGCACTAGCTCCAATTGACCCTCCTCATCCAAGGGTGGAAACTCTTCTAAAATGCTAACATGTTGTCCCACAATATTTTTAAGGCAAGAGACATGAAAGACGTTATGAATCTTGCTACCTTCTGGTAGCTCTAGATTGTATGCCACCTTTCCTATCCTCCTGATGAAACTGTATGGCCCGTATAACTTCGACTTCAGCTTCTATACTTTGCTCCTCTTCAAGGAGGACTGTCTATATGGTTGTAATCACAGAAAAACCAAATCCCCTATCTCAAAAATGCGCTCAACTCTGTGTCAATTTGCATATATCTTCTGCTAGTTATGAGTTGTCTACAAGTTCTCCCTTACTGATTAAAGAATCCTCTGACTCTCCTCCACCCATTCCTTGGCCCCCGAGACCCTGCTATCCCCAAGCAAAGTCTCCATAAAGGAGGGTGCATTGTATCCATACAATGCCCTGAACGGTGACATCCTGATAGACATATGGTAAGTTGTGTTGTAGCAATACTCACCCATATGTAACCATCTCACCCAAGTGCATTGTTTCCCCCCCACATAGTTTCTTAGATTCCCCTCCACCCATTTGTTGACGATCTCTGTCTATGGGTGGTAGCTAGTACTTGTGGCTAGATCTATGCCTATCAACATGAAAAGATCCTACCAGAATGCGTTGATGAAGTGCCCATATCTATCACTGACTATCTGCCTGGGTAACCTATGCAACCAGAATACCTCCCTGAAAAACAACTCTGCTACCTGAATGGCCTTGTAGTCTATGGGTATGGTGAAGAAATGTGAAAATTTGGTCAGTCTGTCGACCACCACAAATATGCATTCCTTGCCCTGCACTCTAGGAAGGCCTATAATGAAATCCATGGAAATGTTCTCCCATTTCTGCTCTGGAATGGGTAGAGGTTGTAATAGCCCTATGGGGTGTGTATGCTTGGACTTATTCTGCTGACAAGTCGTGCACTCTCGCATGTGTTTCAACACATCATCCTTGAGACCCTTCCATGAGAATCTCTCCCTAATATGCCTATATGTTTTGAAGTACCCCTGATGCCCTGTTGTAGGCGAATCATGACATACCTTCAGAATTTTCCCCTTCAGGGTGGATTATGGAACCAAGTATATCTGGTCCTTGTAGAAAATGACATCATCAAGAACCTGATATCTATCATCAATCACCTATCTGTCCATCACCTCACAAGAAAAATTGTTTTTGGAGTATTCCACCAACAAATGAGCTTTCCAATCTGTACAAATGCCCATCATCGAACATCCTGCTAGCCTCCTGGACAAGGCATCTGCCACGATATTCCTTTTTCCCTTGACATACTCAATGTCAAATTCAAAGTCTTGGATCTTTGAGACCCACTTTTGCTGCCTCTCACTGAGGTATTTTTTATCAAGAAAATACTTGATATTGTTCTGATCAGTCTTCACTACAAACCTGTTGCCAACCAGATACTGCCTAAATTTGGTTAAGGCATGCATGATCGCTAGCATCTCCTTGTCATAAATAGGATAGAGTCTCTCTAACTCGTTGAGATTTCTTCTCTCAAACACGATGGGGTGCCCCCCTGCATCAAAACTACTCCAATCCCCACCCCTTATGCGTCACCCTCTAAGACAAACGCCTGCGAGAAGTCTGGAAGGGCTAGAACAGGGCATGTGCTCATAACCTCCTTCATTTTTTTGAATGTCTGTTGTGACTCCTCTGTCCAATGAAAAGTACCCTTTTTGGTCAAGTCTGTGAGTGGTGCTCCCAACTATGAAAAACCCTTGATGAAATGCCTGTAGTAACTGCATAACCCAAAGAATCCTCTCAGCTCCATGAGATTCTTGGGCATTGGCCAATCCAAAATGGCCCTGATATTTTCCTGATGAACCTGTACTCCCTACCCACTGATGATATTCCCCAAGTACAGTAGTTCTCTCATGCCAAATTCACATTTGGATTCCTTGGCATATAAAGACTATGCCTGCATAATACCCAATACCTCCCCCAAATGTGCTAGATGCTCATCCCATGTCTTGATGCAGATCAATATGTCGTCGAAGAATACCAGGATGTACTTCCTCAAGTGTCCCCTAAATATATGATTCATGAAAGACTAGAAAGTGGCTAGTGCGTTGGTCAATCCAAATGGCATGACCAAGAACTCAAAGTGTTTGAAATGGCACTGGAACGTTGTCTTCTCAATGCCCTTCTCCCCGATGTTGATTTGATGGTATCCTGAGCATAGATCAACCTTAGTGAAGAAGACTGCCCCATGTAACTCATCCATCAACTCATCTATGTGTGGAATGGGGTAATGATTCTTGATCATTTTCTTGTTGAGAACTCTGTAATTGATGCACATCTGTAACATGCCATCCTTCTTCAGTACCAGGACAACTGAAGATGCAAAAGGACTCATGTTGGGCCTGATGTGCCCCATAACAAGAAATTATTTGATTTCTTTCTCAATATCGTCCTTGAATTTCTTAGGGTTCCTATAGGGTGTTGTAATCATTGGCGTATCCCCTGCCTCTAACTCAATCATGTGCTCAAAACCCTTGTCAAGTGGTCTCCTTGGTGGTATCGGCCCAAATATTGACTCATACTGACCCAGAAGCTCTCTGATCTGTGGGTGGTAATGCTCCCTACCCTCAGAATCATTATGCGTGGTGATCAAACACTCTGATGCGTAAGCCACATCTCCATGATGAAATATCTGCTCCATCCTCTTTGTCAATACTACTTGAGGTGCTCCTGTAGACATGCCCCTCAACACAACTCACGATCCATTAGCATCTCTGAAGCTCATGGTCAACGTCTGACAGTTGAACCTAATCTATCCCAATGAATATAACTAATGTACCCCTAACACGACATCAGTGTCTGATAGGTCAACTACATAGAAGGTGTCTACCAAGGTGTAGTTTCCTAGTTTGACCTCTAGGTCTGGGATCATGCCCAAACATGTCAACGTGTATCCATCAGCCACTGCCACATGGAATCCCTAAAACTCCTATGTGCGTAACCCCCTCCTGGATACTAAGTATGCATCTATGAAGTTGTGGGTGGCCCCACCATCAACTAAAGTTGTCATGCATTGCCCCTGTACAAGGCCCTTTATCCTGAGAGTGTTGTACCTGGGTACTCCTGAAAAGGTGTCTATGGTTCCCCCTTTCACCTCTCTACGAGGTTTTTCCTCCTCCTTGGGATGTGCCCTTGCCGATATCTAAGGTTTCTTTGGTTGTTGCTCTGGCTCATGAGTGTTCTCAGTCTCTGAATCACTATCTGTTTGTGCCTCAATATCCTCCTCCTCCTCCTCACTACCTAATTCCACTTTGATGTAGTGGATATGTCCCTTTCCCATGCATCTATGCCCTGGGACCCAAGGGTCTCTGCAAGAGAAGAAAATATTCTTCCTCATTAGCTCTCGTCGCGTATCATCATCCAATTTAGGATTTCCCTTCCATTCCCTTTGATGATTCTTTTGATCCTTGTCTCTCTGTGGTACAAAGGGTTTGGTGAAGGGTTTAGTTTTTGGCACTGAATCCACCAAATCTCTAGTGTGTCGGATGGCATCCTGCAAGGTATGAGGTCGGCAGGCCTTCACCCATCCTCTCAAGGGTTCTGTGAGCCCTTCTGTGAATAGCATGACCAATCAGGGCTCAAATATGTTAGTCACTGCCATTGCTACCCTCTGAAACTCTGAGATGAATGCCTCTATTGTGTATGTTTGTCTCAACTGTGCTAGATCTCTGAAATGGATCTCTGGATCCCTCCTGTCAAATCTATCCATGAGTCTCTCTGTGAACTCTCTATAGGAGGTGATGTGACTGTGACCCAATGTCACCAATCTGTGATACCACCACTCGTGTGCCTCACCCTCCAAGTGTAAGGTGACGAAATTGATGGCCTCTGACTCGATCATCTGGTTGAGTTTGTAGTAGGTGTCGAGTTTTTGTACCCAAGCTTTGGTAGTGCATTTGGACAATCCATCAAAAGAAGGTATGGTGAGTTTACCCACATTTTGGATGAAATCAATGTTATTCCTGTGTTGCTGCTATTGTGGTCCTCCCCTCTATGGCTCTCTGGGGAGGTTCTTGAGTCTAAGTCCACAATACTCGACTAAGGTCATATCCTGATGGAAGTCATGGCCCAATGTTGCATACTCTCTCTGATAATCTGCAATGTCCTCTGCATGAGTGGGTGATCTTTGTGTTGTCGATATCTATGTTGTTACGGGGGGTTCCCTCTGGAAAATGGGAAACAACGGATGTGGGATCCTACTCGCAGAGGTGTATGTGTGAGTGGGTGATTGGGGTCTACTGCCTACCCCTAATTTCCCCTGTGCTGCATGTGGGGATTGTGTGCCCAGGATGTCTACCATAGCCAGTCTATCTGCTACCTGAGCCAAGTACTGAGACATGGTCCGCTAACTAGATAGCATATCACTAATAACCTGCATGAAGGTTGCATCTGGATCCACAGGGGCCTTACCACTGTCCTCTGGTCTCTCATGTATGTCACATAGCCTCCTTTCTGCTTCACGCTCAACCTCACACTCTAATCTTCTCTCTGCTTCTCTATGTGCCTCTTCCTCTTCCTCTGAACTGGGAGGGAAGGGAGGAAAGTTAGGCATATCCCTTCATTCCCTGCGCCTATTGTAAGTGACATATTCGTCACCTACGTGCTCATGACCATCTGGTTCTTCTGTTGTATTCATTTTCTTTAGTCACAAGTTGGTAGGACTAAATCTCTGATACCACTGAAATATCCTTGATCCCACAGATCAAGATATTTCCTACTGATCCAATGTTTTGTCTTGTAGATCTGATACATTGGGGGTTTCTGGATGCGTTTCAGTTGTGTGTTTGAGATATTTATGGTTATTGCATGTACATGTTGGTTATTTCAGGTGCATGTTGATTATTGCATGTGCATGTTGCGTATTTATGGTTTAAACAATATATAAAGGATGCATGCGGAAGTAAGAACATCAACTGCCCAGTAACATATATTATGCGACTTAAGCATGGAAATACAATAACACACTGGAAATATAGAGTATAATCGCCAGCTAGATATCATGGATCATCACTGGAATACAATTGAATAGCATAAAAATACTTGTGATCAGAAGATGAATACATATCTGATGCATGCACGGATAGATCGACAAAAATATGTGACTCTGGAGAAATGGTAACCGCTACCAGCTAGAAAAATCGTTTGGAAGGATAGACCATCGGAATGCGCCGAAAAATACTCCAATAGAAGCACCCTGGCCTCTAGACTATAATGGATGAGTGTTGGATATCAGATTTGGCCTCTGAGGTACTGGATCTGGACCCTTGGCGGGTTTGTGCACCTCCTGGGACACTGGATGCACTCCAAATGATTCCACCAACAGAATCAACTGCTATAGAGCTCAAAACGATCGTCTCACTAAATTTGGAACTAGGTTGGAAGGGTTTCCCCGGATCTGTCCTGATGCTCTGTATGCAACCCCAAATGTACTGCCAGAAGAGTTGCGCCATAAATGGTTGGATGATGTGCTCTACAAGATTCCACCATCAGAATCTTATGATAAATGGCTCAATAGAAGCGCCCTGGCTGGATCTCCACTGGGTCAGAAGGAAATTTCAATCTAAGCTCAGACCTCATGCAGCTCCACAAACCCTCAATCTGACTTGCGCCCTCATTGGCTGATCTGCACATAGTGTACTTGATACTCTTGAAAAGCTCGGTGAAATACCTAGATGGTATCTTCAATGGGATAGGGTGTGTCTGTCAACACCGAAACCGATCAATGGTGGTGGTTTCCTCCATAAATCAACAAAATAGCAAGGTCGACTCTCTTCCCCCTCTGGGAACTCTCAACATCAAATCATAACAATGCATAATGAGGAATTAGGTCAAATTCCTCCCTTTATACCATTCCCAATATAATTCACCATTGACCTCACTTAATCTAGGTTATTTTCCTCCTAAGGTGAATAATTAATTAATTAAGTCCCCCTTTAGCACCTTTTCATTATAATTCTTCATTGACTTAGGCTTAAGTGACTTTTCCTAAGTATTTTGGCTTAATTCATCGTTTAGCCATCAATTCCTCCTTATTTCTCCATCTTGTTCCTTGTTTGTGCCTGACTATAGTCTACGGGAACACATAGACTACTAAGTCACTCCCTATTGGCCTACTCTTGGGAATGAGACATCACATTGTAGAGCTCCTATACACATTTGTACTATCTCCCCTGAGCTTGAAATTGCTCAAACTTATAAGGGTATCAACCCTTTGTTATTTTCAGTAACTCCTCGTGCCCTCTTGGCACTCACCCTCTGTCTCCTGATCTTGACCAACATTGTAGCATTGGGTTGGCTTTGTGCACTCCTTACACGGCTTCACCTCCTGAAACTTGAAATCTACAACTCGACTTGCACACTCCTTGTGCACTCTATGCAGAATTGCACTCGACTCTCCTCTAAGTCTAAACTTTGGTGTTCCCTCTTGGAAACCTTCTCCCAGAACTCAAACAATAGTTCTCATGCACTCCTTGCGCCTACTCAATGCACTCCTTGCAGATCCCTCAGAGTATTCAATAAATCTAGTATGTTTTCTTCAGAGTGTTCAACAACTCTGATGTGCACTCCTTGCACAATCCTCCCTTGCGAGGTTAATGAATTTCTCTGGTGTGCCCACCTGGCATGCTCTTTTATGAACTTGAAACATAGGTCAAAATTCACTCCTCACGTTGGCTTCACAGAGTTTTCAATACTCTGGTGTGCACTCCTTGCATAAGCCTATGATCCCAGAACTACTCAGAAATCCACAAAAGATAGAGAAGTCTATCTAATTCCTGCAAAGGGAACATACATGCATCTAACAACGTACATAAATAAACACAGAAAACATTCAAAGAATAACCATTCATTATACATAAAAACATAGACACCTCATATGAAAGAAAAATTGCTTTTGTATTATATCTGAATGTTTCTGTACAAAGATTTACAAAGGATGGAATGCAACAGAGTCTTCAACACTTTCTCTACTCTCCTCTCTTGATCTCTCTACTCGCTCATCCACAACTCACTAACTCTAATGAATTTTTGATACAATGATATTTTTACAAAAGAGGGGCTCCCTGAGCCTTCCCTCCATCTACCTACTAGCATTGAATTACATTCAATTACAATCAATCGACATCTAGTATGAACTAGGCCTAAACCTATCTACCTGTCAGCCATTAAAGGTAACTTCACATGCTGCCTGTACAAAGGCACATGGCTCGACTTTCCTTGAGCCTTACAATAGTTAATACATTTAATTCTTCATTTTAAATTTTAAATTTAGACGCAAAATGAGAGGACTGGCGCCTCTCTTCCTTTGGAATCCATTCCTCCTTGTGTGCTAATGCATTGGCTTGCTGGCGCTTGATGAGGTGGAGCGATGCTCCTGCATCAATTATTGTGAGGCACCATCTTTCAAAACAATTTTAAATTGAATCTTTTGACACTGGTGAGGCATAATATTTTATATTTGAACTCTTTTTAATCCTTTTTTAGTTGGTTAACCGATATTATTATTGTAGCTAAGAGGTATCCAACATTAATGTATTATGGGAATGTTCAAAATACAATGGAGATAATCTTCTTGGGATTGTTGTGTTATGCACTATAGAGTAGCACTTAAGACGGTTAAAATATCCATTATACATGATCTCCAAGAACTAGCATCATTATTTGTTCATTAATATAAAGTAAATGTACTCAAAGATTTTCTTGGACTTGTTGATTTCATTGTTAAGCTGAATCTAAATGATAAATAGAAAGGAGCATTGGGCAAGGTACAACACTTGGTAGGAAATAGTGTAATAGCCGAATTAAATAAACAACATTTAATTTAGAACAGAGCAGTAAAATTTAAGAGTTACTTCATTTAGCACGTTCGCAATCAAATTCATCATAGTAATAAAATTTAATAACAAATTAATACAAAAAAACAATGCATAATTCTTGGTAAGTACCTGAACCTGATGCTATTATCCCTCCTGTTGTCCGCAGCTTGCCTCCTTGATCTCTTATGAACACTGCCCAAATCCATTCCTCCCTGCCAACTAGGTAGCTCCCTAGCTCCAAGATATCAACGGATATCCTGGCCCCCGTGCCCAAAACCCCCAGCAACTCCGGTGCACTGTATCAATACCACTCACAAAATTTCACCTCTCTCTCTGCAAATCCCCGAGCTCCCAAAATCCATCCCCAACCTCCGTAGAATCCTCCCGCCAAACTCCTTCCCTTCCTTATCCCTCCTTCACCGACTCTCCTCCCCCTCATTAATTTCCTTATCTCCCCCTTATTAATTTCTTATCCCATTCTTTAATGTCTTATCCCCCCCTTCATTAATATCTTATCCCTTTCTTTAATGCCTTATCCTCTCCCTGCATACGTAAAGCATTTGAATTAAACAATTTAAAATTATTAAGCCCCCCCTTAAATTATTACCAATATCATTGAGTGTGATATGTAATAATTAATTAATTAATTAATTAATTAATCAAAAGTTAAAAACAATTAATTAATAAATAAATAATCAATTAATATTATTAATACTAATCATTGTTTAATTAAAACCATATTAGGACAATTAATTAGCTAATAAATTTTACTTAATAATCCCTAAGCATGTATTCATCTAGGGTTGTTACATACACCCTCCCTTCAGGAAACTTGGTCCCGAAGTTAAGGTATCTCGTGGTACAAAGGAAAAGAAACATGGTTCACACATTCATAACAAGTAACCGACATTATTAGTAAGTAAGTCAAGAAAAATCATACATACTAGTGTATATGTACAAGAATTGCATGTGTAGCTAGTACATACAATTCTCGTGCATGTAATAATAATCAAACTGTCATCCTTTAGTATTTTATGTACGCATCCAATCCAGTCAGCAAGACTAGTCTTTTATAAAAGACAACAAACCAATCAATTGTTGAGAAATCCCTTAATTACTATTATCCGGTTCAACAATTTTATTTTA
>ML799206.1:27053-47330 GCA_009831015.1 Picea engelmannii | reverse complement strand
TATTAAAGTAAACAAGATACTAAAAATAAACATGAATACTTATCTTTTGTTTTTGTGTGGGGAGGCTCCATAGACTCCACCATTTGTTATCTTTCTTCAGATCAACTATCTTCAACTTAAAGTACATAATCCTCAATTTCTACTAAATATTTCTTTGAGGGAGGAGATTCCTCTTCCTCTACCACATGTGCTTGATGATTTCTTTTCCCTTTTCCTTGAGGACAGTCATAGGAAAAGTGTCCCAACTTTTGACAATTGTAGCATCTGATATTTGAATAATATTTCTTCTTATCTGGAACTCTTACAGAGTTAGCTTCTTTATTATTCTTCCTGAAGTAACTTCTTTTGTTCTTTTGAATTGTAAGAGCTTTCTATTCATCAACAATTAATCTCTTCTATTGTTCTACAAGTCTAGATTCTTCGTGTGTGCAATCTGCCCATAAATGATCAAACTTGGGTAACTTGCTTCTTGCACACACTCCTTGTACAAAAGGAATCCAAAATGTTGGAAACCCATTTAGGGTTGTGGTTACAAGATATTTGTCACTAATGACATCTCCAATAGCTACAAGATGATCTCTAATATGAGAAACTCTCATAAGATAGGATGAGACAGATTCTGAGTTTTCCATCTTCATATTACGAAGTTGATTTCTTAAGGCAAGATTATGGCTAATGTCTTTGCTTTCATATAACCTGTTGAGTTCTTCATACATTTTCCTTGTTGTCTGTAGTTCAGATATAGGAGGGATCAAGTGATCCTTTACTGAATCTGACATGATTCTCTTTGCTTTCTTTTCATTCTTCTTATGCTTGGTCTTTTTATCTTCTTCCTCTGGTTCTGGTACACCCATTGTAACATGTTCTAGGATATCATTCTCGTCTAGAATCATCTACAACCTATGCTTCGAAGATTTGAAGTTTCCAGATCCTTCCATCCTGTCTTGTACCCTCATACAGGTAGCCATTATTTCTTGTAGTAGAAACCCTAGCCCTCTGGGCTATATAAATAATAGAAAAAACAAATTTCTTGGATATGAAAACTGAACTCACCAAAAGATGCGTTGGAATGAGGCGAGTATGCTGGTATTGTCAGTTTCCGAAAATTCCAATTTCTGACCCTTGAAAATGGACCTGTGAAATTCTGGACTGCAACTTTCTAGTTCTGGTTCTGGTTTTTTGGTACCAAGTCAAACTAGGGTTTGAATTTTCAGGAGTTCTTCCCACTGGAAATCTTCGATTCTTGTGCCAAAAGATGTGCCTAGGAAGGACACAATTCCCAATGTGGTTTGTAGCCAAAAATTCCAAATATTCAAGAAACCATAATTTTTTAATCCCGACAAAACTGAAGACTGAATCTGCGACAATTCTCTTTCAGGCCTGCTCTAATACTATGTTGAGTTTCTTGCTTAAGATTTTATTATTAATCCTGGGTTCAATAGTAATTATTACAGTTATAACAACAACACAATAAGGATCTTATTGAAAGAAACAAGATCACATAGTACACAAGCATTTATCTTGGGAAGCCCTCAAGGGGAAGAAAACCCAACAAAACTTATTTAATATAGATTCAATAACCAATTGCAGTACCATAATAACTCTCTCTCTCTACGAGAGACAAACTATCATGATGCTAGACCAGAAAATAATCAAAGAACCATATCTAATCCAATGCCAAGACAATAAACCAAACACTAGAGAATATCCTCTCCCAAGCAATGCGCCTCTCTCTCTTCCTTCTTCCGGCAAGTGGTAACTGTAGCTTCCTTCAATACTTACACACTAGATGAGTGAGATGACTGAATGAACAAATGAGGCGTTGTCTTCCTTTATTTATACAAACTGGCAAGCGTTGAAAGGAGGTGTCTCTTCACTGGCAAGGGCGACTTCTCTTTCAGGGTAGTTAGAACCACTTTAATTTTCCCGGAGGCCGACTTATTATTTGCATATTACATTTAGGATTTGACCAACCCCCAAAAGGGGATAAGAATATTCTTTGCAGTTACACAATATTTCAACATCATAAACATTGATATGCAACCAACTTCATACATTGAGATGCAACCAACTTCATACATTGAGATGATGGAAATCAAAAAAGAGTATTCTCCTTGTAAGTTATTCAAGATTCTCAAGTAAAATTTGTGAAAAATCATAAAATCAAATGACAAAACATTGCCAACAAATTCTACTTGAGGGATTGGGACTATTGGTTTTAGGTGAAGGGAATTTCCCAAAAAATAAAGGCACCCACATACTCCATGCTCTTTTTCAACTACATAGAAGGAGACGAGAGTTATTGATGAACACCCTACCCTCTCCTAAGGTCTGATCGACCTCCCGGTCTAGGATCGTTCACAATCGGGAGCCGAATCGACTCTTCAAGCCCTGTTGAGGCTCCAAAATCCTATACAAAGGTCCTTTTCTTTCATGTGCAGGTTTAATGCTAAGAATGTGCATGTGCTTTATGTCTAAGCCCCTTTTCTCTTTTAAATAAAACTTTCGACCTTATCCCCTTTTACCTCTGGTGGAAATTTCATACGACCCTGGGTTGTGACTAAGCGTTAAGGGCTACGTGCTATTTTGATAGTTCACCCTTCGACGATTTATCTTCCTATTTTCCCCCTCAACTCCCTCGAACGCACAAAATTTGTGAACTGCCGAAAATCACTAGGCAACAAGATCGTCGACCCTCAACAGGGACCGAGATCGACGACTCTGACTCTCCATGGGGATTCATCTTTGACGATTTTCTAATCGTGTCCAATACACCTAGCACACACAAAGTGTCGATCACCGAAAAGGGAATATCTGATGACCCTTATTTCATCACCAGATCAACGACTCTACGCCTCTTTTGCAATTCGGGCTTCAATGGTTTCTTTTCCACTCCAACGCAAAACACTTACAAAGTGCCACGGATAAACGACACTTTTCCACTCCACATTCTGGGCTTAAGATTATTTCAAAGCATTAAACCTTCAATTCCCTCAGAGTTCTTACTCACCAAACTGAGAGATCTGGTGACGCGTGTCCCCCTCTGATCGACGATTGAGAGTCACTCTGATCTTTGGGCCTTAGGGAGTCCTCAACCCCAAACCACTCTCTACTCATATTTTTTGGAGTGCCGAACTCCAGGATTGATTGACACCTATCCACTAAGGTTACCGGTGGATATTTACTCTGCTACTCTGGGCTTTGAGGATTTTCAAAGAACGATACTTCTAATATTTCAGAGTGCTAGACCTCTAAATCTTCGTATCTACTATCACACGTCCCTCTCAAATGGACGGTTGAGATCTTATTCATTCTTCAGAGATTTGGGCCTTGATCTAAAAATAGTGGGCTGACTTGTTATGCTATGCAAGCACCCTCTACTTCATTAAAATAAAACTTTACAGGACCTTGCTCCATGTGTTAAAATATGCAAGATAAATTATGTGCCAAGTTTATGCATCTTCTTTTAAATGTTCATGTGTG
The DNA here is from genome assembly GCA_009831015.1 of Picea engelmannii. Taxonomy (NCBI): domain Eukaryota; kingdom Viridiplantae; phylum Streptophyta; class Pinopsida; order Pinales; family Pinaceae; genus Picea; species Picea engelmannii. The sequence continues at coordinate 43,847 of ML799206.1, read as the reverse complement.
AGGAAATGTTATTTTAAATGGTTAAATATGTACTTTAAACAAATACACAACAACATAACTTGCAGCAAATAAACCATCAAACTCACAACAATAACAAGATGATAAAGGAGTTCACCCCTCTCTGGGCTACATCTCCTTGAGCCTCCATCAACGGACTTGGCTCTTTGGGATTAATTTGTCAAAGATTCTTTTACAAGCTGCTGCTCAACTCCAATGGAAATTATGGCTGTACCATTGGGATCAGAATACATAAAAAACCCAAAATGACTAATAAAACTCTAAAAACGGATCATGGCTCATCCAGGCATGACCTCTTCTACATGTGACCTTAAGCTTCCCTGAGCTTCTCTTTGGAAAAACACCTGTAAAAGTCCTCAAATGGATCTGAAACCTATCCCAAAGTGTTCAAATCATAATAATTAGACAAAAATGATTATTCAATCACAGAAAACAAACATAGGCTCATCTGAGCATGACCTCAAACAATGAGGTCTTCAAGCTCCCTAGAGCTCTTTGAAACTTCAATGGTTAAAAACCTGCAAAAGAAGTCTTCAAATGGCTTTGAAAACAGTGTCAATGGATTCAGAACGTTCAAAAACCCCTAGCTGGGCTTTTTCGGCACCTCATTTGGCCAAAAAATGAAGAAGATAGGCCTCCTGCCATTTTCTTCCTTCAAGCTTGTTGTCTCTGGTTTACCAAAACGCACCTCCGTACGCTCAACCAAGAACATGCTCAAAAACTCGTGCTAAAACCTAGCACACGCGCGTAACCACAAAAATAGTCAAACTGTAGAATGATTATGGGCGCGCCTAGCCCCTAATCGCCAAGGCTATGGTCATAAGGGTCACCATGTGACCTCGCGCTCAAATAAAAAGGGCTGAGTTTTTAACCAATGATTAAATTCCACTTGTTGGGCGCGTGGTTAAACCGTTTAAAAAAAAACAATCCAACTCCCGCGTGCGCAAAGGCAAGGTCATATGGCGACCGGGGGCTAACCGTTTTAAATGTGTGCCAAAACTCCAAATCCATTTTCCAAACGCGTGCTGGTGGTCATATGTATAAAGTGTGCGACCACAGGCTGGGGCTAAGCCCCAGCCCGGACCCCCGCGCCAACTGTTAAACAAATCCAATTTAAATATTTTTTAAACCATATATGTTATAAGAAACACCGTGTGGTATGTTAGTCGAGCGACCATTGTTAAAGCGCTACCAAAGGGGGAGGTCTGGGGTTCGATCCCCATGGACTCCATAATATTTTAACCAAACAACCATTGTCATGGTGTCACGTGGCAACCCACGATTGGGCCACGTGGCACCTCATAATTTTCCAAAGACCATGCCACGTGTCACCATTTGATTCGACCACATCTACCAATGAGTGAATTCGATATCACCTACCACATCAGTGGTCATACCTTTGCCACATCATCCTGTACAGCCTTTGCCACGTCAGCATCCGTACGGACTGCACAGTCAGAACAATTTTTTTTTCCCTGTTTGATGATTCGAAAAGATCGTGATATCTCTCTCATCCGATGTCCGTTTGAACCCAAACGAGTTGCATTGGGTTCGTGATGATGAGGGCTATGCACCCATTCGTTTTGAGGCAATTCAGAGAACATTGATTTTTGAGCTAAATTTTGACCCCTAGTCCAGATTTTGATCAGGCCTTTTCAATGCACGACCCCAACAATCCTCCGAAGTGCTGGAACTTTGGACTTATGGATCCACTACCACGTGTCCTTGTTGATGGACAGATAGGATTATATCCACCCCTTCGAACCTCCGAGAACTCTAGACTCCACGCAACTTGTTTCCTCTAGAGTACTAGTCCTCCAGACTCCTAGATTTGTTGACGTGTGTCCCTTCTAATCAATGGTCTAGATTTGATTCCGGACTTCGAAACTTCTTTCCCAAATGCTCCACTTTGGAAAACCCTCCGGAGTACTATGCCTCTAGACTAAGGGATCTACTGACACCTATCCCTCTGCTTCAACAGTTGGGATGTGCCTCGGGACTTTAAAGCTTCAGGTCTTCCTGACTCTGTACACCATGTGCATTGGTTCTCTCAGAGCACTAAGGCTCCAGACCTCCTCTGATCTGATGACATGTGTCCTCAGGAATCAGACGACCATGATTAACTTTGGCCTTCGAGACTTCGGGGGTCCCGAATTCTCCACAAATCTAAAACTCCCAAATGTGTGAATTCCATAAGGAATTCTCTGACTAACTCTTGCACAACTCTTCTAGATCTGACGACTATCATATCTCCTGCAAAATACCAAATGGATCTCGGTCGTTGATTTCCATTCTTTGTTAACTCCTCCTTTGCACTCCACACACATGAATTCTGTCAAACACACGAATTCTTAACAACTTGCAGGGTTAAACCTCAAGCTACTCACCTAAATCCGACGCTCGTCAATCCTTGTGCCTAGATCCAATGACTGGAATTTATCCTCCTCCTTTTGCTAGATTCTGATCCGATGGTCTAGATTTTTCCCGAAAGCAGATATGATAGTTGTTGTAGCTTCTCCTCCTCTATCTACGCTCTTACTTTTCGATGAAGGATTCTTCAAATTATCAAAGGCTTCGACCTTTGAATTCTCCTCTACAGGGTCTATTAACTAGCCTCTACTTGCATTGCACTTCCTGAGCTTTGAACTTAATATAATTATTCCTGCACACGCCTTGTGTTATCCCCACAGTCTGAGACTTGGACTGTCTTGACCTTCCTCTCTCCTTACAAGGATCCATGTTCACAATGTCACTACTCCTCCTAATCTTGAAATACTTTTAAAATTCAAAGGGGCTTGTCCCTTTGAAATTTCTCCTCTACAAGTCTGTCTATTTGCCTCTGCTTGCGTTCTGAAGATGACACTCCTCTTGAGCTCTTGAATTTGGAATAAGTCCTCTTGTGCACACCTTGTGCTTCCCTCACAATCTAGGACTTAGGTTGTTTTCTAGTCTCTGCACATCTTGCACGAAATATCCCTGATCCTGCGGATCAAGATATTTGTTATCGATCCAATATTTTGTCTTACAGATCTGATACACTAGGGGTTTTTGGATGCATTTCAGTTGCGTGTTTGAGATCTTTATGGTTATTTCATGTGCATGTTGGTTATTTCAGGTGCATGTTGCGTATTTATCATTTAACAGTATATAAAGGATGCATGCAAAATTAAAGAACATAAACTGCCCAATAACATATATTATGCGACTCAAGCATGGAAATACAATAACACACTAGAAATATAGAGTATAATCATCAACTAGATCTCATGGATCGTCACTGGAATATAATCAAATAGCATAAAAATAATTGTGATTAGAAGATGAATGCAGATCTGATGCATGCACAGATAGATCAGCAGAAATATGGGACTCTGAAGAAATACGGTAACCACTACCAGCTAGAAAACTCGTCCAGAAGGATAGACCATCGAAATGCACTGGAAACTGCTCCAATAGAAGTGCCCTGACCTCTATACTGGAATGGATGACTGTCGAATATCAGATCTGGCCTCTAAGGTACTGGATCTGGACCCCTGGGGGGTTTGCGCGCCTCCTAGGACACTGGATGCGCTCCAAATGATTCCACCGATGAAATCAACTGCTATAGGGCTAAAAACGATCGTCTCGCCAAATTCGGAATTGGGTCAGAAGGGTTTCTCTAGATCTGTCCTGATGCTCCATCTGCAACCCCAAATGTATTGTCGGAAGAGTTGCACCCTAAATGGTTGGATGATGCACTCTGCAAGATTCCACTATCATAATCTTATGATAAATGGCTCAATAGAAGCTCCCTGTTTGGATCTCCACAGGGTCGAAAGTAAATTTCAATCTAAGCTCAGACCTTGTGCAGCTCCACAAACCCTCAATCTAACTTGCACCCTCACTGGCTGGGCTGCACACACTGTACTGGATACTCCTGAATAGCTTGATGAAATACCTGGATGGTATCTCTGATGGGCTAGGGTGTTTCTCTCAACACCAAAACCTATCAATGGTGGTGGTTTCCTCCATAAATCCACAAAACAACAAGGTCGACTCTGTTCCTCCTCTGGGAACTCACAACATCAAATCATAACAATGCATAATGAGGAATTAGGTCAAATTCCTCCCTTTATACCATTCCCAATCTAATTCACCATTGACCTCACTTAATCTAGGTGCTTTTCCTCCGAAGGTGAATAATTAATTAATTAAGTCCCCCTTTAGCACCTTTTCATTCTAATTCTTCATTGACTTAGGCTTAAGTGACTTTTCCTAAGTATTTTGGCTTAATTCATCGTTTAGCCATCAATTCCTCCTTATTTCTCCATCTTGTTCCCTATTTGTCGCTGACTATAGTCTATGGGAACACATAGACTACTAAGTCACTCCCTGTTGGCCTACTCTTGGGAACGGGACATCACAGTCCTCCCTTCTCGAGATTTCTTGTCCTCAAGCAACATCAATCCTGGGTGTTGTAAGATATGCTCTCCCTCCCATGTGGCATCCTCTACTGGAAGATCCCTCCATTTAACCAAGCACTCCCTAATGATCCTGCTCCTCAATATGCACTCTCTCTGCTTTAGTACCTCCTCTGGCACTAGCTCCAATTGACCCTCCTCATCCAGGGGTGGAAACTCTTCTGAAATGCTAACATGTTGTCCCACAATATTTTTAAGGCAAGAGACGTGAAAGACGTTATGAATCTTGCTACCTTCTGGTAGCTCTAGATTGTATGCCACCTTGCCTATCCTCCTGATGAATCTGTATGGCCCGTATAACTTCAACTTCAGCTTCTATACTCTGCTCCTCTTCAAGGAGGACTGTCTATATGGTTGTAATCACAGAAAAACCAAATCCCCTACCTCAAAAATACGCTCAACTCTGTGTCGATTTGCATATATCTTCTGCTAGTTCTGAGTTGTCTGCAAGTTCTCCCTTACTAATTGAAGAATCCTCTGACTCTCCTCGACCCATTCCTTGGCCCCCAAGACCCTGCCATCCCCAAGCAAAGTCTCCATAAAGGAGGGTGAATTGTATCCATACAATGCCCTGAACGGTGACATCCTGAGAGACATATGGTAAGTTGTGTTGTAGCAATACTCACCCATATGTAACCATCTCACCCAAGTGCATTGTTTCCCCCCCGCATAGTTTCTTAGATGCCCCTCCACCCATTTGTTGACGATCTCTATATGTGGGTGGTAGCTAGTACTCGTGTCTAGATCTGTGCCTATCAACATGAAAAGATCCTGCCAAAATGCGCTTATGAAGTACCCATCTCTATCACTGACTATCTGCCTGGGTAACCCGTGCAACCAGAATACCTCCCTGAAAAACAACTCTGCTACCTGAATGGCCTTGTAGTCTATGGGTATGGTTAAGAAATGTGAAAATTTGGTCAGTCTGTCGACCACCACAAATATATAGTCCTTGCCCTGCACTCTAGGAAGGCCTGTAATGAAATCCATGGAAATGTTCTCCCATTTGTTCTTTGGAATGGGTAGAGGTTGTAATAGCCCTATGGGGTGTGTATGCTTGGACTTATTCTGCTGAAAAGTCGTGCACTCTCATATGTGTTTCAACACATCATCCTTGAGACCCTTCCATGAGAATCTCTCCCTAATATGCCTATATGTTTTTAAGTACCCCTGATGCCCTGTTGTAGGCGAATCATGACATACCTTCAGAATTTTCCCCTTCAGGGTGGATTATGGAACCAAGTATATCTGGTCCTTGTAGAAAATGACATCATCAAGAACCTGATATCTATCATCAATCACTTGTCTGTCCATCACCTCACAAGAAATTTTGTTTTTGGAGTATTCCACCAACAACTGAGCTTTCCAATCTGTACAAATGCCCATCATCGAACATCCTGCTAGCCTCCTGGACAAGGCATCTGCCACGATATTCATTTTTCCCTTGACATACTCAATGTCAAATTCAAAGTCTTGGATCTTTGAGACCCACTTTTGTTGCCTCTCACTGAGGTATTTTTTATCAAGAAAATACTTGATACTGTTATGATCAGTCTTCACTACAAACCTATTGCCAACCAGATACTGCCTAAATTTGGTTAAGGCATGCATGATCGCTAGCATCTCCTTGTCATAAATAGGATAGAGTCTCTCTGACTCGTTGAGATTTCTTCTCTCAAACATGATGGGGTGCCCCCCTGCATCAAAACTACTCCAATCCCCACCCCTTATGTGTCACACTCTAAGACAAACGTTTGCGAGAAGTCTGGAAGGGCTAGAACAGGGCATGTGCTCATAACCTCCTTCATTTTGTCGAATGTCTGTTGTGACTCCTCTGTCCAATGAAAAGTACCCTTTTTGGTCAAGTCTGTGAGTGGTGCTCCCAACTGTGAAAAACCCTTGACGAACCATTGTAGTAACTGCATAACCCAAAGAATCCTCTCAACTCCATGAGATTCTTGGGCATTGGCCAATCCAAAATGGCCATGATATTTTCCTGATGAACCTGTACTCCTTGCCCACTGATGATATTCCCCAAGTACAGTAGTTCTCTCATGCCAAATTCACATTTGGATTCCTTGGCATATAAAGACTGTGCCTGCATAATACCCAAGACCTCCCCCAAATGTGCTAGATGCTCATCCCATCTCTTGATGTAGATCAATATGTCGTCGAAGAATACCAGGATGTACTTCCTCAAGTGTCCCCTAAATATATGATTCATGCAAGACTGGAAAGTGGCTGGTGTGTTGGTCAATCCAAATGGCATGACCAAGAAATCAAAGTGTTTGAAATGGCACCGGAATGTTGTCTTCTCAATGCCCTTCTCCCTGATGTTGATTTGATGGTATCCTGAGCATAGATCAATATTAGTGAAGAAGACTGCCCCATGTAACTCATCCATCAGCTCATCTATGCGTGGAATGGGGTAACGATTCTTGATCATTTTCTTGTTGAGAACTCTGTAATTGATGCACATCTTTAACATGCCATCCTTCTTCAGTACCAGGACAACTGAAGATGCAAAAGGACTCATGTTGGGCCTGATGTGCCCCATAGCAAGAAATTATTTGATTTCTTTCTCAATATCGTCCTTGAATTTCTTAGGGTTCCTATAGGGTGTTGTAATCATCGATGTATCCCCTGCCTCTAACTCAATCATGTGCTCAAAACCCCTGTCAAGCGGTCTCCTTGGTGGTATCAACCCAAATATTGACTCATACTGACCCAGAAGCTCTCTGATCTGTGGGTGGTAATGCTCCCTACCCTCAGAATCATTCTGCGTGGTGATCAAACACTCTGATGTGTAAGCCACATCTCCGTGATGAAATATCTTCTCCATCCTCTTTGTCGATACTACTTGAGGTGCTCCTGTAGACATGCCCCTCAACACAACTCGTGATCCACTAGCATCTCTGAAGCTCATAGTCAACGTCTGACAGTTGAACCCAATCTATCCCAATGAATATAACGAATGTACCCCTAACACGACATCAGTGTCTAATAGGTCAACTACATAGAAGGTGTCTGCCAAGGTGTAGTTTCCTAGTTTGACCTCTAGGTCTAGGATCATGTCCAAACATGTCAACGTGTATCCATCAGCCACTACCACATGGAATCCCTAAAACTCCTCTGTGTGTAACCCCCTCCTGAATACTAAGGATGCATCTATGAAGTTGTGGGTGGCCCCACCATCAACTAAAGTTGTCATGCATTGCCCCTGTACAAGGCCCTTTATCCTAAGAGTGTTGTACCTGGGTAATCCTGAAAAGGTGTCTATGGTTCCCCCTTTCACCTCTCTACGAGGTTTTTCCTCCTCCTTGGGCTGTGCCCTTGTTGATATATAAGGTTTCTTTAGTTGTTGCTCTGGCTCATGAGTGTTCTCAGTCTCTGAATCACTATCTGTTTGTGCCTCAATATCCTCATCCTCCTCCTCACTACCTAATTCCACTTTGATGTAGTGGATATGTCCCTTTCCCATGCATCTATGCCCTGGGACCCAAGGGTCTCTGCAAGAGACGAAAATATTCTTCCTCATCAGCTCTCGTCGCGTATCATCATCCAATTTAGGATTTCCCTTCCATTCCCTTTGACGATTCTTTTGATCCTTGTCTCTCTGTGGTACAAAGGGTTTGGTGAAGGGTTTAGTTTTTGGCACTGAATCCACCAAATCTCTAGTGCGTCGGATGTAATCCTGCAAGGTATGAGGTCGGTAGGGCTTCACCCATCCTCTCAAGGGTTCTGTGAGCCCTTCCGTGAATAGCATGACCAATCGGGGCTCAGATATGTTAGTCACTGCCATTGCTACCCTACTCTGAGATGAATGCCTCTATTGTGTCTATTTGTCTCAACTGTGCTAGATCTATGAAATGGATCTCTAGATCCCTCCTGTCAAATCTATCCATGAGTCTCTCTGTGAAATCTCTATAGGAGGTGATGTGACTGTGACCCAATGTCACCAATCTGTGATACCACCACTCGTGTGCCTCACCCTCCAAGTGTAAGGTGGTGAAATTGATGGCCTCTGACTCGATCATCTGGTTGAGTTTGTAGTAGGTGTCGAGTTTCTGTACCCAAGCTTTGGTAGTGCATTTGGACGATCCATCAAAAGAAGGTATGGTGAGTTTACCCACATTTTGGATGAAATCAATGTTATGCCCTTGCTGCTGCTATTGTGGTCCTCCCCTCTGTGGCTCTCTGGGGAGGTTCTTGAGTCTGAGTCCACAATACTCGACTAAGGTCATATCCTGATGGAAGTCATGGCCCAATGTTGCATACTCTCTCTGATAATATGCAATGTTCTCTGCATGAGTGGGCGATCTTTGTGTTTTCAATATCTATGTTGTTACGAGGGGTTCCTTCTGGAAAATGGGAAACAACAGACATGGGATCCTACTCGCAGAGGTGTATGTGTGAGTGGGTGATTGGGGTCTACTGCCTACCCCTGATTTCCCATGTGCTGCATGTGGGGATTGTGTGCCCAGGATGTCTACCATAGCCAGTCTATCCGCTACCTGAGCCAAATACTAAGACATGGTCCGCTAACTAGCTATCATATCACTGATAAACTGCATGAAGGTTACATCTAGATCCACGGGGGCCTTACCACTGTCCTCTGGTTGCTCATATATGTCACATAGCCTCCTCTCTGCTTCACGCTCAACCTCACACTCTAATATTCTCTCTGCTTCTCTGCATGCCTCTTCCTCTTCCTCTGAACTGGGAGGGAAGGGAGGAAAGTTAGGCATATCCCTTCATTCCCTGCGCCTGTTGTAAGTGACATATTCGTCACCTACGTGCTCATGACCATCTAGTTCTTCTGCTATATTCATTGTCTTTAGTCACATACTGGTAGGACTAAATCTCTGATACCACTGAAATATCCTTGATCCCGCAGATCAAGATATTTGATACTGATCCAATGTTTTGTCTTGCAGATCTGATACATTGGGGGTTTCTGGATGCGTTTCAATTGTGTGTTTGAGATATTTATGGTTATTGCATGTACATGTTGGTTATTTCAGGTGCATGTTGGTTATTGCATGTGCATGTTGTGTATTTATGGTTTAAACAATATATAAAGGATGCATGCGGAAGTAAAGAACATCAACTGCCCAGTAGCATATATTATGTGACTCAAGCATGGAAATACAATAACACACTGGAAATATAGATTATAATCGCCAGCTAGATATCATGGATCATCACTGGAATACAATCAAATAGCATAAAAATACCTGTGATCAGAAGATGAATGCATATCTGATGCATGCACGGATAGATCGACAAAAATATGTGACTCCAGAGAAATGGTAACCGCTACCAGCTGGAAAACTCGTCTGGAAGGATAGACCATCGGAATGCGCCGAAAACTACTCCAATAGAAGCACCCTGGCCTCTAGACTAGAATGGATGAGTGTTGGATATCATATTTGGCCTCTGAGGTACTAGATCTGGACCCTTGGGGGGTTTGCGCACCTCCTGGGACACTGGATGCACTCCAAATGATTCCACCAACAGAATCAACTGCTATAGGGCTCAAAATGATCGTCTCACTAAATGTGGAACTAGGTTGGAAGGGTTTCCCCGGATCTGTCCTGATGCTCCGTATGCAACCCCAAATGTACTGCCAGAAGAGTTGCGCCCTAAATGGTCGGATGATGTGCTTTGTAAGATTCCACCGTTAGAATCTTATGATAAATGGCTCAATAGAAGCGCCCTGGATGGATCTCCACTGGGTCAGAAGGAAATTTCAATCTAAGCTCAGACCTCATGCAGCTCCACAAACCCTCAATCTGACTTGCGCCCTCATTGGCTGAGTTGCACACAGTGTACTTGATACTCCTAAAAAGCTCGGTGAAATACCTAGATGGTATCTTCGATGGTCTAGGGTGTGTCTCTCAACACCGAAATCGATCAATGGTGGTGGTTTCCTCCATAAATCAACAAAATAGCAAGGTAGACTCTCTTCCCCCTCTGGGAACTCTCAACATCAAATCATAACAATGCATAATGAGGAATTAGGTCAAATTCCTCCATTTATACCATTCCCAATATAATTCACCATTGACCTCACTTAATCTAGGTGCTTTTCCTCCTAAGTTGAATCATTAATTAATTAATTAAGTCCCCCTTTAGCACCTTTTCATTATAATTCTTCGTTGACTTAGGCTTAAGTGACTTTTCCTAAGTATTTTGGCTTAATTCATCGTTTAGCCATCAATTCCTCCTTATTTCTCCATCTTGTTCCTTGTTTGTGCCTGACTATAGTCTAAGAGAACACATAGACTACTAAGTCACTCCCTGTTGGCCTACTCTTGGGAATGAGACATCACATTGCAGAGCTCCTATGCACATTTGTATTATCTCCCCTGAGCTTGAAATTGCTCAAACTTCTAAGGGTATCAACCCTTTGTTATTTTCAGTAACTCCTCGTGCCCTCCTGGCACTCACCCTCTGTCTCCTGAGCTTGACCAACATTGTAGCATTGGGTTGGCTTTGTGCACTCCTTACACGGCTTCACCTCCTGAAACCTGAAATCTACAACTCCACTTGCACACTCCTTGTGCACTCTGTGCAGAATTGCACTCGACTCTCCTCTAAGTATAAACTTTGGTGTGCCCTCTTGGAAACCTTCTCGCAGAACTCAAACAATAGTTCTCATGCAATCCTTGTGCCTACTCAATGCACTCCTTGTAGAGCCCTCAGAGTATTCAATAAATCTAGTATGTTTTCTTCAGAGTGTTCAACAACTCTGATGTGCACTCCTTGCACAATCCTCCCTTCCGAGGTTAATGAATTTCTCTGGTGTGCCCACCTGGCATGCTCTTTTATGAACTTGAAACATAGGTCAAAATTCACCCCTCACGTTGGCTTCACAGAGTTTTCAATACTCTGGTGTGCACTCCTTGCATAAGCCTATGATCCCAGAACTACTCATAAATCCACAAAAGATAGAGAAGTCTATCTAATTCCTGCAAAGGGAACATACATGCATATAACAACGTACATAAATAAACACAGAAAACATTCAAAGAATAACCATTCATTATACATAAAAACACAGATACCTCATATGAAACAAAAATTGCTTTTGTATTATATCTGAATGTTTCTGTACAAAGATTTACAAAGGCTGGAATGCAATAGAGTCTTCAACACTTTCTCTCCTCTCCTCTCTTGATCTCTCTACTCGCTCATCCACAACTCACTAACTCTAATGAATTTTCGATACAATGAGATTTTTACAAAAGAGGGGCTCCCTGAGCCTTCCCTCCATCTACCTACTCGCATTGAATTACATTCAATTACAATCAATCGACATCTAGTATGAACTAGGCCTAAACCTATCTACCTGTCAGCCATTAAAGGTAACTTCACATGCTTCCTGTACAAAGGCACATGGCTCGACTTTCCCTGAGCCTTACAATAGTTAATACATTTAATTCTTCATTTTAAATTTTAAATTTAGACGCAAAATGAGAGGACTGGCGCCTCTCTTCCTTTGGAATCCATTCCTCCTTGTGTGCTAATGCATTGGCTTGCTGGCGCTTGATGAGGTGGAGCGATGCTCCTGCATCAATTATTGTGAGGCACCATCTTTCAAAACAATTTTAAATTGAATCTTTTGACACTGGTGAGGCATAATATTTTATATTTGAACTCTTTTTAATCCTTTTTTAGTTGGTTAACCGATATTATTATTGTAGCTAAGAGGTATCCAACATTAATGTATTATGGGAATGTTCAAAATACAATGGAGAGAATCTTCTTGGGATTGTTTTGTTATGCACTATAGAGTAGCACTTAAGACGGTTAAAATATCCATTATACATGATCTCCAAGAACTAGCATCATTATTTGTTCATTAATATAAAGTAAATGTACTCAAAGATTTTCTTGGACTTGTTGATTTCATTGTTAAGTTGAATCTAAATGATAAATTGACAGGAGCATTGGGCAAGGTACAACACTTGGTAGGAAATAGAATGTGTAGAAATTTAATTTTTGCAACAATCTACATATATTCTTCACTTAAGGAGAGAATCCTTTGGGATGGTTGAAGCCCTGTCTGACTAATATTGGGACTACTCTTACCAATACTAATGTAGATCTAGACAATGGAGCAAAATATTATGGGTTGTAATATCAACTAAAAAATTTGGGTTAAACATGCATTAATGATTATCATGTGCACCTTTGAGCATGTAATCCAAGTCTCTATAAGAAGCATATTAAAAGAGGTTGATTCCAAAATAATACATAACAAATAAAGTTTTGATGAAGGGAAATTTTCATTTTTATCATTAGAAGAGTTTACAGAACTTTCCTTTAATCTTCTTTAGGTATTGTGTAATCAAAATCAGAAGAGTTGCCCAATGATTTGCTCTCACTAGTTGTGTGTTCATGTCCACTTCTCATTGGAATACAAGGTATCCTTTGACCAAGAATGGAAATGTATAAACAAGAGTTTCAAGCATTGATAAAAAATGTAATTATGAATTTCAAAATTACACCGTTTGGAATTAATGTATCATTTCATAGAAAAAACATTATCCTTACCTTCTCTGGCATTTGAGAACACAAACGTGAAGAAATTTCTCATGTAATTTTCTCAATACAATCCATATGATCTATTGCACTCTCTTCCTGTGTAGACCATATAGAAACCAAACATAGAAACCTCAATGTAGTGACATCCAACCTATTGGTAATCGATGCACACAGGAATAAATCTTGTGAAAGAAAAGAACAAGTAGAGGATAAGTGGAAAATTATGAAGTAGGTGAAATGAGTGGCCTTAACAACTTACACAAAAACATGGAAGTGAGCTATAAAATACAAGTGATCTCAGATAGTGCAAGAATATTGTGGAAGAGGCACAAGCAAGAGTCAAGTAATGGGAAAGTTCCTATCCAAGCTATAATTCTCAACATGACCTTGGTTGAGGAACAAGGTTATTTTTTAATCTAAACTTATCTAGAAACATGATCTTCTTTCAAGATCCAATTTCTTAGATGGATAGTGTTTAAACAAATTCTAGTTGTGAAGTATAGGTTGCAACCCTTGAGTTTTTTCAAATATATGTTCTATATTTTTTCAAGGGAAAAAACTATCTAGTTCATATTTCGGGATCATCAAATGACTCGTATGTTCAAGGAATGGGCTATTTCAAAATTTTCCATCCATATTTTCAACCATCTACATTGTAAGAGAGGTCATTCAAGATACTAAGTGTGTGATTATGAAACATATTAGAGAAATATAGAGGACTATATGGCTTGTGGAAATCTCTTTCTTCTGAAAATGGAGAATCCTAAATACATTTAATGAAAATCGACCTCCTTTCCATCTGGAACAGATCAATGCCTTCAAGGCAAAGTTAGCAATTCAATTCTCAACTAGGATGGGACTCTTTATAAAGGATGTACACTCTTGATATTGGAACTAAGGATAAAATTTCCACATAAAGAAAAAACAAGGATTGCCTGTTGCCATTTGAATATGATTTAGCCATACATTGGATTCCATTGAGCATAGTTGCAATTATCATGATAATATCGGAAATATAATGATATATCGTGATATTTTCAAGGTGGTAATAATATTGCCTCGATATATTGCAATATATTCAAAAACGATATTTTCTATATTTTCCGATATTTTTCAATATTTTGTCGATATTTTTTTATTTTTTTTATGGATATTTTTTATTGTTTTTAAGTTTGCCAATATTTTCTCCAAATTTCCAAACTACATAGCCATGGAGTAAGGATGAAGTTACCAAAATATGTGAAAGTTGATTCTCTATCAGAATATCCTAGAAATAAAGTTGGAAGCATCATCCTTGTAAAACTACCAAGGTGACATACCCTTTACACTTGGACTAACCTAAAGAAAGAACTTGAAAAACAACTTCAAAATGCCTACATCCAAATGACCAACTCATTTTGGAAAAATGAGTTCAACCACCTTCTTACACTTACATATATAAATATTAAAATTGCACTAAAATAAATGTGAGGGACTACATAACAAACAAATAATCCCTAAGGTATTCACTCATGGTTAAGTTCCAAGGTGGCACTTGACTTCTTCAGGGCCCATGGCCCAGGTGAGTAGGTAGGTCATTTTGATTCGCTGCATTTGCATCTTGATTTCTCATGGTAGTTAGCTACATTTCATATTTCGTTTTTCTCTACTTGCATATCAATGTCATGTTTAGTTTAGAAATTTTTGAAAAATGCTAAAATCTTATTTTTTAGACTGGTTGTCACTTTTGGTTTTGATATATATGGACAAAGGGTGATAGAACCACCCTAGATTTTACAGTGTTATGTTTAAGTGTAGGCACATGTCCACCAGGATATGTTGTGGTTCTCATGCACTCTACGGTGAGTACATGTCCCCAAGTAGGAGCCAGATGTTATCCCCAACTCCTAGGGATAACTAAGGAGATGATGTCTCGAGGCCCTTGGGTTGCATAAATGGAGTACCAAGAGACGACTTGACCAACAATGTCCCCTTTCATAGACAAAGACCCACCTGAACACCACAACTCCAAATTCATCACAACGATATCCACCACATCAATTGGACTCTGGAAGACATTGGGTCTTGATCCATGAGGTAGAATTCAAATATTATGGTGAGTATCATTTCAATATTTGAGGCATTTGAGTCTGTTGCATCTAATATTACTATTTTTTATTATGTAACGTTTGCTTGGACATTATGCTTTTTTCCCTGTTTCACTTTGGTGGTTGGCATTGTTCCCTAGCAAGTGGTTCACCCTTAGGGATATGATTTATAATGATAGGTCCTCTTGACAATTCATCATGCAATTCCTGACCATACTTGTCACTTTCCACACTTCATCCCCTCATCTCCTTACCTTTTGACATTTTCGAGTATATTGACCCAAGAAGGGGTTGTCCATCATTTCATGGGAAGAAGGGGATGAAGGCCCAGAGGCTTGTAGCTGGAAAAAGATAAAATCCAATCATGAACCTTCTAGATGCTCACCCAGGGATCCCAAGGACAATGAAATGTATCTCATAAGGAACTAATGGGACCCATGAAAAATAAATAATAACAAAATTCCAACCAAGGTGGAGCATGTATGGGCATTGTTTTTAATGCTTAGGTAGAAGTCCGACACATGTTTTAAACTTGGGGAAGCATGATGTGACTAGGGTATATTCAAGGTGGTCACAATTTTTCATGCTTAGGTAGAAGCCACAGCTTGGCTTCAACCTGGAAACATCTTAAAATAATAAAAGGCATAAATGGGCTTGGAAAAATTTTCATTGAAAACGAAGGTGCAACACACCCTCTACAAAGGCACCCATAAATGAGACACTACAACCCCTTGTATGTCATGAACCCCATGCCCAAAAGTATTCTCCTCATCCATGGCACCTCGTCCACATGACTTAGAAAAAGTTCCCCTCAGGAAACACCCCTAAACTTGAGGTATGATTCACCCAATAGGTCGTTTTGTCAACCCGTCCATAACTAAACTAGGAAAATTGCAAAGGGTCATTGAGAATTGGTTTGTTTTGATGAGGTGGTTTGGGTGTACATGATTATATGTCTATTTTATGTATTTTATTTACTCACCATGATTAATTTGACTTGAGATCCTTGGAGGGTGTATCAATTTGTCTTTGGAGGACCTAGATAGTGGACAATTTTGGAAGAACAAGCCTGATATAGGCTTCCATGGGGATTGAACCCCATAGGTTGGATTCTAATGGCCCATGCTCCGGATTATGATGACATGCCTTTGGAGGCCTAGAGGACACCTTGGAGGATATTTACCACCCCCTACATGACAAATGAATTGCTTGAAAGGGGGAAAACATCACCTTTTTGGGGATTGGCATCACCTAGGGCTAGGGTTTGGTGGTGACGATGGACACTTGGCACATTTTGAAGAAAGAGGCTCATGGATCATGGAAGAAAGATTTTGGTTTAAGACTAATGGCCTTTGGAGGCCTAGAGTTTCCTTCTCCAACTCAACGACTTGACCAAAAGTGTCAAATGTTACCCAAAAGAAAAGTGACATCATGTTTCTAGGGTTCCTTTTATTTGCAAAGTATGAATTAAATAATATCATTTTTGTAAAGGGGCAAGGTAAGGGTTGTTGACCCCCTATCTTGTTTTTACCCTAATTTTTGTGGACAAACTATGTTTAGAGGATTTGTATAAATAGAGATCATATCTATTTCATTTTGGATCATAGCTCTCCCATTGTGAGAAGACTAATGGATGAAATTTTTTCTAGACTTGAGCATTTTCTCTCTCTCTCTCT
>ML799206.1:11369-27003 GCA_009831015.1 Picea engelmannii | reverse complement strand
CTGACCATACTTGTCACTTTCCACACTTCATCCCCTCATCTCCTTACCTTTTGACATTTTCGAGTATATTGACCCAAGAAGGGGTTGTCCATCATTTCATGGGAAGAAGGGGATGAAGGCCCAGAGGCTTGTAGCTGGAAAAACATAAAATCCAATCATGAAACTTCTAGATGCTCACCCAGGGATCCCGAGGACAATGAAATGTATCTCATAAGGAACTAATGGGACCCATGAAAAACAAATAATAACAAAATTCCAACCAAGGTGGAGCATGTATGGGCATTGTTTTTAATGCTTAGGTAGAAGTCTGACACATGTTTTAAACTTGGGGAAGCATGATGTGACTAGGGTAGATTCAAGGTGGTCACAATTTTTCATGCTTAGGTAGAAGCCACAACTTGGCTTCAACCTGGAAACATCTTAAAAGAATAAAAGGCATAAATGAGCTTGGAAAAATTTGCATTAAAAACGAAGGTGCAACACACCCTCTACAAAGGCACCCATAAATGAGACACTACAACCCCTTGTATGTCATGAACCCCATGCCCAAAAGTATTCCCCTCATCCATGGCACCTCGTCCACATGACTTATAAAAATTTCCCCTTAGGAAACACCCCTAAACTTGAGGTATGATTCACCCAATAGGTCGTTTTGTCAACCCGCCCATAATTAAACTAGGAAAATTGCAAAGGGTCGTTGAGCATTGGTTTGTTTTGATGAGGTGGTTTGGATGTACATGATTATATGTCTATTTTGTGTATTTTATTTACTCACCATGATTAATTTGACTTGAGATACTTGGAGGGTGTATCAATTTGTCTTTGGAGGACCTAGATAGTGGACAATTTTGGAAGAACAAGCCTGGTATAGGCTTCCATGGGGATTGAACCCCATAGGTTGGATTCTAATGGCCCATGCTCCAGATTAAGATGACATGCCTTTGGAGGCCTAGAGGACACCTTGGAGGATATTTACCACCCCCTACATGACAAACGAATTGCTTGAAAGGGGGAAAACATCACCTTTTTGGGGATTGGCATCACCTAGGGCTAGGTTTTGGTGGTGACGATGGACACTTGGCACATTTTGAAGAAAGTGGCTCATGGATCATGGAAGAAAGGTTTTGGTTTAAGACTGATGGCCTTTGGAGGCCTAGAGTTTCCTTCTCCAACTCAACGACTTGACCAAAAGTGTCAAATGTTACCCAAAAGAAGGGTGACATCATGTTTCTAGGGTTCCTTTTATTTGCAAAGTATGAATTAAATAATATCATTTTTGTAAAGGGGCAAGGTAAGGGTTGTTGACCCCCTATCTTGTTTTTTACCCTAATTTTTGTGGACAAACTATGTTTAGAGGATTTGTATAAATAGAGATCATATCTATTTCATTTTGGATCATAGCTCTCCCATTGTGAGAAGACTAATGGATGAAATGTTTTCTAGACTTGAGCATTTTCTCTCTCTCTCTCTCTCTCTCTCTCTCTCTCTCTCTCTCTCTCTCTCTCTTAAAAATGAGTTTTGGTGTTATCTCTTGGTGAATGGATGAGGCTAAGTGGTGCGCACCTGTTGGAATCTCTTGTTCTTTCTTGTGGATGGTTTTATCTTGGTGAAACTAGGTTTTGATCTTGCAATATTCTTGTTTGGTAAGGAAAATATGCATTCTTCTTGCTTATTTCATGATATTGTTGGATTAAAAAACCATAAGAGGAGTATAATCACATACACCCTCCATCAATTTCTTGTCATTTACTATTTTACAAGTCTTTTATTACAAAGTATCTTGGAGTACAAGGGTGTACACCCTCCTTGAATCTACTTTGAAGTTGGTTCACATACCCTAGGGAGTAAGAGGATTTACACCCCTAGGGTATTTTTTGATATAAATTACGTTTTAAGGACTTCATTCACCCAAATTTTAAAGGAACTAATCTGACTTTTTGCATTGGAGAAATAAAATGTTTGCATTGGTAAACATGTTTTGACGAGATATTGGAATTGTTTAAGTTGGAAACTTTTTTGCATGATAAAAGCTTGTCAAGGCCACTAAGGAGTCTTGATTGTCTTGGTATTATTAGAGCTATAGATCATTAAAATATACAACCATTAGGGATGCATCAAAACATCTTCCTTGCTTGACTTTAACTTGCAATTTGACCGTGGAAATTTATTAGTAACCCATTGTTTTCATTGTGCTACTAATTGGTGAACTTTTAGTTGGATTACTTGCTTATTTTCATGGTTAAAAGTTGTTTCTGCATAAAATCACTGGTACAGCCACTTGGCTGTCATAAATATACTCTGAAAACTTATCATCACAGCCATCTAATGCCACTAAAGTTGTGCTAAAGTGTTGAGAACTCATCTACATGTTTTATGCCTCATAACTCAACTAATATTTGATGCTTTAAGTGGTTAAATATGAAGTAGGTACTTTATTTCTTGCTGATTTACATCTATGTTGATTTCTACAAATAGGGACAACAATATTCACTTGCTTTTCCACCTAACATATAACTTGTACACTTGGCTTTTCTTGTGTCTTGGGAAAGTACAAACACTTTCCGCAGATACTCAAAGAATTGGAAACCTTAAACCACTTCTGAGACGTGTCATCAAGGCCATATTCCAATTAGAAACCTGACCTATAGGGGCATTCATCTCATCATCTCATTTTTGGTATCATTTCCCCCTAGGGTCACCTAGGATTTCCCCCTTGAGGTGATCACTTCACCTCTAAATTGACGGGAATACCTTTATGAGGTGACAGTGGGTAGGTGTTCTCTTATTTGTCACCATATTGTGATTTGGGTCGAGATTTTCCCAACCTACTACTTGTGCGATAAAAAAATCAAAATCCATAAAGGTCATTTACAATAGAAAACTTTAACAAATTGAATGTAATCTATGCTCAAAATTAGCATTGAGTCATTGATTACCTTATTCAATTTATTTGCTAATTGGGGAATACCACAGTGTTCAGATAGATTGTAGTACACCTAACAAAGAAATAAAAATGGAGAATCTCTTAGCACAAACAAACATAAACGAATGCATTTAAGGATCAACATATAGTAATAATACATGTATCCATTATGGATATTGTATGAACCTTACCTGACCACTGTGAAAAAACTTATCCTCTCATGTAAGTGCATATCATATGCTTTTGTTTTCGATAATGTCTTGTTTTTTAATAGACAATTCATATGTCAATATTCCATAGTTCTGAAAGTTATCATGTGGTTGCCTTGAAATTCAATACAAAAATAAACTAGAAACATGAATAAACAATAGCCTAATATTTGGCACAAAACATGACCATAGATTGGGCTTGAGTACAATTTAACACAACAGTTCCAACCCATGAATTCATGATATTCAAAAATTATAGATATTAGATATGAGAAGAACATTTAAGATAATATCTAGAATAAGACATGTAGCATTGCAAGCATCCAGATGAATTCACCACATTATCACCTCTTGACTTCAATTAACCACCCCAATGTAGCCAAGGTGAAGTGGGATCACATTTCCAAGAAGTAAATTGCTCACTTCCTCCATCCTCAATATCCAGTTGCAATATTGATATACATCTCCAACATTTATCCATTATTTTTCCAATCGTCATTCTAAGAAACTCAAACCACTGTGAAATTTCTCATCAAATATTATAGAATTCTCTTAAAATTTATTTTTCGTGAACATTAGTTTTGTAATTACACCTATTGTGTGAAATCATGTTGCAAGAGATACAATCCTCGTATGAAAGCATACCAATGAACGGAAAACATAAGACACATTTTACTAAAATGCAATCCATTCAAGTTGAAATTAAAAACCAAAACCAAATGACTACTTGTTCCTTCCAATCTTTTATAATTATACTTACCATCGATGTCAACTATTTGGCAATTTGAAGGGAATTTGAATTGGACAAATCAGAGTTAGCTACAAAGACTACCATGATAATACAAGAAGGATTCATAATGTATGACATAGACGTTGTTGCGTGCCCTCAATGTTTGTTGGTTGATCACCAACTAGAACCTTTTTTATACAAGGCAAGTCCACCAGAGTAATATTTGTGACATATGGAGAAAATATTTTGATCCATATGAAGCTCGGTGGCCATCCACCGTTTCCATTGAATCACCATTTTGAGCCTATGGTTTTGATAAACCATGATATTCACCCTTTTAATGGGGAATGGAATGTAATGTCATCTTCATTTGTTAATTAGAGACATTATGTAATAATTTCCTAGTGGTCTTATGTACATGCCTACATCATAGTGTTAATGCACTAGATCCCATTAGAGCTCCACAGTTAAGCACACTCAGACTAGAGTAGTACTGGGATGGGTGACTTCCCGAGAATTCCTAGTGTTTTACATGCTTATGGAATTTTATAAACTTAGTCCAATTTATCCCAAATGCATCATGGGGATTGTTCTCCTCTCACTCTCTCATATATAATTGAGGTGAAGGATGCCCTTTAAGCATGTAATGGAGTGTGATGTAAAGCTTTTTGCTAATGAAGCGTAGCCAACATCTCCTTCTTTTCATAGATAGGCTACCCCATTCTTCCAGTTTGTGTTCTATAATGTTTTTATCTCTTGTTCATCAATAGAAGTTGGGTGTCCCTATATTTATGTGTTCCACGCATTATCTCTTTGTATTTCCTTGTTATATATCGGTTATATGTTTTTCTTCATGTCGTTCTGAAAATAATCCAGAACATATTTTCAATTGAATGGGCTTATTCGAGATTCCCATGTTGGCTCCAACTTCCCTCTCTATTTCAGCCTGCACTACTTTAGCACTAGAAGATCTCACAAATGTTCATGATGTTATGAATTGAAGGACATGCATATTTATTAACATCTATTGAGTAATACATATAACCACAAGATCAAAAGGATTTGGTTATCTTACATCATGCAATCAATTTTGTAGAATCAATTGTACCAGTTTTGTGAGAAACAGGTCGCCAAGAGTTTAGAATTAAACTATGTTATGCCTACAACTATATTTTCATATAACTAATTTGAATTAAACTATGATACCAAAGGCTTTGAAAACATTACAGTATGTTTATCAAATTTCAAGACATGAATGTCCTGCATAGGCCATTTCACATCACAAAGAAATATTTTGGGCGTTTTGCATTGTGTGATCCAATTTGAAGACTTCCACGAATCATTTCATATAAAAATATATTGAATAAATTGTCATCGTTGAAGACCACAATTCCATTCAAGGTTCCTATTACAATATTTATGATCACTTTCTGAATCTTAATCTATGATTTATCATCGTTTTAGGTGAAAAATTACCTGAATTTCACCCTCAATGGTCGAGAAGTCAGTGAATGTCTGGCCATGAAGATGCAATAACTCATCCCACTCAACATACTCCCACTCCTCAGTCGGAAAGTGCATATATTTGATCCTTGGGGAAGAAAATCATGGCCAACCAGAGATTCAAGGATGTTATACTTCCTGCCACTTTGACTTCTGACCATAGTGACCATGTTGATTGAATATGTCATATAGCTTGTTTATCATATGGATTAACAACTAGTCAAAACTAGGGTTTGCGTTTCTATACTCTGTCATTTTGTATCGTGAGGGTTTGCATTGTGATCCTCTCTTGAGTGTGCACACTTCCCCCTGCCCCAAATACCCCAAAATACCCATATTGGTCTATAGTATTAGAAAAACCCCTCCACCCCTTAATATTCCCCAATATTTTCCCTATGTTTTGATTGATTTTTCGACCCCCCATATGAATAGACATGATAATGTATTTTTGTCCCAGTGAATCCCCTATGGATACGTGCAATATGGTCAGAGGTGTGATGGTATTAATGAAATGAGTTCATATTGGAACCTTATACAAGTTGTTAGGAACTATCAACTCGAATGGATGCAACAACATTGATGTTCCTAAAGTCGACTCAATTTCAACTCAACTCAACTCAAGATGAGTCGATTCAAACCGACTCGACGAGACTTTGTCAAGTCGACTCGACCATGCTATGGCACAAGAGGATGGGACAAATTGGATAAAAATGACTTCGATCTATGCATAAAAAAATATATGGTCGAAGGTCTTCATGAATGTAATTTAGAAGTCGATTTTTGTGAACATTGCATATATGGAAAACAAAATTAGGTTAGGTTCCCATCTAGAGCTACAAGGGAAAAGGGGATTCTAGAATTGGTTCATAGTGAATTGTTTGGCACTGTAACAGTGTCTTCACTTGGTGGATCCCTAGATTATGTCTCCTTCATAGATGATTTCAATAGGAAGACATGGATATATTTCCTGAGGAAGAAATCAAAGGTTTTAGATACATTCAAATATTTTGAATCTCTTGTTGAAAACCAAACAGATAAGAAGATTAAGGTGATAAGAACTAACAATGGTGGACAATTTTGTGGAAAATAATTTGAGCAGTTCTGTAAGAAGTATGGCATATAATTCCAAAATACCACACCATATACCCCACAACAAAATGGAGTTTTTGAGAGAATGAATATAATGTTGATGGACAAGGCAGGAGCATGCTCAGTGGTGTTGGGATCGCACAAGAATTCTTGGTAGAGGCAATTGACACTACAAAATATCTTCTAAATATGTCTCCTTCGTCAATACTAGTTGACACAAATTCACATGAGGTATGGTTCGGTAAGAATCCTTCGCTCCCACATATCAAAGTATTTGGATGTGATGCATTTGTTCATGTTACCAAGGAAAAGAAGAGCAAGCTGGACAAGAAAGAAGTCAAGTATATTTTCATTGGATACAAAGAATAAATGAAAGGATATAAATTTTGGGATCCTTCATCAAGGATAATAGTATACAATCGAGATGTGGTCTTCAGAGAAGTTGGAAGGAAGTCTGAGTCTTAAGGGATGGTTCAAACAGAGAATAATTCCGAGACAATGAAATTTGAACTAAGGAACGAAGAGGAATATGATTCAAATGAGTTGACTGAATAAGATGAAGAGGTGGAAAAACTGACCCCATTTGTCAGGAGGTATGAACGAGGAAGAAAACCAGTTGAAAGGTATAGTCCTCCCAACTTTTGTTCTGCATTTGTATTAATTTCCATTGAAAAAGATCCCAAGTTGGTTAGGGAGGTCGTCGATTCTATAGAGGGTAAAATTTGGAAGGACGCCATGGTCAAAGAGATGGAATCCTTGCATAATAATGAGACATGGGATTTAGTCAAATTTCCTAGTGGGTGAAAGTTTGACGGTAGTAAGAGGTTATTCAAAAAAAAGATGAATGTTGCAGGTCAAGTCGAGAAATTCAAAGATCGACTAGTATCGAAAGGATACTCTCAAGTCAAAGGAGTCGAATTCGGTGATATTTTCCCCCCTACTACAAAATTAACTTCCATTAGAGTACTAATGTCTCTAGATGTTGCATTCAATCTTGAAATAGAGAAAATGGATGTGAAGACAGTGTTCCTACATGGGGACATGGAATAATAAATCTACATGAAACAACCTGAAGTATTTGTAGTAAAGGTAAATAAATATTTGTTGTGCAAGTTGAAAACATTGCTTTACGATCTAAAGAAATCACCAAGGATGTTGTACCAAAAGTTCGACACGTACATCCTTAGTTTGATATTTGTGATAAGCAAAGTTAATCACTACATATATTCCAAGGAAGAAGTTGGGTGTTTCATATATGTAGAATTACATGTCGATGACATGTTTGTATTTGAAAACGACATGGATGCAATAAAGGAGGTGAAGAAGCAGCTATCCTCCAAGTTCAGCAAGAAGGATATCGGTGCAATGAACTTGATTCTAGGAATGGAGATCAAGAGAGATCGAGCAACCAGAAATATCTAATTGAATCACAAGAATCATATTGAAACAATTTTGAAACGTTTCAACATGTAGGATTGAAAAATTGTAAAGGTGTCAATTCTTGTGGGAGCAAGAATAAATGTTGAACAGTGCCCAAATATGTAGGAAGAGATAGAGGACATAACATGTGTTCCCTATGCAAGTGTTATTGGTAGTCTAATGTATGTGATGGCCTGCAATCGACCAGACATTTCCCATGCAATGGGAGTGTTGAGAAGATACATGTCAACACCTGGTAAAGAGCACTAGACAATTGTTAAGAGAGTATTCAAGTATTTGTGTGGCACAAAATATTATGCTATATGCTATCAAGGAAAATCTAGAGGTGACAATGAAATATATGTACATGGCTTTTTCGAAATCAACTAGGATGGAGATGTTTATCGATGAAGGTCGACCAGTGGATATGTGTTCAAGATGTTTAGTGGAGCAATCAGCTAGATGAGTAAGCGACGGGCGGTCGTAGCCTTGTCAACAACATAATCTTAATATATGATAGCCACACATGGAAGAAAAGAAGAAGTATGGTTGCAATGGTTGTGTTTAGGGATCAGGTTTGAGCAGAGATCTATGAAGATAAATTGCGACAATCAAAGCACAATATTTATGGAAAATAACCCAACTTATCATTCCAAGACTAAGCATATTGATTTACAATATTGTTTTGACAGAGACATGATGGAAAGAAACCAGGTGTTGTTGGAGAAAGTAGACACATTGGAAAACATATCAAACTCTTTGACCAAGTCTGTGAATGTTGTGAAGTTCTCTTGGTGTAGAGAGGTAATGGGCATTGTTGCACTAGGTCTGTGAATTTGTTTTTCAAGAAATCCCAGTTTCAGCAAAGAAGAAAACACGTGGGAGAATGTTGGGTTGTTATATTTGTTGCAGTGACAATTGAGTCAAGGTGTATCGACTGACAATGAAATTCAAAGGTCAAGGTGGATTGAATGGAAAAATTCAAATTCGAAGTGATAAAAAATAAGTCTAGAGGTCATCCGACATGAGGTCAACAGATGGTTGTGTGGCAACTAACTGAAGAGAATGAAGGTCGACCGGTAGTCAACTGGTAATCCAACTTGGTAGTTGATTGTAACATAATATCTAGATTTATGAGATTTGTAGCCAATGATCTACGTAGAATTGTAATCATTTTTGGGCACCTTTCTTTAGGGTTTTTCCTATTGTAAATCCTATAAATAAGGCGTGTTGTATTCATATTAAGTTGATCAAACATTAGAGGTTGTTGGTCACGTAGATGTAAGTTGAATTGCATGCAGGGTTGTTCTTATGTAAGGAAGAAGGTATGATGTCGATTGTGTCTTCGGTGTGGACCAAGATTAGGAATGTAACCTTTTAATATGAATGAATAAGACAACAAGGAGCGATACACTCAAGGAATGTTGGTTTTCGCATTTGATTTTCCAGGGTAAAATATCTGTGTACTGTGTGTTTGCTTTGTCATTTTCTTTATAATTTAAATCTATACCCATCTCTTCTCTTAGGTTTAGTGTGGAAAGTATCTATTTCCTAACTAAACTGACTAATCTAACTACTTCTAACCTATCCTGTGGAGGAGAAAATCTATAGAATGAACACATCATAAAAGAATGCAATTAATTGTAGAAATAGTTTAGGTCAAATAATAACATGTTAAATCAATAATTTTGCAGATTAAATCACAAATAGTTGTAGAATAAACATGTAACATTAACACTATATTCATTAGTAACCATAAATTTCATATAACTTAAACAACACATAAAGAAATAGTTCATATGAGATGTTATCAAATAAATCGTAAAATCCAATTACACATGTAGAATACTCCCATATGCAAGGAACACCATTCATGGTTTCCAAATTTTCTTCTTCTCTTCATTCCATGAGATAATAGTATCATCTATGTAACAATGGGAAAAAATCATTCTTACATTCAATGGTCTTCCTTTTAGAAAAAAAGGAAAACATTTCACATTATTTAATAGCCAACAGTTACATCTCTTCAACTTTCTTTTTTTGTCTCATTAAATGACCCAAATTTCCCATATGTTTTCATTAATGAATATATGATCTTCCACCTCAA
The DNA here is from genome assembly GCA_009831015.1 of Picea engelmannii. Taxonomy (NCBI): domain Eukaryota; kingdom Viridiplantae; phylum Streptophyta; class Pinopsida; order Pinales; family Pinaceae; genus Picea; species Picea engelmannii. The sequence continues at coordinate 17,023 of ML799206.1, read as the reverse complement.
TGTAGCTTTGGATTGACTATCTTGATATTTAGCGGAGTTGCAACTAACGAGCTAGGAGATTCTAACGATACCCCAAGGGATAGAAGTGATTCTGCAATGCTTGACAAAAAGCATCCCAAGAACCAATAGGTGGAGGGGTGGTCGCATGATGATCTCCCAATTCTACCACCATATACTATACCAATATTGTCTCAAAATTATTTAAACCTTGCACGTGACAGAGGCTTAGTCAACACATTTGAAACCTAATCATATGTTCCAACATATTGGAGCTTTATATCTCCCCTCTGCACCATATCATGAATGTAGTGATACCGGATTTCTATGTGCTTCGACTTATCATGGAACATTGGTTTCTTCGTCATCTTTATGCAACTCTGGTTATCACATAGAATCACAGTTTCTTCCTTGTCCATGTCAAATAGACCTATCAACAACTTCTGAAGCCATATGGATTCACAACTGGAAGAACATGCTGCAATGTATTCTTCTTTTGTCGTGCTGAGAGAAATACTCGATTGCTTCATGCTCTTCCATGAAGTCATGGCTAACCCCAGACTAAAACAACATCTTGAAGTGATATTTATATCAGAAACACTTCTATCCCAATCTGAATTAGTATAACCAACCAGCCTGAATTCATCATCTCCATTATAACAGATACCAAAGTCCAACGTACTCTTAAGGTATCTCATCACATGTTTTGCATCAACAAGGTGAACATGTCTGGGATCTACCAAATACTGACTCAAGGTGTTCACAACAAAACATATATATGTCCTGGTATTCATCAGATACATCAACAATCCAATGATCTTTCTATATTGAGAAAAATCAACCAATTTTGAAGAAGTATCAACCAGGAGCTTCAATTTTGTTTCCATGGGTGTGTTCATGGATTTACATTCGAACATATCAAACCTCTTTGATATTTCAACTGAATACTTACCTTGGTTAAGGAAGATATTCTTTGTGCTCTGCCAAAACTCAAGACCTAATAAATAATGCATTAGGCCTAGGTATTTCATCTCAAACTCTGCAACGAGCTTCTTCTTACAATCTTTGATGAGATTTTCTTCTCCAGTTAAGAATAAGTCATCCACATACATCGGCAATATAATTGGCTCATCATTCATAACCTTGAAGTAAAGGTTAGAATTGGATGTACTCTTGGTAAAGCCCAAGCTTGTCAGGAAACTATCAATTATGCCATACCAATCTTTTGGATCTTGCGTCAACTTCTAGACATGAGTCTTCTTGTCTTGTACTTTGAAACCAAATTTTCACATCTCATTGTACCAACCTGGTACACTTGCTCAGCTTCAAATTAGTATGCACAATCATGTGCTATCTCTATGTGCTTTTTTCAAAGAACTATTTGTCTCACTGTCTGAGAGTATTTCCTCTACTCTCTATGCAATTGTTCCTCTGGGACTGGGACTCTGCACCTACAGCTTCTCTGACGCTGAGAATCATTGTAGTTTCTAAACTCTGATAGTATTTCCTTTACTCTATTATGGAAACAACTTCATCTAAAACTGAGAGTGGCTCAATAACTGATACTGAAAATATCTCTTCTTCTTTCATGGAGGTAACTCTATCTGCTATTGTTGTCATGTCTCCATGGCCCGACTAATGTACTGCACCAAATTCCACTTAATTTTAAATATGGGGATTTCTCCCCCTTCATCTCATATTGTGTATGAATCATGGTTGTTTTGGTTGTCTTCAAATACTGGAACTATTTCTTTGATTACTGGAGAAAGTGTCTCGTCATATTCTCTCACTCTTTCTAGGAGAATCCTCTGGACACAATTCGGTCTTCGTACATCTTCCATACTATTATCTGCAACATGCTTGATCTGTTAGATCAATCTTGGAATTAAACACTGGCTTCCCTTCTAGTCTCACAGAAAAATCCATATCCCAATCCTTCTGACTGGATTCCTTCTCTGTCACTGAAACAAGGGAATCTTCCCAGGAGATTTCATGTCTCCTAGAGGTCTTTGAAGCCACGATCTAGTCTTCTCAATTCTTGGCATATGTCTGCGATTCCTAGAAGATGTATATTTCCCCATCTGATCCTCTCTAAGATCAGGCTCATTCTGAGTCTTGATTTCTTCTGAGTCTACAAGGACTTCATCATCTCTATAGGATATGCTTGGTGTAGAGTACCAAGTTTTAATATGCAAGGCTGAGTCAAACTTCAAACAAATTATGCTTCCTGTCAAGGTGGCTTCATTATCCATTTATCAATTCTACTTAATGTTCGGTCATCTTTGGAGCCTTCTGCTCATTACAATCAATCTCCATGTGAGATAATTTGTATCTAAAAAATAGCTTCTTCTTCATCTTCTTTGGTACATGAATGTATATGGCCATGTACATAACATGCTTCATGTCTCATCTAATATGCTTCCTTCTGCAACCGTCACTATATCTTCCTTATGGCACATGTGGCCTGCCCAAAACAAGAACAACAATAGACAAGAATAATACTCTTTATAGTAATAATAAATCAATAGTGAGAACAATCACCATAGTAGCTCCTTTAGAGATATCGCTTGTGACCTGCCTATAACAAGGGTTAAAAGTAAGAAATACAATAATGAGATAAACACTCTTCTAGTGTTGTGATCAATCATTCGTCCATGGTAACCTAGAGGCACAACAAGAAGTTTCTCCTAGAGGAGATGTTAGTTATATCTGGTAAATGTTTACAATAAGCATTTATCTCAATATGCTCACATGCTACCAAGTATAGTACTTTTCAAAGACTGCTATCTCAACTATAGTGTTTACTTGTCATGAGTTAATTATCAAACTTGTCATGTGCAGATTTGAGTCTTTTCAACTTAATCAATTAGACCTAGAACCTGGAGTCTTGTCCTTAAGAATGAGTGTGTTGGTTTTCTTCCAAGTCTCCTTCACTCAAGATGACAAGTTCTTTCTTCAACCTGTCCTCTATACTAAAACAATATGCTATCTTGAGAGAAATCTAAGTTAGAGAATAAAATCTAATCTCGGTATAATACCTTGACTTAAATTTTGACCAACGATTAGTATGATGGTCATAACTTCAACATACAATCTAGGTGTTCAAGATAATGTCATAACAAATAGATGTGTATCAACATAATCAAACCTGGGGTGTATTATTCCTCTGAAAGTGTTGGATCTGAGATCCCTCTGAATCTACAATTTGTTATTTAGACAAAATATCCTTTCTCTTGCAAATACCCTTTAGAATAATGATATAGCTTGAACATATGTAAGTACATACCTTTGATAGTATCAACAAGTAGTGGCACCATCCGGCAGCAACGGTAAATAAAAAACCTTTAAAAACTTCAAAGGTGTTGCAAGTGATACTACAACTGATACTAATACTGCAATTGCAACGGGTGCTTCCACTGCAACTGCAACTGAGAGTTTTATGAGGAAACCCTAATTTTTCAAACTTCAAGTTTTGGAATTGTGATCCAGGGACTAGATACACTGGGCTGAGACAAGTATGTTGGATCTTTCTGTTTTCAAAAATTTCAAGTTTTACCCCCTGAAACTTGACATGTGCAAATCTGGACTGGTACTTCTGGTACTAGTTCTAGTTTCCTGGTTTTATGGTTTTTTGGTACCAGTCAAAACTAGGGTTTGACTTTCTGGAGGATCTGGTTACTGAAAAGGTGTGATCAAGCTGCCAATGAGTTCACTAGGCTAGGGTGCACATCCTTATATGGTTTTTAGTCAGAAATTCCCTCCCAATAAAATCCCTAATTTTCTTGTATGACAATAATGACGTTTTTGGTTACCTAGTGAAAGGTGCTCTACTTAGTTTAGCTCTGATTCCATGTTAAATTTAGAGATGCTATTAAGTTATTTTCATTTTACTATACAATAATAGTATAAGCAGGATCATTGAAAGAAACACAATCACAAGGTACACAACATTTTATCCTGGGAAACCCTCATGTCGGAGAAAACCTAGCAAAAACTTCCTTAATATAGATTGCCAATACAGTGCCAAGATAAATACCAAAACACTAAAGATAATCCATCACTGAGCATGTGCCTTTCTCTCCTCCTTCTTGCAACTACAACTACCTCCAAAATATGCACACTTGTTGATTTATTGAGTGAGTGAGTAAGTGAGGTGCCATCCTCACTTATTTATACTAGCTGGGAGGGGTTGGGGTTGTATCTCTTTACCAATCTAGGCTAACTTCTTCAACTAGTGGTTAAAACCACTTTAATTATCCCTAGGGTCAGAATTTACAAACAAAACTATATAACTATGGTTTGACCAATCCAAAAAATGGGATTTGGTCTTATACAAAACCCAACATGATCAATCCACAAAAGGGGATTTGATCTACATAAAAATAACTCAATTATAATTAGAATATTCTTCGCGGTTATAATATTTCAATAGAGAGTGCACTAAAAATGGAAGAGAAATGGTGTTGGAGATCAAGAGGGAGGGAAAACCTTGAACCACATTGTCTAGAGAAAACCCTAACACGCTATCCTCTAGATCTGGATATGGATCGGGAGCTAGATATGGATGGGAAAATGTTGGATCCAAAACCTTGGATCTAAATCCAACCTTGAAGCACATTATATGGATCCCAAATGGGAGGGAACGCTAGAAAACCATATCCAAGTGCATGCTGAGAAGGCATGCTGGAAGAGAGGGGAGGGCATGGAAATCGCCAACACAACCTATCACGAACTGGAGAATAGTGGGGAGTGGAAGATCCCCAAAACCAAAACACTGAGCGGTGGAGGGTGAGAGAAACCCTAGTGCACAAAATTGGAATAGATGGAGGGAAAGTTGAGCCCTGAGCACACCTCCAAAGCTGGAAGTCACCACAAAGGACTAGGTAGTGGAGGTATAGAGAAAACCCTAGCACACTTCCTAAGAGATGGAGGCTGGAGCCACCCCTAATGCACCTATGGATCTGAATAATGGGTGAGTGTATGGCTCTGAATAATGGGTGAGTGTAGACACTATCAACCCATGGAAAAAAAATCTCTTTCTGAAACTCATTGGAGCAAAAGCATCTCAGATCAATTCTCTGATACAATTTGATCTGCAATAGCAATACATGGGAAATTAACTAGAACATCATGTGTGTTATTACATCATGGCTTGAATAGGTCCAGTTATAGATAGCTTCTAACAACTAGTTAACTAGATCTGATCAACTACTTCCTTGGGGTTTGTGCCCAACTATTCTTCTCCTCCAATAAGCTAAGAAAGTGTGCCTTCCAAGAATCCAACTTGCTGAGGAAGTGCACCTTCCTTGGGATTCACATGGATTTATTTTGGGTTGTCCAATATACAAGAATTATAAACATAAATTAAAAATACTCCTCAATAGTCAGTCTCGCTCTGTAGGTTGTTCATGGGTGATATTTATTAGAAATATCATTGACTATTCTTAGATGCATCCTCTTTTGTTCCTTATTTTTTTATTGGTGCTTCTGGTGTTAATCCAGTGAAAAATATTCTTCCATCTTATTATTCTCTAATTTAGCTTTCCAATGAGCTCTCTCGAGCCTAATTTCATCTCCTAAATCACAAGTTATGGTTGTCTAAAGAATTTACAATTCATCCCCCATCAAATTCGTGGCCCTATTTTGCATGAAAATTT
>ML799205.1:162323-183083 GCA_009831015.1 Picea engelmannii | reverse complement strand
AACAGTGGTCAAGTAGATTAGTGTAAGATCCAAGCAGTCATCTGAAATGAAAGAGATCTAATGCATACATAAGAAGGTTATAATGATCAAATGTGACACATACCATGATACCTCGGACCAATTACCTCATGGAGCAAGAACCTCTTCTGATGCAAGCCCAAGCCGGTAGTGATGGAGACTGGTACTGCTTGGCAGGACAAGTCTGGCTGACGAGAAGAAGATGGGTCCTCAAGGACCATGCTCAGGTCGCTCCTGCTCTCGGTACTCCATGTCTAGGACCATGTGGGCCTCGAGACATGATCTCCTAGTTATCCCTAGATATCGGGGATAACAGACCCCATTGCCCAACTTTAGGCACTAGTCTTAGTTGACTTAGGGAAGGGGCTGATTTTCATATAGTTAACTTGCACTTTGCATTTTGCTGCTTGATCATCTTAGGCTAGTTTTCCCTTTAGCCTTAACGAATTAAAACTAACTCCTAGAAACTTCGACTCTAAAATCAATCTAGTAACTAGGGACAACCCCCCTTGGCTTCTCTAGGAGTAAGCGTAGAAGGAAGAGGTTCTAGTCAAGGTGACAGTGTGGACTAAGAACCTAGGCATTGTGCCTCCAAGGACACACTAAGTGAGCAGGACTTAGCTCACGTTAGCAAGTGTGTATTAGGACGGCAACAGACCTCATGATCTCAATGAAACAAGTAGATCACTGAATTTAATTAACGCAGAAATAAATTTCAGACCATAGCATTAATCACACTAGCTGGAAATCAAATAGCGGAAGCATAAAAATTAATTTCACGCAACATAGGGTATTTATTCCTTCACTACTAGCTTTTCATTCCTTCGAAAAACTTACAAGCAAACCCCCACATGCTGCCCAAAAGACAGCTCTGCGCAATTACCGAATATCACCTTGAACTTGATTGGAACAACCTACCAAGAGAGTATAGCCTGCTGAAAAAACCAAAAACAGCAGTTTTATGCTATGCAACACTGCACAGCTACTATATGGCATTGGTGTACGGTTCTCGTACGACTATACGAATTCCATATGGTTTTGTCTATACAGCTATACAAACTTCCGAACTATTGTACAGAATTGTCCCGTATAACTATCGAGAACTATGCAGGGCTGCTTGATGCCTAGAAATGCCTCTTTCCTTGCTTCCTTCTCTCTCTCCCTCTCTCTATCATTCACCCTACTCAAGTGTTCTTGTGCGTTTGAACTCTCTATCTTGACCTGTCTTTATAGTTTTAGTTGAGACCAAACCATAATCTATTTATAAGATTACTCCTGGTCTAAGTCATGCATGCATGAAATACACTTTTTAGACTCAACTGCTAAAAATAAGACTTTCACTTTTTAACTAAAGTGAATTACAAAATAGAATTTACTTTTCGAAAATAGAATCACTTTTTGAAAATAGGATTAGTTTTTTAAAATATCTCAAACTACTTCTCACACGTTCACATGGAACCTATGCAGAAGTTCCTATCCAAGCTATATTTCTCAACACTCCCTCTTAGCAGAGAAGGAATTTTGCACCAATCCAAGTCTTTCTTTGAATGCTTCAAATTTCCCGCTTGCCAAGGGCTTGGTCAGAATATCAACTACCTGTTGATTCGTGGGAATATACTACAGCTTCACTGCTCCCTTCTTAACCTTGTCTCATATGAAGTGATATTTGATCTATATGCTTGGACCTGTCATGAAACACTGGATTCTCAGAGAGTTTGATACAACTTTGATTATCACAGTAAATCACTGTGGGATCCAACTCCTGATCAAACAATCATGCAAGTAACTTGCGAAGCCAGATGGCCTCACAACTAGCCGTACTAGCTACCATGTATTTTGCCTCTGCAGAGCTAAGTGCCAGGAAAGTCTTCTTCTTGCTAAACCAGGATATCATCGTTGATCCCAAGCTAAAGCAGCACCCTTAGGTGCTCTTCTTGTCTATTGCACTGATTACCCAATCTGAGCTTGTAAACCCTTGCAACTTCACTTCACCATCTCCAAGATATCTCATACCATACTCCATTGTGCCCTTAAAATACCTAAGCACATGTTTTGTTGCAACCCAATGCTCTTGCCTTAGCTCCACCATGAACCGACTCAAGGTGTACACTACAAAACAAACATGGGACTCCTTCCCACTTACTTCAAATCCCTGAGGTTTATCTGTGTACCTGGCGACTGGAGTAAAAGTCTCATTGTAGTCCACTCCTCTCTGGGAGAACCCTCTTACCACAAACCTCGCATCGAACTTCTCAATGTTTCCATCTGCATCATACTTAATCTTGTAGAGCCACCTGGAACTCAGCACTGACTTCCCCTCCGATCTTGGCACTATGTCCCAAACATCATTCTTCATGATGGAGGTCTACTCCACCATGGCATCCTACCATATCTGCTAGTCTATTGCCTCCTGAAAAACTGGAAGGCTCGGAATCTAGAATGTTATTCATCGATGCCATATAGTCTAGAAACTTCTTTAGAGGTATGTTATCTCTGAATGTGCTCCTAGGAGTCTCAACATGCTCCTAAGCATCCTTCAATGTCTGAGTGAACCATCAAGGTCTCCTGACAGAAGTGCAAGGGACTACTGTAGCATAAATGCTCAGTAATTTACTCAATATATGAGATAAAATAAAATATTTGATTGATAGAATGAATAAGAATGATGAATGATATTTACAATGAATGGGCCCCGATTATAAATATAGTCTACGGGATGCCTCTTTTTGAAGAGTTGTGTCTTTTTACTTATTTATTTCTTAATTATTTATAAATGTTTACTATTATATTTATTATCCCTATCTTATTTGTATATACATAACAACGGTCGCTCTTGAGAGACTTCTTGACAAGCAATTTGATAGAGAGCTTCTTAGTTTTGGAGAAGATGAATAGGTATGTCTTTTTACTTATTTATTTATTAATAGTTTGTAAATGCTTACTATTATATTTTATTATCCCTATCTTTTTTTAATATACATAACAGCTACCATCTCCCCTTCTCCACCTAAAGGTTGTTGTACTGCTCTGGAAATCACTGGTGATCTAGCCTCAACCTTCGAAGCTTCTTTCTCCTCCTCCTCTGTCACTGGGTCTAGAATCTCCCTAGGCCTATGCTTGCTACTTTGAAAAGAAGCCTTGGCATGCTTGCCAAGCATGCACCCTCTACATACACCATGTTGTGCAACTCTGAAATCTGGAAGACCTGTGACTATCTCCCTCAAAATAGGCAGTGCCTTGTGATGCATGTGCCCCATACTCTTGTGCCACAACTCGCACAAATTGTCGTTGTTATGCACCAAGGCCCGAACAAGTTCACCCTGCAACTTGTACAACTTCCCTTCTCTAACCCCTATTACCTGAGCTGTATCTAGGCTAGATTCCTTCAATCTGATGAGGACTTGCTAGTTCTAGAACTCCACTACAAAGCCTTTATCCTCCATAACCGAAACTGAAAGTTCTTCCTGAGACCTGGTACAAACAAGACATCGTCAAAATCTAAAGAAATACCTGACTCGAGCTAGAAGGGAATAGTATCAACTCCTGCTACTGGGTATACTTGGCATCATCACCAAGCTCAACCTGTGCTCCCGAGTCCTACTTCTTCAAACTAGAAAACAACTGCCAGGCTAATGGCATATGTCGAGATGCTCTGTTGTCCACGTACTACAGATTCCTTGGAATCGTATTGGTAGAAAGGCAAGATACCAACAAGAAATCCTTCTCGAACTTGGCAACAAACTCGTTCATCTGAATTTCTGCAAAGGTTGCTACCTGCTTCTGTTGTTGCTCCCCTTTACCCTTCTTCTTATCTGGATATTGTGATGCATAATGATCATACTTTTGACAACTGAAGCACTTGATTTTACTCAAGTCCTTCTTTCCTGGCTGTGAGGTTGACTCTTCATCTTTCCTTAACCACTGTCCTTATTTGACTAACCAAATAGAGCTAGGCTCTCTTCACCATCCTCCTTGCCGACCTTTGACTCCATCCGAGTCTCCTCCTGGATACACTCATCCCAAAGCCTCTAAAAGTCAAAAAGGTTTTCCCAAGCCCAGATACCTTTGACAAATGGTTCCCATGAAGTCGGGAATCCATTCAATGCCATGTTCACTAACTCTGCATCTTCAACCTTTTCCCCAACTGCTGCAAGTTGATCATGAATCCATGCGATCTTCATAACGTAACCGGTGATTGTGTTTGCTCTGGTCATCATTATGGATCTGATTTTGTTCCGCAATACCATCTTCCTATTTATGTTCTAACTTTGATAGAGACTAACCAGAGCATCGAACATCTTCTTCGTTGACTTCTTCTTGAATACATGAGGGATCAGATGATCCTTTATGGCATCCAAGATCATCCATTTGGCCTTCACTTCCCTCTTGATGTGAGCTACCAACTGTTGTGAATCTGTAGGTGGAGTCACAATGTTCTTGATAATATCCCAGAGATGATTCTCTTCTAGTAAGAGTGTAACCCTCACCTTCCATGATAAGAAATTCGAGGCACCATCCAATCTTTCCTCAAACTTGAGGCTAGTTGATGCCATCTCTGAGATTTGCTGCGCAAACTCCCAAATCTGAAAATTAGTTTTGAAACCCTCTCACGAGTCACAGCTAGTCGTTCTTCCCTACAGTTGATTTGCCACTGCAAATCCTAGAGAATCTCAATCAGAGAAATAAGCTCCAATACCATGTAAAACATTCCAAGCCCTAGGTGACTAAAGTCCTTATGATCTCAATCAAACAAGTAGATTGCTGAATTTAATTAACGCAGAAATAAATTTCATACCATAGCATTAATCACAGAATAGGTGGAAATCAAATAGCGAGAGCATAAAAACTAATTTCAAACAACACGGGTAATTACCCCTTCGCTACTAGCTTTTCATTCTTTCAAAAAACTTACAAGGAAACCTCCACACACTGCCCAAAAAACAGATCTGCACAGTTATCGAAAATCATCTTAAACTTGAGCGGAACAACCTGCCAAGAGAGTACAGCCTACTAAAAAAAGCAGAAACAACAGTTTTTTTATGTACAACACTTCACAACTATTGTACGACAGTGTTGTACAGCTTCCATACGACTATACAATTTCCATAGAACTGTGCGATTTCCATACGACTGCGGATTCCATATGATTTTGTGCGTACAACTGTACAGACATTTGTGTTGTTGTACGGAATTGTTCCATACGACTATACAGAACTATGTGGGATTGCTTGCCGCCTGGAAATGCCTCTTTCCTAGCTGCTTGCCGCCTGGAAATGCCTCTTTCCTGGCTGCTTGCTCTCTCTCCCTCTCTCTATCACTCAACCTGCGCAACTGCTCAAGAATTCTTGTGTGTTGTGTGTTTGAACCCTCTATCTTGACCTGCTAAAAATAAGACTTTCACTTTTTAACCAAAGTGAATTGCAAAATAGAATCACTTTTCGAAAATATCTTGAACTACTTCTCACATATTCACATGGAACCTGTGCGAAAGTTCCTGTCTAAACTATAATCCTCCACAGTGTGAAGGGGTTGCAGATAAGCTAGGAGATCATGGAGAATAATTCAAGAAGAAGAGAGGGTGGTTGATAGAACTGATTCTTGTGAATTTGAGGGCACCTTAGAAAGTCTTTGGTTCCACATTCTGAGCAATCAAGGCTGCCAGTAAAGAAGATGGCAAGGATTTCCCCTTTGATTCTTTTTGCACATTGTTGATCGAGGAGTAGGAGAAGCTTATTAGAGACGGAAAGCTTGGCAACAAGCTCACTTCACTAGAGGCAAGGACAAGCAAAATTTTAGAGATAGAAATCATTCAAGGGAACACCAAGGAAGCAATCACGGAGAAAACCACGGAGGGAACCATGGTAAGATCATGAGGATCATGGAGATTTCAATGATAGAAAAGAGCATGATAGTGACAACCAGAAACAACCATGGCAAGCCAAAGGGAAGAAAGGCGGCTACTATTGTGGCAAAACAAGGCTCGTTAAGAAGAATTCCTACAAAAAGATCAATGATATTAAAAAGAAGGTTATGGATCATGAAGACCATTGGCAACAGCATTATCAAAAATGTAATGGTAATGGTGCCCATGCCTTTTCTTTTAGCACTTCCTAAGCATAATATGCCCATACTTTTAAGATGGAATGGCTCATGGATTCTAGTTGTTCACATCACATGGCTAAGGATGCTTCTATATTTTCTCATTTGAATAAGAATAAGGAAAATAAGATATTTGTTTCAGATCAGATCATAACATTTATGTTAAGCATGTGGATGATGAGATTATTTTGATTGATTGTCTTATATGTGGATGCTCCGATTCTCACTAGGAATAGTAGTGATTTGATTCTTGGTTTCAAGGCTAATTTAAAGGATATATTTGAGATGACAAACTTCGTTTTGCTTCATTTTTTTCTTAGTTTGCAATTGAATGATATTCATTTCTCGACCTAAGTATGCTCTTGATATGTTGAAGAGGTTTAAGATGGAATATTGCAGGCCTTGTTCAATCCCATATCAATCAGAAGGATGACCAAGGAGTGTACCTCCTCAAAGGTTAATGTTGCTTTGTATAGGAAACTTGTCGGGAGCCTTATTTGCTTGACTCATAGCAAACTTGATGTTGCATTTGTTGTTAGCTTGGTATTGAGATTCACGTAGGACTTGAAGGAGAGCCATATGCAAGCAGCAAAAAGGATTGTGCAGTATGTAAAAGGTACTTATCAAGTGGAATCAAGTATTCCAACAAAGGTGATACTAAGTTGGTGGGATATACAGAGTCCAGAATCTGACTAGGCAAGGGATGTTGATGAACGAAAGTCTACTTTCAATTAAGTGTTTTATCTTGGTTCAGGTCCAATTGTTTGGTCATGCAAGAAGCAACAGACCATTGCTGTATCCAACACTGAAGCCGGGTACAGAGGAGCAATGAATGCAGCTATGGAAGCAGTGTGGGTTTGTAACTTGAGGGATGAGCTTAGACTTCCTCAGAAGGAGTCATCTACCATGTATTGTGATAATCAGAGTAGGATCCAAATGGCCTATAAACCAGTTGCACATAGCCAGGCCAAGCATATTAAGGTTCATGCACACTACCTCGAGCAGTTGGTACAGGAAGTTATTATATCCCTCCAGTATTGCAAGATAGATGATCAAGTTGTTGATATCTTCACGAAACCACTGACAGAGGCCAAAGTTTGCCAAACTCCAATCTACACCTGCGCTCCATGAAACTGTTATTAAGGTGGGATGTACTGGTAATGCCACTTTCCCAATCCATACAATTCATGTTTAAGGAGGGATGTTAAAATAAATGTTAACCCAACTTTTCAGGATTCATGAGGCCACTTGAGTGAATAATTAAGAATTTTACGAAAGGTCGTGTATAAATGACCAAATGGTATAAATAGTGAAGGATATTTGACATTTTGTAATCACCACAATAGAGTTCTCTCCTCTTGAGGCAAGTTGAGTATTTCCTACCCCTTGAGATCTTGAGATCATCCATTGGTGTATTATGCCTTAATTATACAGTGCAATATATTTATATATTTGTGGTTTCCCTTTCTCTCCTTTGTTTGAGTGGAGCTATTGCAGCAAGAGAAGCAAGGTGCATTTTACAACCCAGTATGATGAAGATGTGCAGTGTCTGTGTGCCTAACACTGACATGAAAAGTGGCATGAGTCAGCCCAATATAATATTTAAAAATAACAACCCAATATGGATGAGATGTATCAGTTAACATCCATGCTTATAAATCAAAATATATATTAAAAAAATTATAACGTCAAAAGGAAATTTAGAAGAAGAATATCAAACATTAATTTATATATATACGAGCTTACATTCATCTTAACTCAAGATCTTTTAAGCACTGAGATTTTCATCTCAATTTCTTTTTGATCCTTCTGTGTTTAATAGATCCAGAGTTAAGATGGATCTTTTAATTGATCATGGAATTTGTTATTAAATTCTAGTAAGTAAAAGCACTTGATTCACACTACCTCTTCCTTTGAAGGATCAACCGCAACCAAAAAGCATATCTAAAACCAGGAAAGCAATGAATTTGGCAACACTTCAATGGCAGTTAATGGACAAACTTGTAAATTTGGAGAGAGTGGATAACAATAACACAGCAGACACACACATATGAATCACCAGAAACAATAGACAGTACAGGGAAGCAAACTCAAGATCCTAAGACCTTACTGGTGGTGTTACACATATGTTGTAATTTGAACAGATATTTACCAAATGAACATCACTTGTTTTAAATTGTTAGTAATATTTTACATTATTATATGACTAGACTTTAAGGAATACACAAAGGTTTCAATATCACTGACATGATATGAATAATTGAGAAAATGTGCAACTAACCACTGAAATCATCAGAAGTCAATCCATCGGTAACGCCATGTGAGTTGGTGTATCCATAATCATAAACAGAATCATAAAAACATTCATATTCCTCAAGGTAATCTTCCTCATAATCATGCTGGTACTTGGCCATCAACGGCATTTTCCAGGTAAAGAAAAGCCTCAAGTCAGTAAGCAGAAGTGCATAGATGCACTAGATTTCATCAGAGTCCACGGTGATTCCTGGAGAACAGAACATGAAATTTCATCATCAATATTCTACAATGACATATCAAATATCCAAGAAAAGAAACAGACTAAACTTCAACTACACCTAATTCATAAAACCTGAAGTCATATCCACTGGTTGTCAATCACAATCAACAAACCACTAGCCCAAATCAATTTCATGAACATTCTGACCTTTATTTTGTGTATTATTACTTCGACTATGTCAATGAAAGAAAACAGGGTTCTACATGGTTGCATATGTGTCTACCAATTTACATCGAAAGTAAAATTAGGTTTATTCAAAGATAGTTTTATCCATTTGTAAACGCAATGAGAATGTCTAATAGATAGTAAATAAGTTCTGGCGCTACTTCAAGAAAGATTTATTTTATTTGTAATCAAACAGATTACTCAACTGTACAAAAAACCATAAATTGATCAAGGTAAACCATAAAAGACAATCACCATCAGAGTGTTGACTGAACATGACAACCTGCAGGTTGAAACCTCACATAATATGTTAACTCTGATAATAACAATATTTAACCAAGCTGAATACAGGCAAATTGAGATTTCATTACTGGAAGAGAGAAAAGATTAACTCAAAGAGAAACTTTAGCCTAACACTGAAATTATGTTGAAGTTTACAGGAATCGATGCCCAAAACACCCGGAGAAAAATTAGAACTTCATTTGAAATATATACACGAAAAATAAAATACAAAAATGTTAAATAGCATTTTTTTGAAATCATGCAAAAGATAGCCCAAAACACCATGATGACTCAGAGATATGGAAGATAAAGTCCCGAGGGAGGAGAGTATTAATGTGGAACAAAATCCCAAACATAAGGGGTATGCCACAGCTAAAATTATCCGCCAGACAGAAAACTGCCCAGAATTGTAAAGTAGCATGTATGGGCAGAGTGGAACCAAAACATTTCATGGTTCCACTTCGCCCATACCTATCGCTTGGTTCTGGGCAGCTTTCTGCCAAGTGGATAACGAATGCCCAATGCCACAGTAGTAGTAAGGCTTGCAATTATTATGGACATAAATTATTACAAAAAAACTGAACACAAAGAAACCTAGAACACGAGAACTTGGAAGAGATAAATACTTCTTGGTTAATGAAATGGAGAGAGAACATGTCCTTTGATAGTAAAGGAATGACATAAACTCTAATTGTATAAACCCCAAACTACATTAGATGTACTTTTAAGTCTTTAATACAACATTAAAGCATGAATTAGACTAAGTTAAAAAGTGACTTTGTTAATATCCTTGTTTTAAAAACCAGTGAACCGGAACCGGAACCGGCCGGTTTTACCGGTTTGATGGTCGACCGGTTCAAACCGGCCAATAAACCGAACCAGTCGGCCGGTTTATGACCAAACCGACCGGTTTGGTCCCTAAAGCCTAAAACCCCCTAAAACCTAAAACCTAAGTAACAGAGGAGTACTTGGCTCATGTTTTCTCATGCAAGTTGGAGTTGTAAGGTGTTTTGGTGTGCAGATGAGGGTTATTTTGCCTTACTAATGCTATTTAAAGAGGTCCCCACCCCCTCCATTTCACCCACCCTAGTAATTAATGGTAATGTTAAAGTAAAAGTGACATTCTCCTTTATCTAAAAGTGACATTCTCCTTTATCTTTCATTTTCATCCTTTTACTTAAATTTTTAACATTACCATTAATTGTTTCGGGATGTTTGAGAGTGGATCCAACCTCATTGGACTTCATATGGAGAAAGTAGAATTTTAGGTCCCGTTCAAAATTCAACAGACTTAACAGTTTTCAGGATTTCAAGATTGGCAAGATTGCAATGTTTCCACTGGATTCTATCATGTATGAGGGTATGGAACTGACATTTAATCAAGAAAACCAAGCCCTTTATGTACCTCGATGTTGGTGGCATTGATTGTTGAACTCTTTTGTCACGACCCTAGTAAAAATGTACCCTTCACTCAAGTATAAACTCTTCTATTGAACTCTTCTCTTTGTCGTCATGTCATGTGACTTAGCAGTGTATGTGCACACCAACCTCCGTATTATATACAGGCAGAGAGAAGAGTGATTGAAGGGAAAGACAAAGATGTGGGATGTGTTTTCTAATGATATGGGTTTGAAGTTTGAACAACAATGTTGAGTTGGCATTAGACAACTTGGATCTTAATGAACTAGTGCTAGAGCCGGTCACTTTTGATGATGGTGATCCTCTTGAGGGGTCATCCTCCAGAGTCCACATCAACTAATGCACAGATTGCATTGGATATAGGGGAGGATGAAAGAGAGAGCAGTAGTAGTGATGCCAATCTTGATGATTATGACATGGAGGACTACTGACAGTCACGACTCATGAGATATGAGATTCTTCCATCTACGGTTCTAGTATCTAACCTATGACTATTTTATATTTGTCATTGGCATTCCCACCTATAGTATTAGTGACTCTAACTTAGTATATTATTTGATGTTGTAGAGGCCATTTAGAGCCTCCTTGATTATGTATTTATGTTCCGATCTCTAGATATGTATTGCACTTGGTGTCGTTTTGATTTATTCATGAGCATACTTTGGATATGTTGTCTCTAATTGTCTCTAATGCTTTGGAAACATGATTTAAAATCTTAAAAATATTTTTTTTTCGTTAAAATTTAAATATTTTATGTATTTTTTTAAAAACCGATTCATTGAAACCGGTTCGACCGGTTCATTACCGGTTCCGGTTCAGGTTGGACCCTCGACCGGTGCCGGTTCCGATTTTTAAAACTATGATTAATATGCCTAAGACTGAAGTCTAAATGACCAGTATGAATTAAATAACTCTAATATCCTCCCTTAATGATTATTCTAGAAACTACACAAAGTTTGTCTCCAAATTTTACAAATTTATCCCGGCCAACAGACTTGGTGAGAATGTCTACAGTGTGGTCTTGAGTTAGACAATATTTCAATTCAACTTCTCCATTTTCTACAAGTTGTGAATCAAATGACAATGCAAATCATTATGTTTGGTTCACTCATGAAAATCGGGGTTCTTTGCCAGCTGCTTGAAAACTCCTTCGTTATCACCAAAAAGTTTCATGGGATCACCTTGATTGACTAGCAGATCTGCAAATGTTATGCTAAGCTAAACTGCTTTGCATGCCCATTTCACCACCTGCTATGTATTCTTCGTCTAGAGAGGAAAGTGAAGCTACATGTTTCTTGTTGAGTCGAGGCACTACCCCTGTGCCAAGACTGAACACATAACCTGTTGTGGATTTCATATCATCCACAGATCCTGCCCAATCTGAGCCTACATAGCCACACAAATGAGGTTCCTTGTTTTTCCCACATAGAATGCCAAAGTCCAATGTCCCTTTACATATCATAGCACCCTCTTTGTCACTGACCAATATTTTGTTTTCAAAGCTTGCATAAACTGTGAAATATAGCTGACTGCATAGCTCAAGTTAGGGCTAGTGGTGGTAAGATAGATCAAGTTGCCTGTTGTCGTCCTAATGCACATTTGCTAACGTGAGCTAAGTCCAACTCACTTAGTGTGCCCTCGGAGACACAATGTCTAAGTTCCAAGTCCACACTGTCACCTTGACTGGAACTTCTTCCTTCTAGGCTCACTCCTAGGGAAGCCAAGGGGGGTAGTCCCTAAGTTGCTAAGTTAATTTTAAGTTAATGTTCTAGGAGTTAGTTTTAATTTATTATAGGCCAAAGGGGGAAAACTAGCCTATGATGACAAGCAGCAATGCAAGTGCAAGTCTAATCTATTATGAGAGTCGGCTCCTTTCCTAAGTCAATTAAGACTAGTGCCTATGTTGGGCAATGGGGTCGACTAAGGTTTAAGGGTGGTTTATTGAAAAGGTTTTACAAGTGAAACAAGTTTAAACTACCCAAACCACAAGCTGGAGTTATACAAAAGAATTCTAAAGTTACAACAGATTACATCAATTACATAATTAGATACAAAGATATACAAATCAGATACACAGATATACAAGATAGATACAAAAAATACACCAATGTAACAAGATGTACCAGAATTGAAACAATTTACATACATAAGCCAAGCATGCCCCAAATGGCGCTTACTCCATTTGGACTGCCTTCACTGGCAACCAATCACAAAAGCACTTAAGGATCAAAGGAAGAACTGCCTCCCCAAGTGGGATACTCAAAACTTCCTGGATCCACACCACAATAAGCAAATAGACAAGATATTCAATGAGTAAATCGATTGCTCATGTAAACATAAGAGGTAGAAACATATAGCTGGAACAGATAGATAAAGCAATGAATTAATCCACAAGTTATGTTTGCCTATGCATACATCTAAATCCCCCCAAACATACACAAGTGGTCTATGCAACTGAGTGTAATTTCTTAAAGATTTTAATTCCCACCCTCTAACTAGGTGTGTGCTTCAAACTTCCTCCTCCCTTGGCCAAATGACTGCCCGGTGCTCAAGATAGTCGGGCTACGAGTCCCTACCCTAGCTTCCAAGGTCAGCCCGCACAGTAAGAGGTAGTCCAGTCGCGGGATCTCCCCAACGAAACCACGAGACGGTCCCCCGCCACTACCGCCTGGACTGTCCCTCAAACCCGTTTTAGATGGTGGAGGCAGATGATTGAGGCCCCTAAAATGTTACTAAAAGTTATTAGGACCCGCGGGTGGGTCTTTAGGTGTGTTGGGTTGCTTTTAGAAGAGTTTTAGGACCTTAAAAATTGAGTTTTTAGCGTATGGCCGTGAGCAAAATGTATGTAAAACGAATGCTTGCAGTGTGTAGTTTAAACCATCATCATCATAGCATGGAGTAAGTAAATGATAGCACCATATTAAACCATCAATACATCATAATACGAAAGGAACGTTGCAAGATATAGACCATCAATTCATGAACCATTCATATGTAACTGCAAGTAAAACTGAAATGAAAAATGGAGCGTAAGCACTTGCAGAATGTAGACGTGAGTGTATATGCCTTAGACCATCAAGTAAAATAAATTGAGCGCATGGATACTTAACATATGAAACATAAAACCATAAGCATGAGATAAATAGTGTAAGAGTTGCTTGCAATGAAGTTAAGGTGTGAATGCTTAAAACAAGAGTGAGGCCGTGAGCATTAAGATGTGTAACATATGAAGCATTTGAATCATAATCATGAGATAATACTGTGTAAGACGTGTTGAAGTGAATTAAGACGTGGATGCTTAAGCAAATGGACCAAGACGTGAGCAAATAAACATTAAGTGTTTAACCATGAGCTAAAACATGAGTGCTAAAGATGTAATCGTTTTAACCATCAACAAGACGTGAGCTTTAAAATATCTTAAACCATAAACATTTAACCATAAAGCATTTAATCCATAAACATAAAGATAATATGTGCAAGACGTGGCTTAAGATGACTAAGACGTGAATGTTTCAAGCATGACAAGACGTGAGCATAAAGAAGTGAGACATGTGAAGCATTTACTCCATGAATGTGAGATCAAATATGTAATATGTAGCTGAAGTAAACTAGGACGTGAGCTCAAAGGGACCTAAACCTTGGGCACTTAAACCATGAACATTTTAACCATAAACATGAGATTTATGTGCAGGACGTGGATAAAAAGAAAGTGAGACGTGAGTGCTTAAACCACAGATAAGGCCGTGAGCTTAGGCTATATCCATCAACATATCATTTCATCTATCATCATAAACCATTGATTGCCAAAAGAAGCAGGACGTGAGCTAAAGTAATAGCCAAAAACAGATAACTTGCAAATGATAATCACTAAAGATAATCTAACTAGATAGCATATAAAGCATCACAAGTTATTTTCCCTTTAGCCAAGGCGATTTTGGGGATGACTCCCCCAAGGTGCCGGCAATACAGAAACTAAAAACAAGTAAAAATTGATTTTCCTTAAGCCCAGGGCGATTTTGGGGATGACTCCCCCAAGGTGCCGGCAAATATGCAAGACAAAACTGAATCACAAGTAGTTTTCCTTAGGCCGAGGCGATTTTGGGGATGACTCCCCCAAGGTGCCGGCACATTAGATTAATATCCTTAAGATATGACTGCACAGAAAAGCAGGGCATTCAATCTTCGTTCTCTAAGTCCGGAGAGCCGGAGAGAGAGAATGTCAGATAGGCTCCTGGCCGACTGCTCAGGCAGAAACTATCTTAACAATATTAATCAAAAAAATAAAAAAAAAGATTTATTGAATAACTTAGAAATGAAACAACAAATTAAGCCAAGATGATTTTGGGGGGTTGGCTAGGCCAAGCACACTCCTAAGGTGTCGACAATGATTTAGTTTACAAGTATGTACAAGAAATGAATGAAATAATCATGAAACGTACAAATCTACACTAGGAAAGAGTGGAAATTCATTACCCAAATGAAAGGATGTGTTGATGAAGCCTTGTGGACGAATTCGGGCAGAGTTTCCCCTTGTTGCTGGTAAGTTTCTGCAGAAACCAGCAAGCAAAAGCTTGCTGGAAAGGCTGAAAAACACAACAAACGTTAGAGAAAATTTTCTGCTCTAACACAGAAAATTTTCACACAAAAATCTGCAAAGAAAGTATGATTATATGACCTATCTAAGAGAGTTAGAATGCTGAAATAAAGTTGATATGTATGCAGAAATTGAAATGGATAATAAGAAAATGATTGGAGTGTAAGAAAGGCTAAGGGTAGGCTCCTCCGGATGCTATCCCAATAGTCCTCTTGAAGTGACCTGCAAAACTCAAGCAAAAGAGTGAAGCACAGAAGTAGATAGTTGCATTGAAATAAACTTAGAAAGAAATACTTGCAGTCCTAAGCTATCCCACATGAACATAGACCAACAAGACTACTCTTCAATTAGTCTACCCTAGTAGAATACTCTACCAAAGATCTACTTAATGCAACCAATCAAACAAGAACAACACAATGTCACCTCATGTGAGGAAGAAACAAGAATATTCTTCAGCTTCTTCCAAAATCCTCCAAAGCTTTTCTCTATTATTCCAAAAATAAGAGCAATGAGTGGGTTGAGTGACTTGATGGCAAGAGCAAGAGGGTGAGGTGAAATTTCAGTAGCATAACAATAGCTCAAAGAATGGTGTAGAAATGAGGAGGGGAGGGGTCTCTCTTATAGCTCTAGAGGCAAAGAGAGGGGCCTTTGATGGATGCCAAGTGTTGGCCATCAAGCAAGAGAGGAAAACTCTAGAAGGGGGGCGCCCTTCTTAGGGTTTCAAGCATGGATCCATGAGGTGGCAAGGCGTGGGGACCATGAGGGAGAGATGAGTGGCCAAGGGGGGCGCACTCCTCATGAGAGGAGGGCCCACGTTAAGGTTTTGATGAGTTACTAAGGTTTTAGGAAGGAGGGGCGTGAGTTAGAGAAGGAGGGGCACCCCATATGCAAGAGAGTGGGACGTGGGGTCTACCAAAAGGTTATGTGGCAGCTCAGGAAGGGCGCACCTCTCATGAGAGGGGCCCACACAAGGTTTCATGTCAAGTTATTAAGGTTTAAGTGAGGTTTATTAGAGTTTGGGTTAAGGGGGGTCGTTTTTCCCCTTAGGGCAAGGAAAAAAAAGGTGACAAAGTAAGTTAAATGGGTAGATGAAGGTTTTAAGTGGTTAGGATGGGTTTGGGTAGGTTAGGGGGGTCTAACTTGCTCATTGCCACCTTACCACTAACTCAAAAACTCCAAAATTACAATAATTGGACATTTCGGCAATGTCACCTTAGCAATTAAAATTGTTGTTTTGACTGACTCTGACTCTAAGTGGACAAAGACGTAGTAAAATTTGTCCGACTGAGCTGAAACTTGGTCAATGGGTGTAGGGGGTGCTATTCCATTTCTTTTGAGCACAAATACCCCTATCAAAAACCCCACGGCCGAGTTTTTACAATAATTGCTCAAAAACCTTTAATTAATTAAATAATTAAAATTCCAACCTTAGGAAAATTAATTAATTTTAATTAATAAAAAAAAAACTATCTAGACTCGACGAAATTCCGCGAAACTTTCTACATTGTCTAGCATGGTCATTCACATCAATCCTAAACAAAGGTTACCAAAAGACGAGACCATTAAGACGTCGTTCACCACTCTGGAGGAAATTATTGCATGTGAGGAGGGAAAAACTCAAGGGAAGTCAGCCAGGCCCGAGAGCCCGGTTAACAACCTGAGGATAAAAAACCCTCGGTGAAAGGAACTCCCCTAATGGAAACATCCAAAGGTACCTAACCTAACTATGACTCATGCCGACTCATTACATTATTAACCCACGCAGGGGTGCGGAAATTTCGTTTACAAAAAAAATTGCTGGGGCATCGAATGCCCAAGTAGAACCAATACTGTCTGGAACGTATGTGCATCTGATGATGCAGACTTCATGGCACATGAGTTGACCACCGTTGCCTAATCTATCATGGGAGTCAGCCCTTTTCCTAAGTCAACTAAGACTAGTGCCTATGTTGGGCAATGGGGTCGACTAAGTTTTGAGGGTGGTTTATTGAAAAGGTTTACAAGTGAAACAAGTTTAAACTACCCAAACCACAAGTTGCAGTACCAAAAGAATTCTAAGTATTACAAGATTACACCATATACATGAAAAACAGAAATGTACAAGATACAAGATATACCAATTAGATACAAAGATACACCAATGTAACAAGATGTACAAGATATAAACAATTTACACACATAAACCAAGCATGCCCCAAATGGCACTTACTCCATTTGGACTACCTTCACTGGCAACAATCACACAAGCACTTAAGGACCAAAAGAAGTGATGCCTCCCCAAGTGGGATACTCAATCACTTACTGATCCACACCACAATAAGCAAATAACAAGATATTCAACAGGTAATTTAATTGCTTATGTAAACAGAAGGGATACAAACATATAGTTGCAATAAAGATAGATAAACTATGAGATATTCCACAAGCTATGTTCGCCTATCCATACATCTAAATCCCCCCAAACATATACAAGTGATCTATGCAACTAGGTGTTGTAATTGTTTAAAGATTTTACAAATTTTAATTACCCTTCCCCCTAGCTAGGTGTGTGCCTAGAAGGAAGAAGTTCCAGTCAAGGTGACAGTGTGGACTTGGAACTTAGACATTGTGTCTCCGAGGGCACACTAAGTGAGTTGGACTTAGCTCACGTTAGCAAGTGTGCATTAGGACGGCAACATTGCCCACTAGTTGCATGTAGGCTAATTCATTGACCGCCTTTGACTCAGTCTTGGCAGAAAGTTTCAACGCTTTCTTCATAGGTATAAATGAGATTTTACATTCTACCATCCTAAACGTATCTAGCAAACTTTTGGCATATTTTGTTTGTGAAACAAAAACATGATTTATCTATTTGCCAGACTTCTACACCTAAGCAATAATGTAGGAGTCCTAGATCTGTCATGTCAAAAGCTAAACATAAATCTAATTTTACCTTTGCAATTGCTACCTATAATGATGATGTCATCAACATATATCACTAGAATCACCAAATCACCATTCTCGTTTTTCACATAGAGATTGGGGTCAAAAGGACATCTTCTAAATCCCTATTAATTTTGATGTACCACACCCAAGCAACATGTTTCAACCCATAAAGAGCTTTCTTCAGTGTACATACCAGATGTTCCTTCCCTAAAACCTAAAATCCCTATGGTTGGTACATGTAAACTTCTTCCTCTAGATCACCATTGAGGAAGACACACTTCACATCCATTTGATGTAGTTTCCAGCCAAATTGTGCTACCATGGCTAGAACCAATCAAATTATTCCCATTTTTGTAGTACGAGCAGATGTCTCCTCAATCCCTTTCTTATGCACAAGGACCTTTGCAACTTGTTACCCCCTCTCACCTAGGGGTAATCTTAAGTACTTGAGAAGATCTGAAGATAAATCTCAAAATAACCCTTAAACTCAACAATAACAAACCAAAATATTCACCAAAGTAATGAACACAAGAAATAGAAAAAACCATTGAGATAGGGTAACACCATATATTAATCCTTAAGGAAGGATAACATTCCTCAAGCAACCCTTGTTTGTTACAATCACAATATACTTCACCATGCTTTAATACATTGCTTACACTTCTTTATATAGCACTCTCTATCTCCTCAGAACCTTCTAGAGAGTCTTCTCACATTTATTATATTTAACTACCATAATGGGTCTTATTTAATAATATAGTGGACATAGTCCACCTTACATTGAATATACATAACCACATTCCCATTGGGTACCTCCCTATGTACCCCATATTACATCCCTAGGTATACTACATTCCATCCCCCTTCACATGTTTCGTCCTTGAAACACGTGAAGAAACTATACAATATGATCGGCTAAGCAATGTAGCCAACTGGTACCAAGTACGACCATCCATCCATCCTAATGGAAGTCGAACATGATGTCCAACTGTTGCCTTGCCACTCTGATATTGCTCTGTATCGTGCCAATGTTGCCATGGGATTGGCTCTCTAGCCTCATGTCTTCCTGTAGTGCTAGTAGGCCTCCATGCACCTCTTGATTAGTTTCCTTTATGGTTACATGTTGGTGCATAAGTTTGTTGATGCACATGCCCTTGCCCTGATGACTGTTGTGTCTCGATATGATGTGGATGGTTATATACAACTGTAGGAATTTGTCCTTTTTTCTTCAACTCTGCCACCTAGTGTCCCTTGGAGTCAATTTCCTCCTTGGCTTCTTTATTGTCTCCTTCCCGTGGCTTTGCTTTATATGCTTCTGTAGATTCTATCTCCGATTCATCTTCGGACTCTACAATAACTTCTTTGCTTGCCGATGTGGGCCCTTCTGTCTTACTAAGAGACACATCCTGCACTGTGATTTTCTTTTTCTTGTACCACAACTTCAAAAACTTCTTTTGCACATTAATATTAATTGTACCCACTGATTCTATCCAAGGATATCCCAAAACAATGTCTAGCTCACCCAAATCTATAGCATAAAAATCTGAATGCAGCACATATTTATCCATACTGAGCTTCAAATCTTTAAAAATTTGAACATTTTCACCCGCAACCTGTGTGCTTCGAATATTCTCTGCGGAAATTTGCAATCTATTAACCAACTAAACATTGATAAAATGTTGTTGGCAACTAGGGTTTATAGAAACAATGACATTTTCTTTATGAATACAACCATGAACCTGTAATATAGATTTGTCACATGAAAATAAATCTTCGGTGCTCTTTGTATCCCTTTTTTCAACATGAGACCACCTATCTAAAAATACCTTTTCAAATTCTTCATCAGAGAGTGTCCTTATCCTATGATAGTTAAGCAAGTTCCACCAAATGGCCGCATCATCTTGTAAGTATAAATTGATCAAATCTATCCAATGCTCTTTCCGCAATGACTTCTCTTCGTTTAGAAATTCTTCAATACTAGGGTCATCAGATTTCCCTGTAAAATACATCTTGCTATGAAAAACCCCCAAAATAGAACTAGGGTTTGTAAAAAGTTATGAGCAAAAAGTTTCAGAACTGAGTTTGAAGTGTGCCGCCCATTTTTTCCTTTTAAAAAATCTGCAAAATGAACCAAAATTTTCTTCCCTTCTTTGGCCAAGGAAAGTGCTATGATACCAATTCTTAAGTACCAAAGACTGAATATAGAAATACCACAATATATCCACATAATAAACCAAACCACGATATAAACCACAATATCAACAAGAATAAACCAAACCATTCACCAAAATATTCAACACAAGAATGTAGACAAAACCCTTGAGGTAGGATAACACCATATATTAATCCTTAAGGAAGGATAACACTCGTCAAGCAATGCTTGCATTCACAACATTCTTCACTATGCTTCAATACATTGCTTGCACTTTTTTATATAGCATTTTCTATCTTCTAGGAACATTCTAGAGAAGGAATCTTCTAGAAAGCCTATTTATTATATCTAACTACCATAATGGGCTTTATTTAATAATATAGTGGACCTGGTCCACCTTACATTGAATGGCCTCCACTAATAATACATAACCACATTCCCATTGGTTACTTCCCTAGGTACCCCATATTACCTCCCTAGGTAACTAGAAGAGATCATGTCTCATGGCCCACAGTGAAAACATGGATCCCGACGATCATGATGATCAGCATGTCCACAGAGTTCAGCCCA
>ML799205.1:84204-131255 GCA_009831015.1 Picea engelmannii | reverse complement strand
ATACCTAGCTGCCGAAGCAATAGAAGAATGTCTTATATCCTGAGAAAACATTTGGAATTGGAATGCTTGACAAGAACCACAGTCTAGGCTCTTAGAACATTTAAATTCTCATGTTGGAGGCTTCATATTGGTGCAGGGAATGTGAATGTCCTGATGGTGAGGAGACATGTGCGTGGTCCAAAAATCGGTACGAAAATCATAAGCATACGTCCCCTCCTTGCCCTTCTCATGACACACATGAGAAATCTCAAGAGCCCTTCGAAAATTAGCCTTGCATTGTTGAAGAAGGGCCTATATCATGTGAATTATTGGCACTAACATTGCAGATTTGGAATGGGATCATGAAGCCCCTAAAGACGTTGTTGCACCTCAAGAAGAAGGATATATTGCAGATCCAAAAGATGAAGTTCTTGGTGACCTCGTTGAAGCACCTCATAAAGAAAATCTTAATGATGAGAGTTTCTGTAAAAACTGCATTGAATACAATGTGCCCCCTCTTGTTCTCAAAAGAAGCATCCAGTGTGCACTTGCAAGAGGAAGACGTTCAAGCATCCACTACATCATTCAAGACAAGGGTTTGGTAAGCTATGTTCCTTTTCAAATTTATGAATTTGATGATGGATCTCCTAATGATTTGAAGAGCATAGATATTGTAGAGAAACCCTTGGAAGAACAAGACATTGTAAGTGCTTCCATTAGCTCGTGTGATGGAGAAAGTGGCAAAAAAAAGCATGATAACATTGGCACTCTTTGCTTGGTTGGAAGACATAGATGGGATATGGATAGCTAGTTTTTCATGGAAATCCCATCTATGAAACAAATAGTGAAAGTGCAAGGGAGGAGGGCACAGATCTACACCTTCCATCTCTAATTAGCTTTGAAGACAACTTCATGAGGTATGAGAACAATTAAAATTTTGTTTCTCTTGATTTGGGACAGCCAAAGCAGGTTGAGGTACATGGAGCACTTTCTATTGTTGTTGGTCAGCATCCTATTGATTTAGTGGGGTGAAAAATTTGTTTGTTGCATGAGGAGGACAATCATCATGAATTAATTATGCCTTAATGAAAATGCCAACCATCTTCATTTTGAGCTAGCACTCACTTTAGGCACAAAAAATCAACCAAGGAATACATTTTCGAGGCTGCCACATACTTGGGTCAGCAGCATGAACAATTTGCGGTATGTGGCAACATTTTTCAGCCATCCAAGAAAGGGAAGTAAGCCCTAACTTCTAAGGCATGATCTGATTTATTTTCATATCAAATTTCCTTTGCCACATGACATGTGAATGTTTCGTTGAGGGCAACGAAAGAGGACAGCTAGTTTCCTGCAGATTTATATTGGAGTCACCTTCTAATCCTTTGTTGCATGAGGTAATCACAAGCGATCTTTATGGCAGCAAGCGAGGAAGGCCACTGGAGCATGGATATCAGCTTTTAGAGTCCTTTGTAGCACATCTTGATGGTTCATAGCTTGGCATTGAGTAGTCCCATCACATTCCGGACATTTCTTTTATATCAGCCCTATCCAACATTGAATAAAGCGGCATGTAGCAGCATTCAACAACCTTGATGTAATTTTGATTCGTACTACCCTCATCCGCAAATCAGTTCCATTTCCAATCACACAGTGATGGACATTCTAGCATATGTTCAAGTAACGTTTGATGTTTCCTTTGTTTTGGTTTGTCACCAAGCACAAGGGTAAATTCCCTATGATTGATCAAACGATGGCATGTCTACATGGGTTGTTTGACTTTACCTAACATTATACCTTCCCATTGTAGAATAGGGTAGGAAGATTAAGCTCAATATTTCCAAGCATTAGTTTTTGTTCATGATATGTTCCTTTTGGCATCTCGGTCCGTGCCTTATCTGTAGAAACTCTTGAGAGTGAGTAGTTAGCCATGAGCAGTGTCAAGTATTTTGTAATAAATTTGAATTGGATTTTGTACTAGAGGTGATAGGGATGTGAACGTTTGGATCCATCCCATCAGTGGTTTCCAATCATTCTATTTTTATATGTGGGTACATCATGAGTAGCCTTGGAAGTTCTGGAGTTCTCTTGCACCCCCCAAGGGAGTGCAGTCCCCATATGGAGCCAGTTGTTACCCCCTGAAAATGCATGGTTCATTTTGCATTTTCAAAGGCATTATTTTCTCCACAACATAGTGTGAAGGGATGTGTACCCTTGGAGAATCAACCACATTTACAAGTTGCAGGCATTATCTTCAAACCATTTCCTTGTTTTGTCTTGCCTGAACATTACTTGGTTCATCATTGATGGGTAGATCAAGCACTTGAAGTACTTGTGGTGGCTTCGTGGAGGTCCATTGGTCCATGTTGTATTTTCATGTTTGGACGATCTCTACATATTTGGAGGGGTGTTTGCCTATGTGGCGGAGTTACTACATACTTTTATGTATATCTCACCTTCCGGGTAATTTTACACATATTTGGAGGTGATTTGCATATTTTGATTAAGGATGTCATTTCACATTCTCCGAGGCAATCTCTACATATTTGTAGCCATGACTCTTCCCTTGAGGTTTCTAGGGCTTTCTTTATACTATTTTATTAAGGCTTCTAGTATCTTCTAGATATATTTTATTGAGAAGTGACTAGAGATTGCAAGCTATAAAAGGAGAATAACTCTCATCATCAAGGTAGAAGTTCAAGAGGATGAAAACCCCCCCAAGGCTAGAGACTTGTTATAGCAGGTGAAGGGAAGAAGGGCTTGACAAATTGGAGCTCCCATCTTCTCCTTTTTGCACAGATCTCATATGTATGTAATGTTGCTATTTATGTAGTTTTGCCATATCTTATTTAGAGGTTTGTTTTTGCTTATTATACTAGGTTGTTCTTTGATGAAAGAGAGGTTGAAGTGTGGTTGTAAGAACCTCTTTCACTCCTTTTGTATCAGATCAGAATCTTGATGTACTAAGAGGTTGTTCATTCAAAAGAACATTGTTCCTTTTGCTCAGATTTTATCTTTAACGCATTATATGACTGCAAAAGGTTGATAGACGTGCTATGTGTCTCTCTTGAACATTTCACATGCTTGCTACACATATATCAGATCTGTTTATCGCTGATAATACTTGTTGGTTGGTGGTTGTATCACATCTTCTTTATCTACATTTCAAGTTCCATTCGTCATCTAGACTCCATAGCCCGAGGACAAGGCACTAGGTCTTGCTTGGCTTCTCCCTTTATATCTAGAAATCTAAAAAACATTTTCATTCTACAAATTTGGTTTATTATATCAATTTTACAAGGAAAACTTTGAAGTCTTATTAAGGATTCCCCCCATGTGCCAGAGGAGAGACAGTCTAAAGTGAGGAGGACAATCACCGAGGTGACAATGCATGATGTCCTCAAATTGTCCTAGGGTTTGCACTTGATGATTGGACTTATCTTTTGAAGTCCGGATATTAGATGTAACAAAATGGTGTCATTGTTAAGGATAAAGTCCCTTTCCCGTAACCAATAGACATGTTACGATGATATGATGAGGTATTATAATTGAAGATCTCTTTCCTCATCTGGCGTCTCCACAAAATTTGCAGAGACATATCCTATGAAGAATGAGTAAAGGAGATGATCCTATGGCAATTTATGAAGGGTATGCTCCTTGTGGCTCAAATTCCTTCATGTCAAAAAGGATGAACATGAACCTCCTTGGAAATTTGTTATTAAGTTTATCAAGGCACACAAGGCGATCCATCCATCTCCAAGGGTAAATGAGGTTTGCACTACACAACTTTATATCAATGCGTTTGATGCAAAGATGTCATTTTTCTTGAAGAGAATGTGTATTAAAGATTTCAAATCAACATACTTGGTTGCCGAAGCAATAGAGGAATGTCTTAGATATCTTGAGAAAACATTTGGAATTGGAATGCTTGAAAAAGAACAATAGTCTAAGCTTTTAGACCATTTAAATTCTCATGTTGGAGGCTTCATATTGGTGCAAGGAACATGAATGTCCACATGGTGAGAAGACATGTGCATGGTCCAAAAATCGGTATGAAAATCATGAGCATATGTCCCCTCCTTGGCCTTCTCATGACACATGAGAAATCTCAAGAGCCCTTTGAAAATTAGTCTTGCATTGTTGAAGAAGAGCTTGTATCATGTGAATTATTGGTACTTGACATTGTAGAGTTGGAATGGGATGATCAAGCCCCTAAAGATCTTGTTGTACCTCAAAAAGAAGAATATATTGCAAATCCAAAAGATGAAGTTCTGGGAGACCTCATTGAAGCACCTCATAAAGAAGATCTCAATGATGAGAGTTGTTGTTAAAATTTCGTTGAAGACAATGTGCTCCATGTTGTTCTCAATAGAAGCATCTAGTGTACACTTGCAAGAGGAAGACATTCAACCATACACTACATCATTCAAGGCGAGGGTTTGATAAGCTATGTTCCTTTTCAAATTTATGAATTTGATGACGGATCTTCTAATGATTTGAAGAGCATAAATATTGTAGAGAAACCCTTGGAAGAAAAAGACATTGCAAGTGCTTCCATTAGCTCATGCGATGGAGAAAGTGGTTATTATGCATTGGAAAAAAATAGAAGCATCATTCAATATGGGTCCTTACAGCTTGGTTCATCCCACTTTGGAGAATAGATACAGGGGTACAGGTTTGCATGAGGACATGCAACATCTTCAGTTGGGGGGAGATGATGAGTCACAATTTTACCATCTTTTTCCACCCTCTTTCCCTTATTTATAAACCCTTTTCACTTACCCATAACCCTGTATTAATCATTTTTAATGCTCAAACGTTGGATTTAGGCTNAGGCTCAAAGTGTTTTTCCATTGCATTCCTTAGTATTTCATTCCATTTTCTAATTACATTAGGAGAAGTGTGTATTTTGTATTTACTTTTGAGTAATGGCTTATTTGTAGATAAGCTACTACAAGTCACATAGATTGCAACAAATCCCACGGGTAGTTGTTAATTCCATAGACCATGGAAGCGCGTGTCTATTGTCTACTATGGGTCGTTACAACCACAACAAGCACTTGCTATGGGACCACCAATCACAGCCATTTGGGGAAGCTAGTGGGAGATCCCATGAAACCACTAGTCAAGCAATCCGTCAAACAATTAATAGACGATGCCACAAATTTATTGCTATAGCCAATTACAGAAATGCCACAAATTCATTGCAACAGCCAAGTACATGGATGCCACAAATTCATTGCAACAGCCAAGTACATGGATGCCACAAATACATTGCTACCCAGTTATAGAGATGCCACGAATTCATTGTTATAGCTATATTCCATGAATTCATTGCTACAGCCATTTGGGGAAGAGAATAAAAGTTGAAATTTGTGGTTTTAACTGTTGAAGGGCAAATTTCTATAGGCCCACATGTGCAAATCCGGATTTCTATATCCATGTGTTCCATATTAGTTTGGGCAGCTACAACTTATATGGTGAATACGATACAAATTGAGTGCTACAGCCGCCTCATAACCAAATGCCAGCAATTAATTTATAATTTTAGTTTCATTCCAATACTTTGTTGTAACAGCTGGAGAATCTCTAATTTACCTATACATTTTAATTAATTTCTGTCTAATAGTTGTTGAAAATAGCAGCATCAAAAGACATTCTCCAACGAGAGGTCTTAAGTGACCACCCTGAGGCTAGCCAGGAAGACTTGGAGATTAAACAGTCTTGTGAGTCATGGCAAGAGTCAAGGCCAACGTACAAGCCTTGTGAGCTAGGACAAAAGAGATGCTGCCAGAGTTAGTCTTGTGAAGTCATGGCAAGAGTCAAGGCAAACGTACAGGCCTTGTGAGCCAGGACAAAAGTCAATACATAAACCTTGTGAGCCATGTGCAACAGTCAAGGTTAGCCTTGTGAGCTTAGTGCAAAAGCCAAGGCAAATCTAGCAATACACAGGATGAATGTATAAATCCTGTGAGCTAGATTGATGTGATAAACATTCTTCCTTATCACTTATGCAAATGATGTAATTATAATGATTTAGTGCGTTGACACGTGTGAGACCTTATACACCATGAGAAAATAACAAGTTGCCAAAGAATGTCGAGTTGCCAAAGTGTGAAAGCCGAGTTATGAACTCAAGTGTAAAAATCGAGGTGGCATGTCAAGTCCAAGTGTCTAACTCAAGAATCCAAGTTATGAACTCAAGTGTACAAGTCGAGATTGCATGTCAAGTCCAAGTGTCTAACTCAAGAATCTGAGTTATGAACTCAAGTTAGCCGAGTTATGAACTCAAGTATACAAGTCGAGGTTGCATGTCAAGTCCAAGTGCCTAACTCAAGATTCAAATCGAGTTACAAGTCTAGTTGCAAGATTGAGTTGACAAGTACGAGGTTGCATATCAAGTTGGCATCTTAAGTTACAAGTCAAGTTACAAATCGAGTTGAGCTGAAGAGTCAAGTCTAAAGGCAAGTTGTCAGGACATGCATCCAGTTCTACGTTGAGTTTACTCATCTCTCTTCTGCGCCTAGGATATACAAAGAACTACTCTCTTCATTATTCATTTTTTCTATGCAGCGCATTAGAGAGGAGAACAAGGATACTTTTGCAAGCAACAAAAAGGATACTTTTGCAGGTAGCAAAT
Organism: Picea engelmannii; assembly: GCA_009831015.1. Lineage (NCBI taxonomy): Eukaryota > Viridiplantae > Streptophyta > Pinopsida > Pinales > Pinaceae > Picea > Picea engelmannii. Next base: position 124,636 of record ML799205.1, on the reverse strand, counting down.
AGATACTTTTGCAAGCAGCAGATAGATATTTTTGCAGACAACAAATAGATACTTTTGCAGGTAGCACAACAAAGGCACTCACATACTGGAAATCTCAGAAGCACATTCTCATGGTGATATTGTAATCAAATTGGTCATTCATTTATTTGTTGATAAGGAAGATTGTTTGTTGGGGTTTTCTCCCTCTTTGGGTTTCCCCAGGATAAATTCATGTGTTATTGTGTGACTCCATTCTTGTGCATTGTCTACTTTTGTTTTACATCTTTCAGTTTCCGCATTATTTATCATTTAAGTTTTCAAATCTGCTCATTATATTCAAGAAAAATAAAAGTACATTGCGTTTTGAATATAAGCTCGAAATTTCACAATAGTTTGTTAAAAACTAGCATCTATAAAAGAGGAACAAATCGCCTTTGCAGAGAAGGACGCTTAGAGAAAACTCTTTAATCTATCATGGCATAGTGTACAATTTCATGGGGGTCTTGTTCTAATATAAATTACAATTTGGTAGTTTTTTGTGTAGTGTATGATCTGATTACGTGTAGATTGTTTTAGTTTAAAACTCAGTGCCCTGTTCTAGGAGGCAGAGCTCACTCCAAGGGAACACAGTGATGGGTACTTTAGATTGTTTCTCAATTCCATTTTTAGTGTGTTTTTTTTCAATTATGTTTTTACCCACATTTATTTGAATTCCACGGCTTAATCAATTCCTTTTACTATTGGCAATAGATTAGTCTTTATAAGAATTTGATTTATGCGAGTGTATTTCAATTCAAGCATGTTTGATACTGCAAGTGTGAATTTCCAATTCATTAGGAGCATAATAAACAAACTAGTAGTAAAAGAGAAACCTTGAGCCTGCACATACAGTGCACGGCATCTCACAAGCATTTGGACCCCAAGTTGACAGTTTAATGCACAATCCATTTGGTTAGTCTTGTTGTGAAACTGTGTGGTAATTAAATAGACCGTCACTTAGCTTCTTCCTTTATATCTAGAAATCTACAAAAAAAAATTATTCAACAAATCCGGTTTATTGTATCAACTTTATAAGGATAGATTCGTAGTCTTATTAGAGGTTCCCCCTTGTGTCGGAGGAGAGCCTACCTAAAGTAAGGAGGACAATCACTGGGGTGACAATGGGTGATGCCCTCAAGTTTCCCTAGGGTTTGTACTTGATGATTGGACTTATCTTTTGAAGCGCAAATATTAGAGGTAATAGAACCCATGCATATACCATTGAACCAAAAACTTTGAGATGACTTACTTAGGGTTTTCATCCAAACCATGCTTCTTCTAGAGTCTTTTTGTGCACTGGTTTTTTTGGAGATTTGTTGAGAAGATACATTGATGTGTGCACTACTTTCCCCTAATACTTGTAAGTAACAGACTTGTTCTCTAACATACACCTAGCCATCTCCATAATGGTACAATTTTGTCTCTCCACCAATCCATTTTGTTGTCAAGTGTAGAGTGTGGTGTATTGCCTCTAAACACTTTGGGGTAAAGAAATAAAAAAAACCCTTAGAGCAATATTCTTTGCAATTCTTCGATTCTTCCCAAATTGGTTTTCTATCAAAGTCTTGAACTTCTTGAACTCATTAAACACATACGATTTCAATTTCAAAAAATACACCCACATTTTCTTAGAAAAGTCATCCACGAAGAACAAAAAATACCCGGCACTGAAGAATGATGTCATCTTAATAGGCTCCAAATGTCAGCATGGATCAACTAAAGAACCTCCTTAGCTCTTCAAGCTTGTCCTTCTTCAAACGGACTCCTATGTTGCTTACCAACCTAACATGTTGCACAAATTCCTTGTTTATTCTATATCTTTGGAAGGCCACCAACCAAACTTTCTTTAGCCAAATAAGAAAGAGATCTCGAATTCAAATGCCCATAATGTTGATGCCAAAGTTCCATGCTACTTTGACCACTCTTTGCCATCAAAGCATACTCTTTTGCCTCCCCTACATCAACCAACCTCAAAATCTCATGTTCTTCAATACCAAGAGAAAGTGTCTGCTTACTGACCTTATCCACAAAGTAGCATTTGTAACTGCTAAAAATTGTTGATGATTGCAGCATCGTGTGACATTCTCCAGGTCGTTCTCCTCTAGACTGAGTTGAGACGATCTGTATGAGAGAGCCCATGTGATGGGTGTGTCATTCTCCTCTAGACTGAGTTGAGACGATAGCCCATGTGTTGGGTGTGCCCATGTGATGGGTGTGCATCAGACTCTGGACTGAGTTGTGATGACGTGTGGTCTCTTGTCTACTCCTCTAGACTGAGTTGAGATGACTTGAGATGGTCTCATGCCTTGTATTCCTTTGGGCTAAGTTGAGTCGTCTTGAGATGGTCTCCTGCCTTGTACTCCTATGGACTTAGTTGAGTCGGCTTGAGATGGTTCTCCAGATGGTACTCCTGTGGACTCAGTGGCTGAGCACTAGAGGATGTGTGAGATCACTTGCTATATTGTCAAAGAGTAAGACTTTGGTAAAACCCTAATATATGTTGTAAAGGGTACAAGTCGGCCCCGCCATGTAAAAGATAATTAATATTGTGTAATTATTAATTATATTATTAAGTTGTATAGGTCGGCCCTATTGTGCCAATAGACACATCATTTGATGTCATAGGTTTTGTATAAATAAGAGTGGATCCCCATTGTGGATCACACTTACTAGTCATCTCATAATTTCAGAAGTTGAGGTCTGAAATTAGGGCGCACTTTCCTAGGCACCATCTTTCTCAGTCATAGCAGCACCCTCTTGTGTGCTAGGGTTTGGTGGTGGAATGGTGGATCTTCTCTTGGCAATATAGCAAAGAATTGTTGGGTTTTTTTTCCCTTGATTGAGAAGGGTTTTCCCAAGATAAACTCTTGTGTTCTTGTGCATGGTAATTCTTCTTGTGATCTTGGTTTACTGCAGCTAGTGTTATTGTAGCTGTATTATTTATGGTTGTAGGTTATGCTAAAGGAAATAAACTACATACTTGAGCTAAAACATTAAAATTCAACAAAAAATACATCTAAGTGGGGGGTGTGCTTCATAATTTCACTTACATAAACTAGATTCTTATCCATTCATGCAACATGGTGAACATTAAGAAATACTAGTTGTTTACCTAACAAGGTTATTTGTAGATTTACTTTGCCTTCTCCCTTGTATTCCTTCCCACCACCAAAAACCACAAAGCCATTAGAAGATCCATTAGCAACATAACTAATATACCAAACTCTCTTATTGATAAAATGACAAGATGCACCCAAATATATATACCAAGCAAATGTTTTCACATTGTCTGCTTTATCCCTAGCCATAAACACAAAGTGGTCTTCCTCTTCCTTATGTTCTGCAACATCGGTATGCTTCTTCAGCCTTTGGTTATTCTTCTCATCCCTTAACCGTTTCATGTTATCTTTCTTCTTATGGCCTAGCTTTCCACAATAATAACATTCAAGAGACTTTTGATTACCTAAGTCATCTACCCCCCTATTACCATCTGTGTTTCAACTCATTCTTCTTAGCAAACCTGCCTTTGTCCTTGAAGTTCACTGCCAAAGCCAAATCTAAACCCTCATTCCCGTTGCACGTGCTCTTTCCATTTGATTATCCACGAAGTATTTCTCTCTTCCAAGTTCTCTTGTGTTCATGTTTTCTTTGTGTGTTTGTGTTTTTGTAATATGGTATCAAAGCCATGTGAGGGGAAGTTGAAGTGGGTGAAGACCAAGGGATTGCTCATATTAGTGATGGACTTAGAAACTGCTTTTTGATACACGTAAACCCTAAGTGCATAAACCCTAAAATGACTAGATGTACTTTAAGTCATTAATACAACACCAAACCCTGAATTAGACTAAGTCAAAAGCGACTTTATTAATATGTCTAAGCCTATTATAGTCTAAATGACCATTATGAACTACATAACTCTAACATAGATAACAACCACAAGTTAAATAGTAACTAAAAGGCATGACACGTAGCGTTGAAGTGACAAGGGAGAGTTGGAATGAGCGAAAATAATGGAACTCGAAGACTTGAACCCCAAAACCAACTTACATAAACAGAAAAAGAAAAAAAAAGAAAAAGAAAAAATTAGAGAGATGCCCTGAAAGACCTACCACTACCCTGACAAAAGAATTTATATTGTTCTATATAATTCGAAGTGGTTTCATCGCATTCTTTATAGGCTGAAATAATATGAACAAATTCCCTGATGTGCGATATTGGGATAAAGTTGTCCGAGTGAATTTTGAAATAATAGGACAAGAAGAAAATGAAATAAACCGATGGCGTTAAAAGTACCTTTATGTGAGAAGCCAACCCTTGTGAATGGCTAAATATGTGGAGTTTGGTTAAATGTTTGAGGCTTTCAGCATGCCAAAGTTTGAAAAACTAGAGGAATGGCATCGATTTCCTTCCTCAAACAAGCTACTTTGGAATTCAACAATCTTTGGAAGGAAGGAAACGGATGTGCCTTTGTCAAGGCGATCCAACAGTGGAGATGTCAAAAAAGCTACTTTGGAATTCAACAATCTTAGAGTTTGGAAGGAAGGAAATGGATGTGCCTTTGTCAAGGTGATCCAACAGTGGAGATGTCAAAATAAAAGATGCACTAACACTTCCCCATGTGTCGCTTCAATTTACTATTTATATATCAATTACTTGTAACTAAAACCTCATAAGATGCTTTTTAAAAGCAACCAATTCAAAAACAAAAAATAAAAGTTCTCGTGGATGCATTATTGACCTAGAGAAACAACATGGGAGTTGGTGGAGGCAATGAAGGAATGGTACTCCAACCTCTTCCAAAACTGTAAAGGTGTTGCATCGAGGTTATGCTTATTATAAAGGGAAGGGGAATGTAACACCTCGACTTACAGCTTTAGCACCAATGGGTGCCTTATGGATGCAGAAAAATAACATGGGAAGTAAAAGAGGTAAGAAAGGCATCATACCCAAACTTCTTCCATAAATGAAATGTGGTCACATCAAGGTCTCTCTCTCTCTCTCTCTCTCTCTCTCTCTTTCTCTCTCTCTCTCTCTCTCTATATATATATATATATATGAATTTACTATGAATGAAAAGAGGTCTAAATTGACTACAAGAGCCTAGAGGCTAGAACTATGTATGAGAGTAGAATTGTTAAGGTTCCAAAATTGTATGTGATTATTAGATTGAAAGCCAAGATTTGTGTGTGTGGGCGACCCTGGAACTATGTGTGAAGGGTTTTAATTTGAAATTGAACACTTGGTGTCTTTGCAAAAATGGTTCATGTGTTATCCTATGTTAACTCTCTATGTGAACATTATCCCCATCGCACACTAGAGGATATGTGTTTAATTTTATATGAAATTGTGACCTCCATGTTGTTTGTTTCCCTTGGTTGGATTCTATGAATCTAGCTTGGGGGTGGTACTTAAAAGAGTGTTGTTGAGCTTGTTTTACTAATGTACACACCTTTGGTTGGAAGTCATCATGCATTGATTTTAAGGCCATCTCATGCTTTATAGAATTTTGAAGAATTATTGTAACATATTGTATTTCATTGTAAAATATTGTAAGTGTGCCTTTTTTAGGTCGATTGCAAGCTCAAGTACCATGATTTAGGGTGATTATGGTTGATTAGTATCGATTAGGAATTTATATTTATACTTGAATGTGCTATTGTGTTTGATAATTCGAGTGATATCTTTGTACATTCTTCTCTGTATTTGACTAAAATAAAATTTAATGATCTTTATCGACTTGCTATGACCAATCATATTTGTCTCTTTTGTGTGATTGTATTGGGTTCATATTCATTTATTGTTATCACATTTAATCAATTATAACAATTCATGTGCACCTTTGAATGAGTTTCATTGAAGTATGTCCTACTCTTATTAATAGATATGGGTGTCGATCATTAATTTTGTAAGCATTGATTACCTGTTAAGCATAGCTTTGGCGATATTTTGCATACTATATTGTAATCGGTATTTTTAATGTGATAGTTAGAGTGAGGTGCCACATTACCACAATGAGGGAAACCCAAGCTTGAGAAATGGGAAGGGAAGTGGAGTCCGCAACCAATTTTTGGAAGAAACCAAACCGAGGAAACTAGGATGGAGGAGGGAGGCCACTAAGTTAATTAAGTTAATTACGAGATTAATCTTGTTATTAATAACCTAAAATTGTTATTAGGGTTGAATATGCCATTTTATTAGGTTTACTAAATCAGCAAATAGAGTAACCAAAAAATTAACGAAGAAAATGACACACATAGGGTTAATTCTCCTCTTTCTCTTTGGTGTGCTAATAAAGTTCTTGCAAGAAAGTAAAGGACTAAATGAAACAAGTGCAACATGTTGCGATACACTGCCTTCGAAGCTAATAACAGAAATGGCGGAGATGCATTCATGTCAATGGAACATTTGAAATGTGATTGTTGGGAATTTCGTACTTAGCCATTAATGTGAGGCCTCGAATTATGTGAAGGCTCTAATAAGACTATATCAATCAGGGGTCATAAAAATACTAATTTTATTATATTGAAAAATAATTTTTTTTATTTGTTATGTTCAACATTAAAATTTATTCACATTTTTCAAGTCAACATAAAACTAATATGAAAATCAATGCTAACTCATTACTATATTACAATAAGATGCAGCTTATCTAGCCTTTCAACTCAATGAAAACAAACAAATAACAAACATTGACGTTGATCAACCAATTTCCTTTTATGAACAAGGAAACCAAAAAGGGACCTAGGATTAACTGCCTTCCTAGGTGAGTTAACACCCTTAGCTAGGTTCGATATCCAATGTAACCCTAATGTACACTAGATCTATAGCAATATACAAGGGATTAAAGCAAAAGAATCAAATAGCAAGCAAGAAAGAGGGTTATACCTACTCTACATACCTGTGTGTCCTCCTATGGAAACAAACTAGGATATGTTATCTCTAAATGAAATGTGACAACAGCAACCAGCAATGAAATGTAACAAAGGCAACAAGCAAGCCAAGCGTACAACTAAAGGAAAAAAAACGATCAATGCAAGTAGAATGACCCATGTGCACGCAGTTTAGAAGGTTATCTCCCACGGGTTTTAAATCTCCCTTTTGAGGGGGAGAGATTTGATGATCAGATGTAAACACGGGACCGCCACCACCATAAAACGCCATAATGATTCAGATATATGGAAGATAAAGTCTCACCTATAAAAGGAATATTAATGTGTATAAAAGGAATATTAATGTGTAACGAAATCCCAAACATAAAAGATGTGCCAAAGAAACCTAAAAAAGGAATATTAATGTGTAACAAAATCCCAAACATAAAAAAATATGCCAAAGAAACCTAAAATCCTAAAATTATCTACCAGAAAGAAAAAAAACTCCATGGTTCCGGGCAGCTTTTTGTCAACTGCATAATGAACGCCGTATGCCACAGTACCAGACAAAAAAAACTCCGTGGTTCCGGGCAGCTTTTTGTCAAGTGCATAATGAGCGCCGTATGCCACAGTAGTCGTAAAGAGTAGTCGTAAAGAGTTACACTTATTATGGGTATCAAATAGATAATAACCATAAGTTAAAGAGTACCCAGAAGGCACGACACAGAAACTACGAATGTTAGTGCTGAAGTGAGGGGAACGCTGGCGCTCATAAACTTGCACCCCAAAGCCAATTGACAAAAACAAAAAAAAATTAAAATATTTAAGAGATGCCCTGAAACACTTGTAATTGCCCTGACAAAAGAAGTTCTACTGTTCTAAAAAATATGAAGTGGCTTCTTCGGATTCTGTTGTATACTGAAATAATATGAACAAATTGGGTGATGCCGGGATAGAGTTTTCCACGCGAATTTTAAAATAAATAGGACGGGAAGGAAATGAAATAAATCGGCGGCGTTATATTACCTTTCTGTAAGAAGTCAACCCTGGTGAATGGATAAATATGTGGAGTCTGGTTCAATGTTTGAGGCCTTCGGCACCGCAAAGTGGGCAAAACTAGAGGAATCGCACAGATTTCCTTCCTGGAACAAGCTCTTTGGAATTCAACGGTCTTAGACTTTGGACAGAAGGAAATGGATGTCTCGGTGATACAACAATGGCAGTGTCGAAATCGAAGATGCAGTAACGCTTCCTTATGTGTCATTTTATACCAATTGCGTGGAACTAAAACATCTTAAGGTGCATTTTAAAACCAAATACCAAAAAAATAAAATGAATATGTTGCCGTGGAGGCATTATGGAACTAAAGAAACAACATGGGAGTTGGAAAACCCAACGAGAAACACTCCCCAACCTCTTTCAAAATGGAAGATCGTAAAAATGTGAAGTAATTTCTTAAGTTATTAGACCTGCATTTTTGCTATGGTACTAAGTTTGCTTTTGACTATTTTTGCTATGGTACTAAGTTTGCTTTTGACTATGGCACTAAGTTTGTTTTTTTTTTTATGTGATATTGATGCGATATTAATTTATTTTTTATTATAAATTTGTGTATGCAATGTAATGTTTAACATAGGAAAACAAATCTAAAACATCTTAAGGTGCATTTTAAAACCAAATACAAAAAAAAAATATGAATATGTTCCCGTGGAGGCATTATGGAACTAAAGAAACAACATGGGAGTTGGAAAACCCAACGAGAAACACTCCCCAACCTCTTTCAAAATGAAAGATCGTAAAAATGTGAAGTAATTTCTTTAAGTTATTAGTCCTGCATTTTTGCTATGGTACTAAGTTTGCTTTTGACTATGGCACTAAGTTTGTTTTTGATGTGACATTGATGCGACATTAATTTGTTTTTTATCATAAATCTGTGTATGCAATGTAATGTTTAACATAGGAAAACAAATATATATTTTTGGATATAATAAAAATATTTGTGTTTCTCATTTCTAATTGGTTGTTATTGTTCCCTTAACGTCTTTCAATATGTAGAATTAATTACATAATCAATGAATTTCACCAATTACCACATATAAATATAAAAAGTTGTACTATGTATTTATTATTATGCATTATTATATTTATATTATATTTATTATCTAATATATTATTTATTATTATATTTATTATATTTATGAATGTTATAGTTCCATTCAAAGTAGGGTTAATTATACATTTTGAATAACAAACAACCCTCAATTTTTATATTTTGACAAAAAATATTCATTACTTCATTTTGAATAACAAACAACCCTCAATTATTATATTTTGACAAAAAATATTCATTACTTGTGCATTTAGTTATATTAAGTTTCATTGTTTAACATGTATTTCTCAACTAACTCGGCAGGGATTGTATTGCTATGCAACCCTTGTTCATATGGCAACTAATGGATGCAATGTGGATTTGGAAATTTAATTTTAGAATCAAAATAGGTAATGAAAAATAATTTTAGAATCAACTTCATTTTTTAAGAATTAAAGGAATTACACATCTCCCTCATACTCGGTTATAAAAAGTGTTTATCCACACAATGAAAATGACTTTAAATTGACAATGAGAGCATGGAACTTTGTATAAGAATTGAGTTAATAGGTTCCAAAATTATGTGCAAGGATCAAATTTTTGAAACCCCATAACTATGTGTGGGGACAACCATAGAACTAAGTGTGAAGCATTGTAATTTGAAATTGAACCCTTGTGTCTTTGCAAGTAATGGTTCATGTGTTATCCTACATTAACTCTATGTGTGAAAGTTGTCATAACGAGAAGCTAGGGAATTTGTTTTTATTTTTATATGCCTTTGTGAACACCAAGTTGTTTGTTTAACCTAAAGTGTACAAATCACTTGGTTGGATTTTACAAATCCATCTTGGGGGTGGTACTTAAAGAGTGTTGTTGTGCTTAGATTAGTGATGTATACACCATTGGTTCAAAGTCCTTGTGCATTGATTTTGAGGTTGAGTCGTGCTTTCTATACTTTTGAAGATTATTGTGAAATTTTGTAATATATTGTATTTCATTGAAAAATATTGTAAGTGTGCCCTTTTTAGGTTGACTACATGTCGAGTAGCATGATTTACAGTGATCATGGTTGACTAGTATTAATTGGAATTCATATTTACACTTGAACATGATATCGTGTTTAATAATTCAAGTGATCTTTGCACCTTCTTCTCTATATCTGACTATAACAAGTTTATTGATATTTATTTGCTTGTTACAACCACTCAAATTTGAGTCACTTTTGTGTGAGTGTATTGGGTTCATATTCATTTATTGTTATCACACTTGATCATTTATAATTATTCACGCACACATATGAATGGCTTTTGTTAAATGTTATCTCGCCCTTCTACATAGATTTGAGTGTTGATTAGTTTATAAGTATTGAGTATTTATTAATCATAATTTTGTTGATATTTCACATACTATATTTGAAGCATGACAATTAGAGTGATGTACGACATTCCCACAAGGATGGAAACTAGGCTTAAGCGCCTACTAGGGAAGTGGAGTCAACAATTATTTTTTGGAAAAATTAAGAAATTGGGATGGGAGAAGAGGGAGTCAATTACGTTTATTAAGGGATTAATCTTGTCCTTAATGATCTAATATTTTTATTAGGTTGGAATGTGAGTTTATTAAATTTATTGAAGCATCAAATAATGATGATGATGATAATGATCTAATTTTTAATGTCACAGTTGAGCCAAACACCAAATTGGTGTATGAAACCCCCTTGTTTGCAGGACAAGGAACCCCCTTTTCACGGGGATTTGACTACTAAAGTATATAGAGGTGTACATAACAAAGGAAATGAAACTAACTAGAGTTAATTATCCTCTTGATCTTTAGTGTGCTAATTAACTACTTGTAAGAAAGGAAAGGCTTGAAATGAAATAATATGCAACCAATCTAACCCTTTCAACTCAGTCAAAGCAAACAAATAGAAAGCATTAAGGTTGATTAATCAATTTCCTTTTATGAGCAAGCAAAATAAAAAGGGGACCTAAGATTTATTGCCTTCCTAAGTGGGTCAAAAACCTTAGCTAGGTTTGATATATATTCTAACCTTAATCTACATTAAACCTATAGTAAGCTACAAGGTCTTGGACAAAAAGAGACAAATAGAAAGTAAGAAAGAGGGTTAAGCCTACTCTGCATACATGTGTAGCACTTCTCCTCTTATGGAAAGTTCAAATTAGGATACAATATGTCTAAATGAAATGAAACAAAAGCAACAAGCAAGCCAAGCATACAACTAAATATAAATATGATAAATGCAAGTATGAATTACCCATGTGCCCTTGGTTGAGAAAGTTGCCTCTTCACCAACATACTTGTGCTAAATCCCCCTATGAGTAGGAGAGATTGGATTATCATATGCAAACAAGTCAAACACCTCAATCAACCCAACCAAAGCAACAAAAGAATACCTAATCCAAATTGAGAGGAAAGTACCAACAACAGATGCCTCCAAATAACTAAAGAATTGAAAAATAAAACAAATCCCAACAAGCCCAAGAGCATGGAAGGTGGAAAGAGATCACAAGAGAGCTAGAGAGTATTGAATTTGCAATTGTTTTACGTATCTTATAGCGAGATCAGTGACCCTTTACAGTGAGGAGAATGTAACATAAATATATTTGGGGATTCTTCAGGGGTTTTCCAACCATTGCACTGACCATTAGGTAGGTAGATTTACAAAAATGTCAAACTACAAGTTCTAACCCAATGTACTATTGGCAAATGCACTAACTTGCATGTAATTTTTAGAAATCCACACATATACTGTAAGAAAATGTGCATTGTATGAAACAAGCATGATAAGCTTAAAACAACTCAAGGATTGAAATGTCCACTAAGACTACTCAAGATAGGGGGGAGTTTAAGTAAGCGTAGCAGCGAGAATTCCCTAATAGAATATGGACATTAGACCCAGAGAGGACCCTTAAATAACTAACACCCAACTAGTGCACGAGGCTAAAGAGTGATCCTAATTAGTAAGGGAGGGACCCAAATGGGTTGGACAAAGAACCTACCATAGGAAAACATGCAACCAAGGAAGGCCAAAGATGAAGGGGGGGGCTACCATGGCACTAGACATCAAATGGAAAAACACAATCACACATCTAAACCAGGGTAGGGGACTTCAACACAGTGTGAGCCATTATCAAGATGGATTAGAAGACCTTAGTTTCATCTTGGGGTAGGACATGTATGGCCAATTCATTATGAGATATTTGAAATATCAATATCTAATGTGATAACTATATGGTTGATATGAAGTGAAAAAAACATACACTACATTTCCCCCCATGGAAAGAGATGCAACTTGTGGAATAGAAGAGTAGTGAGTTTCTCTTAGGAAGATTGAAAGGCGTGGAAGTAGTAGAATATAAAGAGAAAATAAGGTGGCAATAATTGACAAATCAAAAATGCATGAGAAAATACGAGGGTACTCATTGGAAAAGATAGCATGAGCAAAGGCCCTGACATAAGGAGAGAATTGTTGATATGGTGAGGCTCTTTGATGCAACCCTCCCTACTTCCCCGTAGGGTTGCGTGACCTCCCGGTCTTGGATCTCTGGTTCTTGAGTCGGGTGACTCTCTAAAACCTTGATGGTTTCCTTATGTGACTATACACAGGCCCCTTCAGCTTCTTGTTGTAGGTTTAATGGCACCTGTAACCTTCCCTTTTGCTCTCCTGCGAAATCTCGGAGTGTCGAGCATTAGCTCTTTTTCCTGATAAGCCCTCTTGAGGTGACCTTGGCGATGACCACGTGATTGCGAACGTGGCTACAAGTGGTTTGAAGTCAAACTGCTTTTGGGCCCGCAGTGCTCCTCCAACCTCCACGTGTCCTCCTAACAAAACCACGGTTTGGAAAACCCTCAATATTTTAAAATCCGCGCTAGTCTTGTCCCCACAATGCTACGGGATCGTCGATCTTGCGATCTTGACAATATTGTTTGAATCGACAGTTCAAACCTGCACCTTTCAAATCTATGGACCATATATGCTCCCTCAAAATTAACGGGTGTGATCTCTTCACAGTTCCGGACTTCGGGGTTTTGAAATCTCAAACCTAGTTCTCTTTCACACTTCGACCTTCTGGAACTAGCGATCTACAGACACTTATCTTGTCAACCAACGGTGTTGATCACTTCGAAACTCTAGGCTCCGGAGTTCTGAAACTTCAACTCTTTCCTTCTTTGGCTTCTATCCGAAGTCTCTAATCCATTGGCACATGACCTCCTAGGATCAATGACTGCGATCCCTTCGCGTCTCCGGACTTCAGACTTTTCAACTTTCAACTTTTCTATCCCCACGAAGTATGCGGATTTATGTTGCGTGTCCTCTTGATCTAACGATCGAGGATTACTTCGGGACTTTACCTGGAGTGCATGGATCTATGCCACGTCTCTCCTAGATCCGATGGCTCTGAAACACTTCAGGTCTTCGAGGTTCGACAGTCTCAGTTCTTAATCAAAACTCCACAACAAATTTACACGGAGCTCGTGATCTACTGTCAAGTGGCCACTTATAGATCAATGGCTCTCGACTCTTTTGGCTTCGGGTGTTTCAACACTTCAACCTCTGCCTTCCTCTGGATCTTTCGACCTGTCGACACCTATCATCCTAGATCTAATGGTCCAGACCCGCTCTGGCTCTCCGACTCTCCGACTCTCTGCGCTTCGGGTGTTTCAAGTTTCAAACTTGCCTCCTTCCAGACTCACAGTATCTGACAGCTCTGACCCATTCTGGCGATCCGACGCTTGAAATATTTCCTGAACAATCTGACGGCTCAGATCTGTTCCTGCGATCAGACGGTTGCGATTCTACTTCGGGTTTTCGGCTCTTCGGGCTTCAGAATCTTAGTTCTCAACTCTGGTGAGGTTTCTCTCTCCTCTGTGTGCGAAGCGCTAAGGCTCGTGCACCTTACCCTGATCAGACGACTGTTGATCTATTACGCTGTGATCCAATGGCCATTGTCGCTCCTCTCTCCTGATCTTTTGATTCCTCTATGACTTAGAAGATTTTCCAACTGTTCAAAGGCTTCAAACCTTTGCTCCTCCTACGAGTTCGACTCTTGGATCTCATTAACACTTATGAAAAGTGTTATCCCTTCTGAGATTTATCCTTATCGATTTCCCACACACACCTTGCATTATCGGGATTTCGATAACTCAATTCGAAGGATTTCTTGAAAATAATTTTTTCTTGCCCACCTGGCATTCTTTGTTCTGGGTTCTTCGACGATTGGTCACTTCTCGATGTTGTGCACACCTTGCACCTGGTCTAAGTTTCCTTCGTTCTCTCTCTGAACTTATCTGAGTCACTCTGAGACTCAGTCGACGCATTCCTTGTGTTTGAGATGTACACCTTGCATACGAGTGTCAGAAGAGAAACAATTGAAACTCATCCAGTTTTGTCACGAACTAATACAGTCAATCTCTCGAACAATCATGCATCCAGTTGTCGGGACCCATTCTTTATTTTCACCATAGTGTTTTTTTTTATGGCTAGCGGAATCAACAACTAGTTGGGCACGTACTCGCGTTACACATGGTCGTGTTATCCAACTACTACCACTATAACCTCTAGGTGTGGATAGCGGCCCCACGCGTTACACACTAGATTAGTCGAGGGGAGTTGAACTCAAGACTTCTTTGGAACTTCATTTTCACGACACTTGCCAATTAAGCTGCTCCCCCGGGGGATATTTTCACCATAGTGTTGTTCAGGGGGGGTGTTGGAGTTACTTCACACACACCTAGGATTTCTTTTTCCTTGTTTATTAGTCATAATTAGTCATTATCCAGTCTCCTATAATTTAGGGGAGAATATTCCACCTAGAGAATATTCTCTTTCAGTTGACACTTCAGTTTGACTAGTTGAGTTGAGTTTAGATGTTGCATTGGTTTTGTCACCATGCAACATTGGGATCATCACCATGCTAATTCGACCGGTATTGTCACCAGAGTGGCGCATTAGCCTTGATTCCCTGAGTTAACTCGTCACTACTCTCTGTTCAGTCAGTTAACTGAAGACTAGTTGACTAGTTAACTCAATTAGGTGGCAGTTCACTCCCATAACTGCCTTAGAAGCTAGACTAGGTGGCAGTTCACTCCTTTAATTGTTGGTGTGTATCCAGATCACTCTAGACCACCACTATGGTGCATTGGTTCACCTCCAGTGTGCAATCATTGAACTATACAGAGTATATAATGTGTAAATTATTCATTATTCACAACAGTTAATGAGAATTGTTTCATTATTTCTCTCCTTCTTCTTCTTTCTCCAATTCTCTTTACAAATGTGTGTATTATTGTTTAGCTAGATCTATTATGTGCAGGTTCAACACATTTACAATTTTGGCATAAACCCTAATTTTTCAAATGATGTATAGGGAAGTTGGAATGATCAAATTTGACGTGCTTAGGCATATTACAGGTTATGTTATGAAATATCAGGTCTAAAGAGACCATTTCCAGCCTTTGATTCACTTCATAATTCAATTTTTCATGCATTTTTGTGAAAACAGTCACCTACATGAGTTTGTAGTGCTAATAATCTGTTTTCTATACAACGCGCTGCAAACTTGTCCATCTTTAATGAGTAACAAGCAAAGTCACATTTGGACTCCTTTTGGTCAAATAATAGGTGACTCGAAGCCCAGTTGTTGTTGATGATTCTAGAAGATCTATATCATCCTCCAGCAAAGCCTCTGAAGTTGTCGAAGACTTAGTTTGAGGATGAGGGTTTAATCCCATAGAAATAGGATCTAGATCCTAATCTTTTGTAAACAGATCGGCTCTAAGCAAATATGTAGCTATTCGATCCATCTTTAGAGTATCTTAGTTAGGGATTGTAGAGGCTATTTATCCCATGAAGTTTACATTGTAGAGGGTCCAATTGGGAGGAATTGGAGAGACTCCTTTGTAAAAGACTTTTGAATGCATATTGGAATATATGCTCTTTTCACTGTATTTGTTCAAACCTCCATTTCTTTTATCTTCTTCTGTACCTGTGAATGAATATACATTTCATATATTCAATGTTTATTCAGTGATTGATAAAATTCTTTTTGTCATTGCATTGGTAGGAAAATAATCACAAGTATTGTTCCTATTGTAACTAGCCTTTCATATGTACTCTTAGTGTATATGATCATGTTGGTATGATAGCATTCTCCATCCACTTTCAATTATTAATTTATCTGATCAATACAGTGAAGGCCCTATTTGTCTGAGTGTGTTTATATATGTCTTGAGTGAGTGAGTTTATAGCCAAGTCATTCAACTCGATCCATTTTATACCTTTATTTGAACATTTGATTAAGTTACCAAGCTCACTTGATTTGCAACCTAGAGTGACTCTTGGAGTGATAACAAGCCTCACATGACATTGAATGTTACAAGTGCCACAACTATGGACACATAGCTCGTGATTGTAGAAGCATGATGGATACTTCTATGAAATAATACACTGATATAAGATATAATAAAGTATGGAAAAGAAAACAAGAAGAACAAGTGAACAAAGACTAGGTCCCAGAGATCGCATGATTGGCAATAATACGAGATGAAGATAAATCTATAGAGAAAAAGGAAGATGTCATATACATAAATGTTTGGAGAAGAAATGAAAGAAAATAAGGACAGGTGAATAAAGAATAGGTTCAAGAGATTGTACTTTCAGGAGTTATAGAGAAAGATCAATCCACAGGAAGAAAGGGAGACACCAAAGTTCAGATAAATGATGGCTCTACAGGCGAAGAGGAAGATGAATATGCATTAGAGCAGGTATTTTTCTGAGCCAACTGGCTTGGAGACTCCTAGTAAATATGTATGATGAATAGGGGGAGTCCATGTAGTAACATAGACATATCATAGAACCATACTTTGAGCAGTGGTTGCAAAGACATAGTCAGAGTAGTCATATAACAAAAGTACAAAGTAATAGTTTGATCAGTTGAGAAGTAGTGTTTCCACACGGGTGTCAGTTGGCAGTTACACAGGAAAAAGTTTATAATTGTATTGCATAGGGATATCTTCAGTACATGTTGTTCTAGACATGGTTTGCAGTGGACACATTTCATATGAGATGATTAGTTGCAGCCATATAGTACAATGAAATATGGGTCATCGTTGTGCACAGTTGAGTAAGCAAAGTTATGGACAATTGAGTAAGTAGAGTTATGGACAGTTTGTGACATATGGAAAGAGATGGATTTGTGAGATGTTTAGAAGGTACATGAAACATGGTTCATATGCATAGCAACATATTTACAATTGGAATAAGTTGAAATCAGTTGGTCACAAAAAGGCAAGTAATGAAAGGCACAACAAAATAGGGAAAGAGAAACTGTCAGCAGAAGCTATATCATCATAAGGAAATCATTGAATAGTATGGTCAAGTGAACATGGCAAGTAATCGAAGAAATAAAATTTTGAATGCTTTTTATATATGTCAATGAAAATCAAGAGGAAGCACCAATGGAAAATAAACAACCTTGGAAGAGAGGAAAGGAACCATATACAAATATCCCTACATTGATCGACATCTTATAGAAAAGTCAAGGGAAGAAAAATAATCAGAGGAAGAGATCTAGAAAAGAATATTAGTAGCATGTAGGAAATGAGACATACCCACAAGGGGAGGTATTCTTTTTCCCTCAATTGGTTAGAGCAAGTACAGTATCGGGAAGAGACATATCAACATGGGGAGTTATCTTTTGTCATAGAAGGAAAGAAAGAACAAAGGCATGGTGACAAAGAGAAAGAATGGATGCATGATGATAGGGGGAGAATCCCCAAGGAGAGATACCCTTTTCCATTGATGTCAAAGGGGGAGAGTGAGAAACATTGATGAGGAGCAATGGTCACAGCGGGAGCATGAGCATTGGAGCATTAGTGTTGCCATCAATGTTGGTGTTGACATCAATGCCAAAGGGGGAGATTATTGGACATTTGGTTTGGATAGTTGGTTGCAATTGATGTCAACCCTTGGAGAGTGATATATGATATTTATTTCAACCATTAGAGATTAATATCAACCCTTGGAAAGGTTCAGAGATGTTGGACAATTGATTGACATTTGTATGATCAAGATTGATGGTGAGTTAGTTGTGTACATTTGATGTAGTCTACATGTAGCCTCGGAGGTGTGGTTATGGGACTCGATGTTGATTAAGGAAAAAATAAATGAAGTACGTTGTAATTACAGGTAAGACTATGGAATATGGATAGTACTTGTCGTGCCATTTCCGGTGATAGGTGGTACACCATGTGGTTCCTCACGATTGAGGAGTTATGAGGTCATGAAGTTGGAAGCCCCAAAGATGGGTTAAGAAGTCCTATGGAAGCCCCAAAGATGGGTTAAAAATACCCTAAATGATTTCAAGTCATTAATGAAAGGGTAAATTGGTTGTAACAAGAAATTTCAAGAAGCCCTAAAGTTAAGGACAGAGGTTACTTAGAAAAAGTATATATACACCTCAAGAAGTCACTCATAAGTACAATCACACACACATTCTATTGAATATATTCTAAGTGAGCAAGTGATTGTTATATGAGGTAACCAAGGAGATATGAGGCGAATTTCAGAGGGAATATGAAGTGAAGAAGGGAGAAATTCCAAGGGAGGATGAAGTCTTTTGAGGATGTGTTCTAAGGTATGTTATTTACAGGTCATATTACCATTTTTGCTATAACGTTTTTTGTAGAATGATTCATATAGTGAAAATTGGAGGAGGTTGAGAAGACATGTCAAGGTACTTGTGGTAAAAATTTCAGTATCCGGGTCATAGTATTTTCGTAGATACACTCTGTGGAAAATAGGGTTTTTGGCTAGTCTTGAGACTAGTCTCAAACAAGTGTTACAGGTAAAACAATCATAAATTCTTCATAAAATATCCAAATTTAGTGCGACAAAATTCATTGGATAAAGTACAGTCTGTAGTATGTTATGTGAGAGTTTTAGATCCATAAATTAAATATTCTGCGCATGGCATGCTCTACTCATTAGCTCTCTAGAATAAGCTAGAATACAACAAGGTCTACCATTTTTTCTATAACTCCTTTTCTGAGATGTTACAGGTAGTGAAAATTAGAGGAACTGCATATAATATATTGAATAATATTCGGTACAAGTTTTAGACCTTTATTCATTACAAGTAAGGAGTTATTATTATTGAAAGTTAGGGTTTGTGACTAATCCAAAAACTAGTCCCGTGAGACTAAGGTAAAGTTTGATGAAGATGTTATTCTCTTGCTGCTGGAGTTGAGGAAGGTCTGTGATCACATACACCAGATCTGTTATAGAGTTACATGTATGTTTATATGCATGTTTTGAGAGTTACATGTTGAAGATGTTACGGTGCATGCTTGAGGCAAGCCTTTGGTATATTGTTGAGGCATTGACACATGCTTGAGGCACATATTAGGTGCATGGTTAAGGCATATACTTGGTATATGATCTTGGTTGTTTAGTACTTTGTTGAGGTACACCTTTGATGGTACTTGATTTATATATCCTACGGTACATGGTGTATGGCAAGATTGAGTGATATGGTATATGGTTGAGATACATTGTTGGTACATGATATGGTACAAATGTTGATGTAAATGGTTGATCCATGGTATAGTACATGATTGGTGTATGGTGTTGATGTAGATGGTTGATGATTGAGGGATATGGTACAGTGTATGGTGCATGGTTGATGCATGGTTTGGTACAGGTGTTGGTGCATGGTTGATGCACTTGGTGTTGTAAAGGTTGTGGTACACGTTTGGTTTGGTACATGCTTTGGTACATGGTTGAGACACATATCTTGTGATGGCATGTTGGTGATATTGGTACGTTCTTGGTAAAGGCATGTGTTGGTGATGCTGAGCATCTAGTTGAGAGGTGCTCTTGGTGATCGTGGATCTAGTACTATTGAGTATTAATGGAAGTGAAAGTGGCAGAGGAAGTGACAGGATGGTTAGTGACATGTTGACGTGATAGTGTTGGTGATAGGTTGATTAAAGGATTGATTGATATATCAGTGGAAGTGACAATTGGTCTACACTTATATTTCAGGGTGGCAAGACGAGACAAGGAAAGGGGTTTGTAGCCTCCTTTTGGTTGGAGCTGAAGAATCAGGGAGTTTGAGCTTCCTTCAGGTTGGAGCCTGAGAATCAGGGGGTTGTAGCCTCCTTCTAGTTAGAGCCAAATAATTCAGGGAGTTGTAGCTTACTTCAGTTTGGAGCCTATAAATAGGGGGTTGGAGCCTCCTTCCGGTTGAAACTAGAGAATTTGGAAGTTGGTGCTTCCTGTGAATGAATTCTTGATATATATAAGAAATCATTCTGTGGTTTTCTCCCATTTGGGTTTCCACGTAAATATTGGTGTACTGTGCTCTTGATGTGATGCTACTTATGTTTACATGATTACGATATATATATTGAATGCAATCATAGATGATACATTGATTATAAACTACTGAACACTATTGATTAAGTTAAAGAATATATATTGTGGTTAAAAGTGGTATAATTTCTCATTACTGATTCACCCCCCTTCTCAGTAATCCAACAATTGGTATCATAGCAGGTTCCTTTAGGAAATAGTTTAACCACTGGAAGGTAGATCATGGAGTACAATATGAATGGAGTACCAATGTTTGATGGTGAGAGTGGTCTAAAGTATGAGCATTGGAGTGAAATGATGAAAACATTTTTGAGGGCACGTGGATATGGCATTTGGAAATCAGTTGTTACATGATACAATGGTTCAAAGAAAGCAAAGACTGCGACCAAGAAGGAATTGAAGAAGAACAAAAAAATAACAATGGATTTCATATGCGAAGGATTACCTGATCCGGTAAGAGAAAAGGTTCAAAAATTCTCATCAGCTAAAGAACTTTGGGACAAGCTACATAACATCTATTATTCTGCCATCACAGAGTCAAATATTGCTAAAGAAGATGCATGTGTAGAACAAGAAGAAAGATGCTCATCATGTCAGACATATTCAAAAGAAGAGTGCGAAGAGGCATAAGTTGATTACAACGAACAATTGACCAGTGCAATAGAATATCTAAGGATTGGAAGAAAAGAAAACAAGCTACTCCAGGAAGAACTAAATAAGAAAGAAGAATCTCATAACTCCAAAGAAGTCGAGCATATGATCATGATGCTAAAAGGTCAGCTAGAAGAAGCCAGATGGTTTGAAGAAACTCTCGAGGATCAGAAGCATTGTTTGGAATCCTAAATAGCAACAAAAAAGGAAGAAGCATAAAAGAGAGAAAAGATATTGACAGATCATCTCAAGGAAAGAACTAAGGATTTAAATCATCTTGAAGTAGAGTTCAATCAACAAGAAAGAAAACCTAAAGAAGAAATCATCTCCTTGAAGATCCAACTTGAAGAAGTAAAGAGAACGAAAGAAGTCATGAAGTTTCAGATGATGAAGAAAGAAGAAGAGGCTGAGAAGCTTGAAAAATAAGTTGTCACACTAAGTGTAAAAGTCGTCAAGATTAGCACAAATGTTGAAGAGAGAGAAACATCCACATCATCAATTGAAGAGAAGCCCTCCAGGTTTCCAGAAAGAAAGAATGGAGAGAATCCAAAGACTTATGAAAAAGTAATTAAAGGTTCGATGAAGAAGGAAGAATGCAAGCCCCTAAAGAAGAGCATTCCATAAGTGCAGAAGACTCAAGAAGAAGAATATAGAAGAATATCCACCACGTTCAAGTGATATATAAGTCTCAATCATGATTATGATCAGCCAAGGTAGGAATTCAGAAGGATTACACCACAAAGAATATTATTCACTCCCAGGTATGTAAATTTATTCTATGGTCATTGTTTTTATTGTACTAACTTTGGACATAAGGTTTCAAATTGCAGGGCTTATGGAAGAAATGTTCAAGCAAGAAAACCTTATGTGGCTTCACATGACATCAAATGTTACAAGTGACACAACTATGAACACATAGCTCATGATTATAGAAGCATGATGGTTACTTCTATGAAAGAGAACACTGATATCGGATATAAGAAAGTATGGAAAAAAAAACAAGAAGAATAGGTGAACAAATACCAAGTTCCAGAGATCACAAGATTGACAATAATACGAGATGAAGACAAATCTATAGAGAAAAAAAAAGATGTTAGATACATAAAGGTTTGGAGAAGAAATGAAAGAAAAGAAGGACACATGAATAAAGAACAGGTTCAAGAGATTGTACTTTCAGGAATTATAGAGCAAGATCAATCCACGGGCAAAAAGGGAGAAGTCAAAGTTCAGATAAATGATGACTCTATAGACAAAGAGGAAGATGACTTTGCATTAGAGCGGGTATTTTCTGAGCCAACCCGCTTGGAGACTCCCAATAAATATGTATGATGAACATAGGAGTCCATGCAGTAACAGAGACATATGAGATGATTAGTTGCAACCATATAGTACAGTGACATATGGGTCAACATTGTGGACAATTGAGTAAGTAGAGTTATGGACAATTGAGTAAGTAGAGTTATGGACAATTGAGTAAGTAGAGTTATGGACAGTTTGTGACATATGGACATAGATGAATTTGTGAGATTTTTAGTAGGTACAAGAAACACGGTTCAAATGCATAGAAGCATATTTACAATTGGAATCAGTTGAAATCAGTTGGTCATATAAAGGCAAGTAGTGAAAAACACATCAGAACAGGGAAAGAGAAACCGTTAGCAGAAGCTATATCATCAGAAGGAAATCATTGAACAATATGGTCAAGTGAACATGACAAGTAATTGAAGAAATCAATTTTTGAATGATTTTTATATATGTCAGTGAAATTCAAGAGGAAGCACCAATGGACAATAAATAGCCCTGGAAGAGAGGAAATGAAACATATACAAGTATCCCTACACTGATCGACATCTTACAAAAAATTCAAGGGAAGAAAAATCACCAGAGAGAGAGATCCAAAAAAGAAGATTAGTAGTAATGCAGACATGGAGACATACCCACAGGGGGAGATATTATTTTTCCCATGATTGGTTAGAGCAAGTAGAATATCATGAGGAGACATATCGACAGGGGGAGTTATTTTTTTTCATAGAAGGAAAGAAAAAATAAAGGCATGGTAATGAAGAGAAAGAAAGAATGAATGCATGATGACAGGGGGATCAACCCCAAGGAGAGATACCCTTTTCCATTGATGTCAAAGGGGGAGAGTGAGAAACATTGATGAGGAGCAATGGTCACAGGGGGAGCATGAGCATTGGACCATTAGTGTTGCCATCAATGTCAAAGGGGGATATTTTTGGAAATTTGGTTTGGATAGTTGGTTGTCATTGATGTCAACCCTTGGAAAGTGATATAAGGGGGAGAGTGAGAAACATTGATTTGGAGCAACGGTCACAAGAGGAGCATGAGCATTGGAGCATTAGTGTTGCCATCAATGTTGGTGTTGCCATCAATGCCAAAGGGGGAGATTGTTGGATAGTTGGTTTTCATTGACGTCAAACCTTGGAGAGTGATATTGGATATTGATTTCAACCCTTTGATATTAATGTCAACCCTTGGAAAGGTCCAAAGATGTTGGACAATTGATTGACATTTGTATGATCGAGATTGATTGTGAGTTAGTTGGGTACATTTGATGTAGTCTACATGTAGCCCTGGAGGTGTGGTTATGGGACCCAAAATTGATTAAGGAGTAAAAAAATGAAGGACAATGTAATCGCAAGTAATACTATCATAGATGGATAATACATGTTGTGTCGATTCCAGTGATAGGTGGTACACCACGTGGTTCCTCACGGTTGAGGACTTATGAGGTCAAATTCATATAATATCCAAATTCAGTGAGACAAAATTCACTGGACATAGTACAGTTCTTAGTATGTTGTGTGTGAGTTTTATATCCAAATATTAAATATTACGTGTGTGGCATGCTCTACATGTTGGCTCTCTAGAATAAGCCAGAACTCAACAAGGTCTGTCATTTTTTTCTATAACTCTTTTTCTGGGATGTTCCAAGTAGCGAAAATTGGAGGAACTTTAGAGAAGATACTGAATAATATTGGGTAGAAGTTTTAGACCTTTATTCATTACAGGTACAAAGTTATGCTTGTTGAAAGTTAAGGTTTGTGACTAATCCAAAAAATAGTCTCGTGAGACTAAGGTAACGTTTGATGAAGATGATATTCTCTTGCTACTGAAGTTGATGAAGGTATGCAGGTCTATGATCACATACACCAGGTCTTTTATAAATTTACAGGTATTTTTATATGCATATTTTGAGGGTTACATGTTGATGATTTTATGGTGCATGCTTAAGGAAAGCCTTTGGTATATTGTTGAGGCATTGACACATGATTGAGGCACATATTAGGTGCATGGTTGAGGCATATACTTGGTATATGATCTTGGTTTTTTGGTACTTTGTTGAGGTACACCTTTGATGGTACTTGTTTTATATATCTTATTGTACATGGTGTATGGCATGATTGAGTGATCTGGTATATGGTTGAGATACATTGTTGGTACATGGTATGGTACAAATGTTGATGTACATGGTTGATCCATGGTATGTTAGAAGATTGGTATTGTAAATGTGTTGAACCTGCACATAATAGATCTAGCTAGAAAATACTACACACATTTGCAGAGAGAAATTGAGAAAGAAGAAGGAGAAAAAGAATGGAATAATTCTCATTAACCATAATGAATAATAAATAATTTACACATGATATAATTTGTATAACTCAACCAATGCACACTGGAGGAGAACAAATGCGCCATAGTGGTGGTCTAGAGTGATCTAGAAACACACCAACAATTATGGGAGTGAACTACCACATAGTCTAGTCTCTTAGGCAGTTATGGGAGTGAACTGCCACCTAGCTGAGTTAACTATTCAACCAGTCTTCAGTTAACTAACTGAATAGAGTTTAGTGAGAAGTAGATCAAGGAATCAAGGGTAATGCACCAGTCTGGTGATGATCCCAAGGCAAGTGTGCATTATCATGGTGATGATCCCAATGTTGCATGGTGACAAAACCAATGCAACATCTAGACTCAACTCAACTAGTCAAACTGAAGTGTCAACTAAAAAAGAATATTCTCCAGGTGGAATATTATCCCCTAAAATATAGGAGACTGGATAATGACTAATTATGACTAATAAACAAGGAAAAACCTTAGGAAAAGGAAATCCTAGGTGCGCGTGAAGTAACTCCAACACCCCCTCTGAACATCACTATGGTGAAAATAAAGAATGGGTCTCGACAACGAGGCCATGTTAGGTACCCAAATACAAAAGATACATTGAAAATAAAGTGAGGAAAGAGGGAAAGCCTCATGGGAAACCCCCCCCGCCCCCCCCCTCAAGGTACAATGTATGTAAAAAGAAGAACTACAGTTGCTTTGAAATCTCAACCAGGGCTTTGAAATCTTTGAGGTGTTGAAAGACCTCAGAGTTTTGCCCGAGAAAGTAAATCCATGTAAAATGTGAGAAATCGTCAACAAAAATGAGAAAAAACCTCGCTTTGCTGATAGATGGATGCGGAAAAGGACCCATGAGGTCACTATGGATCAGATCTAAAGGCGCGAAATCTCTCTGAGACTTTCCTTTGTCGAATTTCTCTTGAGGGTGTTTTCCAAGAACACATCCCTCATATACTCCCTTGGAGAAATGGATGTCTGGTAGACCATCAACCAATATTTTCTTGATAATATGTTGCATATATCTAAAATTCAAATTTCCAAACCTTTCGTGCCATTTCCTACTACTTTCATCAGCATGAGTAAGAAGTAAAGAAAAATCTAGTTCAATAAATTCAGAAAATGTATATAATATAGACTGATGATTTACCTCACCAGTAGCAACCCTGAAGTTGGTTTGCATGTCATAGATGCCCATTGCATTTGGTGTGAATATGAATTTCTTTCCGGTGCCAGAATTCATCATCTGATACATAGAGAGAAGGTTGACAGAAAGTTTGGGAACGTGCATCACATTCTTGAAGCTTCCATTGGTGAGTTCAATCCTTCCTTTGCAAGTGACTTCGATTGAAGAGTTGTCCCCCATCATAATAGGAGGACCTTTGCATGAATCCAATGAAGAATAAACTTCTTTTTAGGCATCCATGTGATGTGATGCTCCTGAATCTACAATCCAAGCATAGGGAGAGGAGTTGATGGCAATCAAGGCATGGCTAGAATTATGTTTCTTGGGATTATGATCTTTTGCTTTCTTCTTCTTAGCACCCTCAGGGATGCGATCTCCAAGGTTGTTTTGCTGAAGTATTGAGTCATTATATCTATTTGTTTTTTCATGCATGTGGATTATGGATAGAATCCTTTGTGACAATATGTGCATTTATCCCCTTTTATTCCCTTTTCTCCTTTGGATCTGGAGGCATTAGTGAAGGGTTTTGAGTACCCTTCCTTCTTCGGATTGGAGTGAGCCTTCCTTTTGTCTTTATATTTAGATTTTTATTATTTATGGCTGCCATCTTGCACAGTAAGTGCATGCGCCTTTGGGCCTTTGATTTTTCCCATGTTGATGAGCTTGGCTTGCTCTTGTGTCAGGGATTCGATAAATTCCTCAAGAGAAGGCATATTCTAGGTGGATCCAGAGGTGAATTTGACTTAATGGAATGTTGATACAAACACATAGAATTCAGGACCAAGTTTGGAGAGAATGCTGAGAACCAATTGTTTCTCCTCCTTAGATTTATCAACCCCACAAGCTTTGAGTTACGATAATAAATCCTTGAATTTTGTAAAGAAATCTTGGATATTGTCGAAGATTTTTGGATCCAATGTGAGCAATTCCACCTCCAGCATGTGTCCCCTCATCTCATCCTGTTTTCAAAAGAGCCCTTCCAAGGTGGTCCAGGCTTCATTGGGAGTCTTACGGGAAGATATGTGAAAAAGGAGATCGAGAGAAATAAGACTGCAAATTATTCTGAATGCTTCATCCATTCGATTTAAATACTTGTATTTTTCTATGGCTGATGTCGGTTGTGTGTCTGTATTCAAGGTTAACCTGTACAATCCTCTGGTTCAGAGATGTATGACTATTTTCTCCTTCCATGCAAAGTAATTGTAAGGTGTAAGAATGAATTCTTTTGGGAAATCCATCTTTCCGCTGTCTTTAATCTTTTGTACCTGCAAAACATTTGCTGTAGCTTTTGCTTAGTAGTCCGTCGGCTCTGATACCATGTAAATGTGTTGAACCTGCACAAAATATATCTAGCTAGAAAATACTACACACATTTGCAGAGAGAAATTGAGAAAGGAGAAGGAGAGAAAGAATGGAAGAATTCTCATTAACCGTAATGAATAATGAATAATTTACACATGATATACTCTGTATAAATCAACCAATGTGCACTAGAGGAGAACCAATGTGCCATGGTGGTGGTCTAGAGTGATCTGGACACACACCAACAGTTATGAGAGTGAACTGCCGCCTAGTCTAGTCTCTCAGGCAGTTACAGGAGCAAACTACCACCTAGTTGAGTTAACTAGTCAACTAGTCTTCAGTTAACTGACTAAACATAGTGTAGTGAGGAGTATATAAAGGAATCAAGGGTAATGCGCCAATCTGGTGATGATCCCAAGGCAAGTGCGCATTAGCATGGTGATGATCCCAATGTTTCATGGTCACAAAACCAATGCAACATCTAAACTCAACTCAACTAGTCAAATTGAAGTGTCAACTGAAGAGAATATTCTCCAGGTGGACTATTCTCCCCTAAAATATAGGAGACTGGATAAGGACTAATTATGACTAATAAACAAGGAAAAACCTTAGGAAAAAGAAATCCTAGGTGTGTGTGAAGTAACTCCAACAGGTACTTGGTATGGTGTTGATGTACATGGTTGATGGTTGAGGCATATGGTACAGGTTATGGTGCATGGTTGATGCAAGGTTTGGCACATGTGTTGGTGCATGGTTGATGCACGGTTTGGTATAGGTGTTGGTGCATGGTTGATTCACTTGGTGTGGTACATGTTGTGGTACACGATTGATGTTTGGTATGGTATAGGTTGATGCTTTGGTACATGGTTGAGACACATATCTTGTGATGGTATGTTGGTGATCTTGGTACATGCTTGGTAGAGGCATGTGTTGGTGATGTTGAGAATCTAGTTGAGAGGTGCTCTTGGTGATCGTGGATATGGTACTATTGAGTATCAATGGAAGTGACAGTGATAGAGACAGTGAAAGTGGTAATGATAGGTTAGTCAGTGACATGTTGATGTGTCAGGTTGATGTGATAGTGTTGGTGACAGGTTTATTATAGGATTGATTGATATTTCAGTGGTAGTGAAATTTGGTCTACACTTATATTTCAACGTGGCAGGATGGGACAAGGAAAGGGGGTTGTAGCCTCCTTCTGGTTGGAGCCGGAGAATCAGAGAGTTGGAGCTTCCTTCAGGTTGGAGTTTGGGAATCAGGGGGTTGTAGCCTCCTTCTAGTTGGAGCCAGAGAATTCAGGGAGTTGTAGCTTACTTCAGGTTGGAGCCTGTAAATAGGGGGTTGGAGACTCCTTCCAGTTGCAACTGGAGAATTTGGAAGTTGTTGCTTCCTATGAATGAATTCTTGATATATATAAGAAATAATTCCGTAGTTTTCTCCCATTTGGGTTTCCACATAAATATTGGTGCACTGTGTTCTTGATGTGATGTTGATGTGATGTTGCTTATGTTTACATGCTTATGATATATATATTAAATGCAATCATACATGATACATTGATGATAAACTACATAACATTGTTGATTAAG
This sequence comes from Picea engelmannii, assembly GCA_009831015.1. NCBI lineage: Eukaryota > Viridiplantae > Streptophyta > Pinopsida > Pinales > Pinaceae > Picea > Picea engelmannii. The sequence goes on along the minus strand of ML799205.1, from coordinate 95,895 downwards.
TTAAAGAATATATATTGTGGTTAAAAGTGGTATAATTTATCATTACTGATTCGCCCCTCCTCTTAGTAATCCAACGAACCACATTTATCTCTGTATGTTGATGAGTTATAGCTTGAATGCATGACTGTTTATATTATTATGCATATAAATATTATGGTAATTATGAATGAATGAATGATTAGTTAATGGAGATTTGTTGTATGTGTTATTCCTTCGCATCCTAAACAAGACTTGTGGTCTCCGTGATTCTCAGTGTGTCTTGGGTGAGACCTTCTTCAGTCCTTGAATATTGAATATGATGACGCTTATGGGGTTTTTGTTGGTAAAACCTATTAAACCTTGGGTATGATACACCTCGTAAGAGCCAATAGTTACAAATTAGAGGGATTCCTTGGCTATGATACTTTTTAAAAACTCAGAAGAAACAAATATAACACACTTATTTTGTGGAGTCCTTTCACTCTACATGTATGGTAGGAAGTTGAATAGGCGATGGAGATACCTCACCTATGGTGAAAATACTCTCTTTGACATTTTTCATGAGTTTTTCTCAAAGCAATCCATGAAATCATTTATTTCTCTGCCTTTATTGATGGCTTGGGGCATCTAGCTTGCTCAAAAATAAAAAAATATTTGAGGGTAAGGTGCCCCCCACATTCAAAATTTCACAGTAAGTGTCATCCTTACTCTCAAATTATAAAATAATTCTGGAGAGGATAAAATATAGAGATAAGGGATGTGTCGATCAACAAATCAATGGCTTGGGGTTTTTTCAATAGTGTGTGTCAGGGGTCGAATGGGTCATGTGGCATCGAGTTTGTGATTTATTTCTCTGATATCCATTATATCATTGGGAAGGCCAATCTGGGTAATGGTATAAATAATAAAGGTGAGTTTCAAGCTCTCCATGAACTTCTTAAGTGTTCTTTGAAATGGAATATTCATGAACTCCAAATTTTTGTGGATTCTAAGCTCACTGAAGCTAACTGTAGATTGGATGAATGATGATGTTCATTTGAATGATATTTCTTTACTGATGATTGGCCATAACTTGAATTCATGTGCCTGTAAAAGGTGTTTATCCTAGTCTTTCCTCTAGTTGGGGATTGCTTGGTTTGGAAGTTTGGTATGGTGAAACAATAAGGGTAGAAGCTAATTTGTGGGTGGGAAGTGGAGAAGCATATAAGCTTCTTGAAAACTTGATTTCTTCTATTTAAGGGAGAGGTATATATAGTTTATCTCAAGAAACCTCTCCAATATTCTCCTCTATCTGGCATCAAGAATTTAAAAAAGCAGACACACTAGGATTGGATGGTATTGAAGGTGAACTATGGGAAGCCTATACAAGAAAAGTGAAGATATAAGAAAACTGAAGGTGATTCATGGCATAATCAAGAAGGTAAAGAATGAATTGGTATGGCCTAAGAATCCAACCCTAGGTATTTATACCTCGAGGTTGGGATATAAATCTATGTTCATAATTTAGAGGCTCAAGTATATTTAATGGTGTTGGAAACCACTCTGGAAGATCAAGTTCCCTCTAAAATCAATACTTTTCATGTAGTTGGCCATAATTAACAAGGCCCTTACTTGGGAAGTACTACAAAAGAGGGATAGGAAAGGGCCCAATAGATGTACTCTATGCAAGGAGAAAGAAGAAACAATAAGCCACATCTTAATGTCTAGTGCCTATTCTAGACAAGACTGAGATGAAATGGATATTTTGAGAGGGATTAGAGGAGGTTAGTAAGGATATTCAATAGTATATTATTTCAAAACCCGGTAGATGAAGCTAGAACTAAAATAGTTAAAATCCCTTCCATTAATAGTAGCTAGGAGCATCTGGTTGACTAGGAATGTAGGCATATTTAAGGACACACACATTCCTTCTTTATAATGTGCCTCTTAATGTAGACCTATCTTTGTGAGTTATAATTCCATACCAAAGGTCACTTTTTAGAGGAAAATTTCTCATGAGGCTATACATAAGACTAGGGCTTGGGGCTATTTTGATGAAGCTATTCAAGGAAATCCTCCTTGATTTTGGGAAAGGGGAATCATGTATCTGAACACCACTCATTTCTTTAGGTTCAAGGTAGGTTTGGGAGGGGCACTAACTACTATGTTAAGATTCTAGTTTTAGAAGTTCTCTTAAAACTATCTATGAGAAAGGGGTTTCCAAACTTCAAATATTTGGTATTTTATAGTAATTCTAAATTAGAAAAGAGGGAAATTGAAAATGGAATATATGTTATTGATCCTTATATTTAAGGAGGTAGGGATAATGCAACTTCTACAAATATAATATGTCGTTTACTAATTCTTCCACTTCTATAAATACAACCCATCGTTTACTAATTCTTTCACTTCTATAAATACAACCCATCGTTCACTAATTCTTCCATGCAAATTATATAAAAACAATCCACCATTTACTAATTCTTCCACTTCTATAAATACAACCCATCATTTACTAATTCTTCCACTTCTATAAATAAACACATTGTTTTCTAATTCCTCCACTTTTTAACAAATACAACCCATAGTTTACCAATTCTTCCACTTCTATAAATACAACCCACTGTTACTAATTCTTCAACTTATATAAATACAACCCACCATTTACTAATTCTTCCATGCAACTTCTATAAAAACAACCCACCCTTTACTAATTATTTCACTTTTGAAAAAAAAAACCCACTATTTACTAATTCTTCCACTACTATAAATACAACCCATCGGTTTACTAATTCTTCTAGTTTTATAAATAAACCTATTGTTTCCTAATTCCTCCACTTTTATAAATACAGTCCACCCTTCCCATTTTCCTCATATTTGTGTGTTCTATTTTCATTTAGACAATTATGTGTTTGAGAGATTCTTTATTTCTTTGTATTAACAAGCTCTTTCATTGTTATATTTTCCATGGATTCTATATACAATTTGACAAGTTTGAAGGTTCAATCACCTGTGTTTTGTTTTTATTACGGTAACGATGCATTGATTTTGCATAAATTTTGTAATCCACCAAAATTTTGATAATTTAGACATTTCATGGTTTTTGTAGGTAACATTTTTAGCCTTGTTTGATATCTGCTAGGGTTTCCGTATTTTTTTTGGTTTCCTTCGTTCTCATTGTTTAGGCTTGTCTCTAACCTTGTAATGGCAAGAAGTCTTTTGTGGTTTCATGTGAATAGAAATGATGTGATATTTGGATAAGTTTCGGATGATTAGAGATTTATAGATGACTTGATTTCAATTATCTCGCTAACGTTGGGGTGATTAGAGATTTATACCCAACTAGATTTCAATTTTATAGGATAGAAGTTTTAAGAAGATATTTCCCAATTTTCTTTACCATGATTTATACCCATGAGTAGATATTTACCATGATTTACACCCGATTTACACCCAATTTTCCTTTTTCGTGAAATATGAAGATATTTCCATGTATAGGAGAGAAGTTTTAAGAAGTAAATTATTATTTCTTTTTACTTTGAAATGTATCATGTAATGTCCCAATTATAGAATTATAGTATTGATATATGTAGGTGCAGGTGCATGTGATGATTTTAAAGAGCCTTGTGATTTCTTTCAGTTGTTCAAAGATATTTAGAATTTGAATAACATGTTTCATCTAGTTAATGAATATAAGAGAATTTCTAAATACCGCAAGTGGTCTAAGAGATATATTCATAATTTGAATAACATGTCTCATTTAGTTAATGACTAGAAGATAATTCCCAATTACTTGGAATTTTTCATTTCTTGTAGTGTGCTAACTTAGAATAGTGTAAAAACAATTCAATCTTTGAATGGTTTTCTTTGCGTAACTCCATATTGATCCTTCATGATCACAATTTTTCCCAAGGTTGTTAGATCTGGTAGGATATGAGATATTCTCTCTAACTAATTGACTCCTATTTTGGTGTTTGGTTGAAATTGTTTGTTACTACACTAATATAGTGTCTTTATCTTGAGGCATAGATTTATGTATTTACATGTGTACAATTATTTGTTGAATAGAACACTCAACATAGTTTTGAGGTGTGTAAAAAAATGTTTACTCTCCCATTTCTCTACATGGTATTAGAGGTGGACTAGGATTCACTCCCTAGCGGCAGGGTATAGAGAAATGAAAGCCCATGGGTAGCACATCCGTTGTAGGAATATAATTAGTGTAGGTGAGAGTTGATTATTAGTGAGTGATTACTATGGTGTGTTCATAGAATTTTGCTATGATTTATTTGTAGCATTATGATTTGTTTGTCTACCGATATGTTAGGTGTAAGAATGGATGCGCAAATATACTACCCATATTGGTGTTAATCAAGATATGCGAGAACAAGAGTGTGAGATGGATAGTGGTTCAAGGAAATGATAATTGGAAAGGTTGTTGGAGAGATGACATCTAATTAAAGATGAATGATTGTGAATACCTATAGCCTTTTGGAAGGTCTTTGCAATGGCATTTATTAATTTTAGCAAATTATTTCATACATGCATGTAGTGTGCCTGTAGAACCCTTAGTTTAAGAAGCTTAAAGTCCTTTTGAAGGTGAACATGTCGAGTCCAAGAGGTCACTGTTTTGAGTCTTGATGATATTTCTATTGGAGGAGGGTGGTTCTGGCTATGTAAGATGGACTCCTAATGTGTTTCGATTAACCTGCTACTATGTGGTTGAAAATTTTCAACATGATTGGATTATAGAAGAAAGTATGAGCTATGAGAAATCTAAAGTTTCAGAGCAGTGCAGGCACATGCATAAACTCTATATGGTAGGTTTTTCATGGTTTGTGAGATTCAAGAATATACTATCATGTTATTCACCCATGCTTGTTGTAAGCATTGAGTTCTATGATTTCTTCACATGTGGGTTCATGCTAAGAGAGAACTATATATCCATTAAGTTTGTTGTTGATTGGGGTAACAACCATCCAACTAAGATAGAAGCCATTGGGAAATGCTGCTAACAATTTATGCAAAACATGAACATGGAAAATGTTTTTGATTGCATGTTTCATCTTCTTTTAGCATATTCAAAGCTACATAATTTCAAGTCTCAGGTTCCTACTCCTACACAAGCGATATGCAAGGCATCTATTATTTGCCTTGCGGATTCAAAAGAAAGGATGTTTTTAGAAAGGTCTATACCAAATATTGCAACAAAATAATTTCATTGTTTGAATTTGTTTTGTGGAAATGTGTGGAATATTGAAGAAGTACAAGGACAAGTATTGGAACATGATTGATGGATGTCGAGAAGAGAAAGAAAGGCATTTACCTATGGAAAGAGACAACTTTTGTAGGTGAACCTATGTTTTTGTTCTTTGAATCACTTGTCGACAAAAGTGATGATCCAAAAATCATTAGATGTCAAATTATTTCTTAAGAATACATTAACATCCAACCTGATTCGAAAATTGTGATTGTATTAACTATTTGCAAAATAAACATGTGAATACCCTTATAAAAATTTGTATTTACTAATGATTAACTTGTGGAAAAATGAGAGATAACACAACAGAAAACAAAATAACTAAGAAGACAAGAGTTGATAACAAAGTTCACCCCTCTTGGGATACATCTCTGGGTCCACTTCCAAACAGTGAGACTTCTCTATTAATGCTCAAGTGCTTGGTACAATGATGACTTACCATGGAAAATTTCAAGACACCCTTCAATTATGCTACTCAAACCAAGAAATAAAGGTCATCACTGAATTCCTCTCAAAATTCTAAGAAGAATGAGTATAAACTCGACTATGTTCTGAACATGTGCCCAAAGACCCCCTTTGGCATGGACTTTGAGACAATAGAACTCATTTTTAGTTCTTGGCACGAAAATCAATGCAAACCCTTGGCACAAAATTTCATCATGGCCAAAATGAACTCGTTCTAAGTTCTTTGCATGAAATCACGTGTGTAGCACAAATGGTCAGAGCTTGGTTTATATAGGGGAAGTCCAAGGGTCGAACCCCACCCGACCCCCCATATGATCGGATGGGAAACTAAATGCAATTTAATTACAAATATTCCCGTATGCTATATCAAGCAACAATGGTTGACGCATTGGTTATGTGGTAGTTAGTTAAGTGGATGGCTAGACAGAGGTCGTGGGTTCCAATCCGTGGACCTCCCTTTATTTGGTGGTTGCTACAACATAAAATTTAATATATTAAATCCCAATGGACTTTAAAATTTACATGGTATCCTGTATGGTTCGCATGGTCAGTTGAATTTGTTGGAATATTACCATTGAGGTTGGGGGTTCGATTCCCTTCGACCCAAACCAATTTTGATACCCTTAGCCAATATTGGCCAATCAAAAGGTGCCATGTGTCACCTTCTAATTGGTCCACATCACCACCACGTATCATGTATTGTCACCAACCTATGTCAACTGCCACGTCAATTCTATACAGCCAAGTCATTTGTCCAGTCACCTGCCACCTATCTGCCACGTCAACTTTCCATACTGCCAACTATCACCTGCCATGTTAGAATTGTACTGCCACCTTTCATCTGTATTGTGCCACGTCAACTTGCCATATTGCCACATCATCCTTTCATAATTCCACATGTCATCCTTCTAGTGATGCCACATGGCATCCGTATAGTGTCTGTACAATCCACGTGTCATATTTTGGGGCTGCCACGTGTCTTGTCCTGTTTGACTTTTTGCCTATTGGTAAAAATATTTAGAACATCATAACTTCTTTATACAACATCTGTTTGAGGCCATTCAAATTGCATTGGAAAGATTTTGTCGAGCTCTATGAAATGAAGTCATTTTCATTATCATTTGAGATGATCAATTTTTTAGTGTTCTGGATCCTCCTAGATCACACCTCCCCACTGAAGAACTTTTGTACCTCCAAAAGTATGGATTACTCTTCAACTTAGTGATGATAAATATTCCTCTGGTCTCTATCCACTTTGTTGAAATGCACTTCAACCGATATCCATCTTGGAACAGATCTCTGTCTTGGAAATCCATCTCGAATCTCCATCTTGAACTTCCATCTTGGATCTCCATCTTAGAACCCCATCTTGAATCTTCTTCTTGGAACTCCATCTTGGATCTCCATATTGAACTTCCATCTTGGAACTCTATCTCATATATTCATCTTAGAAATTCATCTTGAATCTCCATCTTGAAATTCCATCTTGGAACTCTATATTAGAACTCCATCTTATATCTTCATATTGGAACTTCATCTTGAATCTCCATATTGAAATTCCATCTCGGATCACCATCTCGGATCACCATCTTGGATCTCCATCTTGAATCTTCATCTTGGAACTTCATATTGAATCTCCATCTTGGAACTCCATCTTGGATCTTCATCTTGGACCTCCATCTTGAATCTCCATATTGAACTTCCATCTTGGATCGCCATCTTGGATCTTCATCTTAGATCTCCATATTGGAACTCCATATTGAAATTCCATCTTGGATCGCCATCTTGGATCTCCATATTGGAACTCCATCTTGGATCATCATCTTGGAACTTCATCTTGGATTTTCATCTTGGACTTGATCATTTTGGTGCTGGTCATGCCTCATCCATCTTGGCTTAACTGTTCTTGTACTACATGATGTATCTATTGGAGTCTCTGAATAAAATTTTTGTTCATTTCCTTCACTCGCATCCCTGAAATAAAAATCCAAACATGTTTCTAAAAATAACTATAATGTTTGATTTGTTTATTTACAAGGCATTAAGAATACATCTTACATGAACATGGCATTTACATAACATTTTTATGATGTACATAGCATAAAGCATACATTTTACATGAAATTTAATCAACAACCACCTATACTTATTTCACTCTTTTAATAAGTATTCTACCCCCTTACTTCATACAAAGAATACTATTTCCATCCTACTTTACAAAAATGGAAACATAATCTAGAAGGACTACATATGCATTCTATATTTGCTATTTACAAATGATAAACATTAATGTCCCATTTTAGGCTGCTTCCCCTTAATGGAATCTTCTTGATAACTATCCAAGGGAGAGATATGTGGTCTTCTTCATGGGCTTCATCTTCTTACAGTACTATAAGAAGCCTCACAATTGTCTATCAATGACATTATATCTGACTCTGCCTTTGACTCTAAATTCAAGAAACCACTGGATCCAATTATGGGTCATCCAAACAACCTATATAATATCTTATTTTTGACACCAAGAGCCACTATTACATCCTGAGTCGCTCTATTAGGACTATTTTAAGTCTTGTGGTAATATAAGATTTACATCTTGAAAATTTAGATGTAAAACCAACTTTTCTCCATGGACATTTGGAGGAAGAGATTTATATGCAGCAACTACAGGGGTATGAGGTCAAAGGGAGGGAAAATTTGGTGTGCATGTTGAAGAAGAGCTTGTATGGCCTAAAGAAATGTCCAAGGCAGTGGTATTTGAATTCTGACAGGTTTATGACAGAACAAGGTTATAATAGATGTCATTTTGTTCACTGTGTTTATTTTAAAAATATAGAAAATGGAAGCTATATTATCTTGCTATTGTATGTAGATGACATGTTTGTTGTAGGGTCTAATATGAAAGATATAAATGTGCTCAAGAAGAAATTATCTAATTCATTTGCGATGAAGGATTTGGGTGCTGCAAAGAAAATCCTTGGTATGAGAATAACAAGAGATAGGAAAAATAAAAATTTGACATTGTCTCAGGGTGAGTACATAGAGAAGGTGTTGGATAGGTTTAGAATGCAGAAAAATCAGTTAGTACACCTTTGGCTAGCCATTTCAAATTAACCAAAGAAACGTGTCCCAAAACATAGGAGGAGATAGAATACATGTCGAGGGTCCCTTATTCATCGACAATTGGCAGCTTGATGTATGTGATAGTTTGCACAATACCAGATATTGCACATGCATTGGGAGTTGTGAGAAGGTATATGAACAATCTAGGTAAAGAACATTGGGAGGCAGTAAAGTGGATTCTCAGGTATTTGAGAGGTACTTCTACTCATGCATTATGTTTTGGAGGTTCATACACTGTTCTATAGGGATATGTTGATTCTGATATGGAAGGTGATAAAGATAGTAGGAGGAGCACCACAAGGTATGTTTTTACTATAGGTGGAGAAAAAGTAAGCTGGATTTAAAAACTACAAAAGGTTGTTGCACTTTCAACAACAGAAGCAGAGTATGTTGCTACTATAGAGGCTAGTGAAGAAATGATTTGGTAACAGAGGTTTGTGAAGGAATTGGGAAGAAGGAGAATAGTAGGTTGTGCTGTGAGAGTGAGAGTGCCATTCATCTTGCAAATAACTCAACCTTCCATTCAAAGAATAAGCATATACAACTAAGGTACCATTTCATACAATCCATCTTGGAAGATGGACATTTGAAGTTGGAAAAGACACACACTAGTGAGAATCCCATAAACATGTTAACAAAGGGAGTAACAAAGGATAAATTGAGTTCCTGCTCAGTTTCAGTTGGTCTTCAATCATGAAGGTGAAGATGAGAAATTTTCCAGGTCCAAGAAGGATCAAAGTCCAGTAGATACAACAACGGTGGAGTTGTTGAGATCAATCTCCAAGTGGGAGATTATTGGTTGTGGAGCCTGATTATCTTCTTGATTCATAGGTCTTTGTTTTCAGTTGTGTTTATACCCCGTCAAGATTGTACACCCCAGAATATTGTACACTCCTCCATGCGAGGGGGTTGCAGGGGGGGATTTCCCCCCTTGCGGGGTCCAGGGGAAAGTGGGCCCCCGAAAGAAAAATTTCCTTGTAAATGTATATTGTAATTTCATAGTAAATCTGGACTGTTCTTTATAAGGTCACAGATCTGACGGTAGAAGTTATGTTAGGGTTTTTTCCCCTAGAAGGCAACCCTCTTTCATGAGGGAATTGTATTGTGGTTGTGTATCATTGCGAATATTGTATTATGAGGGAGGAGACTGTGAGATAAAGAAGAGGAAGTTACGATAGATGTGTTGTAGGTTGTATCCCTTCATTTTGCTGGATAATAAAAAGGAAGGACCTGGAAATTTATTTGGTGGATGTAGCCCACACTGGGTGAATCACATATATATGTGTCTCTATTGTATTGTGTATCTTTTGTGTTTTATTTCCGCATTTGTTTTATTTTATTATTCCATGATCCTATTTTTCTAACAAAGAGGACGAAAGTTGAGGAGGAAAAGAAGTTTAGGTTAGTAAGTAAAAAGGGAAAGAAGGAAAATATCACAAATAAGAGAGAAGTTAGTAGGAGGACACACAAATGAAGGAAACAAAATTGTGCAGAAGGAAGAGCTTGCGCAAGAGAGACAAAATGGCACAGATGACAACTAAGAGCATTTAACACAATCCATGATGGGACGTGCAATAAAGAGTTATCATGACGGCTAAGTAGTGGTTCCGCGTACCATTAAATGCTGGATATATTGACAAATTGTAAAATCTAATGAGGAATTCACTGAATATACAGAGTGATGGAGCAATACAATCATGTAATGAATGACAACCATTAGTGGATTAGATGGAGAATTTAGGCATGAAGGGAACCTACAATTGGAAATGACGTATAAAAAACATGCAAAGGCCAATGAGGGAATATTATTGTTCGTCGAAACTTACATAGAGAGCCGAATATTACACAGCTGAAGAGTCGAAGTTATAGAGCCAAAGTCCAAAACAAAGTTCCAAACCTAGGTATAAGTTGATACCAACATCACATAGGAAGATGACATCTAAGGCAATGACAACATCAACCTTAGTACCGAAGAAACCAGGCAGCTAGATTGCAACGTCGTCGGTAGTCAAAGAAACTGTAAGTTTTAAACCTGTGAAGTAAAGCAATGCATATAGATTCTTAAGCAAAACAAAATTTAATCAATGGCTCATACACATAGTACACAGAGATTTTATACCGGAAACCCTCAATCGGGAAAACCTTTCCTATATTCATTATATCGAATTTCACCATTCACCATACAATATATACAATGTTTTTAGGTATTTTGTAGATACCAAAACCCTAATCCCTTAATCCGGGATTAATTTAGAAAAGCTCTAAAAATAGCAAAATCAGCTAAAAATATAAAAAACCGCCCAAAAAAAAATTTTGGGCCGCTGCCTTGAACCTCATTGGCCTTAGGTTAACGCCCGATGCTGAACGCTGCACATAACTAGGGGGGGGGCATACTTGCCCCCCTTGGGACCCCCCTAGGAAAGCACCTAACGCACATGACACAAATATCACTACTAGAGGGATCGTTAGATGCAGTTGTCGAATCTAACGCGCCCACACACACACACACATGCAAAGAATATAACACATACCCAACATTATCCCACTTGTTGTTTTCTTTGCATCCGGGGGTCCAGGGGATTATATAGTCAACAGTCCAGGGAAACAATGCCCATTGTTACTCTACATCAGGAGAAATTTTCTGTGCTTATAGACTTTGTCAATTAATCTGCAACATTCTTCAAAGTGTCAACCTTTTCCAGCAACACCTTCTTTTCCTCAACCATGTCTCTCACAAAGTGATATTGAACATCAATATGCTTTGTCTTCGAATGATAAGCTGGGTTCTTTTCCAAGAAGATTGCACTCTGACTATCACAATCTAATCTCACTGCTTGTTGTACCAACCCAATACCTGAACACAATCTTTGTAACCATACTGCTTCCTT
>ML799205.1:45261-81940 GCA_009831015.1 Picea engelmannii | reverse complement strand
TGTGTTCCTTGAAAAATCATCTATGAATGAAACATAATACACATATTTACCTAAGGATGGAACAGGAACAGGTCCAAACACATCACTGTGTATCAACTCTAAGATCCCCTTTGCTCTTGTAGCACCAGATGGGAATCTTACTCGACTCTGTTTACCATATATGCAATGTTCACAGAAATCAAAATCCAGAGTGCAATTAGACATACCTTCAACCATACCTTTACTGTGTAGTGTTCGAAGGCTCTTTTCTCCAATATGCCCCAGTCTTTAATGCCACATCATGGTCTTCTTTTATGGGACAATATTGGTCTTGTCTCCTTTATTTCTCTGCTCAGGGACAACATAACTGTTACACCCATTAGTATAAGTGCTTCCCAATAACTTGTACAGAGTTCCACACCGAACTCCCCTCATCAACACAATTACTCCCCGTACCATCTTGCAAGTGCCCTTTCCAAATACAATATCCACTCCTGCATCATCCAACTTGCTTACAGATATCAGGCTCCTGGCTAGTTTTGGAATGTGAAGAACCCCAGGGAGTGTTCTAATCCTTCCATATTTTAGCAGCAACTTAACCCTTCCACGTCCCATGATTTTTGTTGTCGAGTCATCTCCTAGGATACATCACCACCATCATATTTTTCATATTCAGAGAACCACTCCCTGTGAGGAGTCGTGTGGTATGACGCACCTGATTCAATCAAACTTACATCATGGTCTACATGTGTAACTGCAGATGCCAGGTAAACATCACCTCCTTCTTCAGTGGAGGTTTTCATCTCTGTGGAAGAGGTACTATCAGATCCCTTTGGTTTTTCAACCTTCTTAGACTTGCAATCTTTCTTATAATGCCCTGTTTTACCACACTTCCAACATTTCCTCAATGATTTTCCTGGAGACTTCTATCTACCTGTAGATTTATATCTCCCCCCCGAAGACTTACCGGGATTCCTGTCTTGGGTACGACCTCTTACAAATAAAGCATCTGTGCTATGACCATCCATGCTTTTCATCCTCATCTCTTCAGACAATGAGGATGTAACTACATCCTCATACTTCAATGTAGATTGAGTGGTACTACCTATTGCTACAACCAAATTATCCCAAGAGTCTGGAAAATAACATAACAAAGTAATCCACTTATCTTCTTCTACAATCGTAATATTAACAGAGACAAGTTGACTTACCAGAGTATTAAAGGCATTTAGATGTTCCGTCATAGAATCTCCATCTTCCATCCTAAGATGATACAATTTCTTTCGAAGAAACAACTTGTTTACCATGGACTTTGATTGATACAAATTCCCCAACTTATCCCATAGTTCCCTAGCTGTAGATTCTCCTCAGACATTCAACAACATCGAATCTGCCAGGCAGAGTCGAATAGTACTCCTTGCTCTTCTGTCCAACTTCTCCCAATATTCCTTCGACATACCCGTAGGTGGTGTACTGGTAGTTTGTGTACTAGTAGGTTGTGTACAAGTAGCCCGTGTGCTAGTAGACGGTGTACCGGTAGGCTGTGTACCAGGATCCACAATGATGCATTGTTCTTTGTCTACAAGAAGGTCCTCCATCTTCAACTTCCATAGCTCAAAGTTTTTACTGTTGAACTTCTTTATCTCGATTCTAGAAGAGCTTTCCATTCCTCTTTCTGCACTCAAATCACTGCTGCAAAAGCTCCCACTAAACCCAGGTTTATCACAGACCCAAGATAAACTTGATCTATCAAGACCGAGCCAAACCCTCAACAACAAAGGTGTCCCTCTGAATCCAAAAATGAGCTCTGATACCACATGTAAGTTTTAAACCTGTGAAGTAAATCAATGCATATAGATTCTTAAGAAAAACAAAATTTAATCAATGGCTCATACACAAATTACACAGAGATTTTATACCAGAAACCCTCAACCGGGAAAACCTTTCTTATATTCATTATATCGAATTTCACCATTCACCATACAATATATACAATGTTTTTAGGTCATCCGTAGATACCAAAACCCTAATCCCTTAATCTAGGATTAATTTAGAAAACCGCTAAAAATAGAAAAATCCTCTAAAAATAGCAAAAACCGCCCAAAAACAAATTTCGGGGCGCTGCCCTTAATGCTGCGCATAACCAGGGGGGGCCATACCTGCCCCCCCTGGGACCCCCCTAGGAAAGCTCCCGGTGCACACGACACAAAGAGAACTACTAGAGGGATCGTCAGACGCAGTTGTCGAATCTGACACGCCCACACACACACATGTAAAGAATATAACACATACCCAACATAAACACAGGTGTTATGAGGAAAATCACTCTATGACATGGGATAAACTACAATAGACATAAATGACTGCAAAAATCAACTCTAATATCAAGTATGATATATAAATAAACATGCTAACAAGATAAGATACAGATCCTACCTCATCCAGACGTTTGATGAAGTCCACCGTTGAGCACTTGACTCAAAGCTATACACCTGCAACTTGTCCTCAACAACCAAGATACACTAGAATATGGTGATAATATATAAAGTTAGCACATATAATAGCATAATACATCAATATTCATAACGAATATGCCCATGGAATAACAATTCAAATATTTGTGAGACATTAATTGGATGAGAAAATAATATTTCTATTAAAATGTAATCAACATAAGTGTATGAATGACAAACTTTCGTGTCGGCACGTTCAGAACTGAGAAAATAAGTCCCTTCCAGCTGGGCCTCCACCACTTCAATCCTCCACCAAAGGCAAGCTCATATAAGAGAGACAATGTGGTTCTCCATCAAATAGGGAAGAGCTTGGGGGATAAACAATGTGTTCAGACTTAAAAGGACAAAGGGATGCAGACTCAATATGAAGTGAATAATTTATCCATAGTAACTTTTCTCTCAAAGTTGAATTCTTCTCCTCTTTTCCACAACTTGGATATGACCCATTTATAGCCTTTAAATGGAACTAAAGGGCCGAGTTAGAACGTTTCCAGTATATGGAAGGTCAAGGATCATGGATCTCGTGATGTGACATGGAAACCTAACACCATTTTTAAATTTTAGCAACAAAACCCGATGTACACAGGATGTAATTGTGCAACCTGTGTATACGCATGTTGTATAGCTGTTAGGGTATGTATATGTGGAAAAATATTTTTTTTAGCTATGGGAATTGCAAAAAGGCGACTTCAAGTCTACAAAGGGAAAGGGGAAAGACCTTCTGAGCAAGTTGCATGGGGTGAGGAAAATATTTCTATAACAGATGCTCCCTAATGTGTGAGGTCAGAGGAGTATCTGGGATGGCCAAAATATATTATAATTCCTAGAAGTGGAGTAATGGAGACCCATATGGATGAACTAATTGCTCATAAGAATAATACAATCCATAATGACTTTGTGCACATAGCTGCCAATTTGAATGACACTGCAGATCCATGTGGAAATATACCAAACAACTGTTCATGGCCATGAATAGGAAATACAAGGGTAGATACATGCCATAGGATATCATAGTCACGAACAAGGCCTAGTGAAAACCAGTCTGAAGATATCTGTATACAATGAAGTAAAATATGATCTCCCACGATCATTGAAGTGATACATGTACTGGTCTAATGAATGATAGCAACAACTCAGGAAAGTTGCGACTATGAATTGATGCCTTCAAGTCTTCTACACGATCTGCTAAAGGTGAAAGCATAGATCGTGTGAATAGAGGAATTTAGGTCGAACACAATGAGACTTTGTTTGATTACCGATCATTAAGGTATATCGTTAACAAACACAAGACATCCTAACAATGATGAAAGTAGGTATCAAGGAACCGAGTACATTCTTACAAGTGTGAATAAATGATTTGAGGTCGAACACTTGAAGAATCCATCAATCATGATACATTGATGTATTCCCAATTGTCGATGGTGAGAGAACCCGCCACTGATGACTGCAAGCCTCTAGGTACTCATAGGACTCTAGGTCTCGTTTCCAGAATAGATGGGCTGAAGTCGATGGAAGGAGACCCGCTGAAAGGAGAGAATTAAGGCATCTCTCATCAGTCGGCACGAGGTACAAAGTAGTAGCTTAATGATTTGGAGGAACTTAGACAAAGAACATGTTCATGAACCAACAAACTTGTGCATCTTTTGCATGCACCAGATGCAAGTAGTGCACGAAAAAGACCCTCCGAATAACAACCAATAAGGAAAATTGTCAACAAAGGAGACAAAACCACCAATAAGGCTAATGGAATCCAAGAAAATCCACAAATCCCAATGTGTGACTATATTTCTTGCCATCGAACACAAGGGAAACCCCCAGTCAAGGACCAATGAGGAGATGTCAACTGTTGGGTTCAAGGTTACCTACCCATAATGAAAGTAGGACCAGGGTGCACGATAGGACTACGACTTCATTTAAATCTGAGACATACTGAGGGTATGGCCGACATGCAAAGTCAAGAGTTTTGAAAAATGGCCGACATCCTTTGAACAAGAGCATGAGACATATGGAAGACTTTGACAACATAGACTCAATGATGAAACTTTGTGATGCAAAAGGAACCAATCAAAACTCTCCATAGGGACTGGAATATTAACCAGTCAGAGGAGTAAACTCTAAGTAATGAGATCAAATTCCTAAGGTCATGATAAACCCAAAATTTGGATGACAAGTGGACTCAAAAGTTTGTGCCTTGTTCAAAGACGACACGACTGCTACCAACATGAGATAATATTCTTTTCCCGCCCGTCTTTTTTTGTTTTTTCATAGACAAATGAATGTTATGATGCAGAGGAGGAAATGATTTTCGTGAGTAAGAAACTGGTTCCAACAATGGAACATACATATCCTCAATGTAAGGAGGTGCACACAAGATATGGACACTCGAGGGAATGTTTTCTTGTAGTGTACAGGGTGTCAAGCTGCAATGGATATAAACAAGGCACTGCTTGGTTGATGATACAAACTGCTCGAGATAATTGGCTTATAATGCAAAAGAGGGAACCAACAATAGGCTCAATACTGCAAGCGAGAGGATGAGATGGAATTACAAATTAACTCCAAAGAATGTCCTTTTTCATAAATTTAGTCTACTTGGTCCGAAAAAAGGGTTAAACTTATACCAAATATATGTCCTTTCAAATCCAATTTACGAGTGTGAAAGAGACAAGTTCACTCAACAATCTTTTCGATTTTTGAGAGAGTTGGAAAATAGCTTAAACCATACTCGAGGGAGTCCCATAGGTATAGGTCAACATTCTTATGAGTAAGAAATGAGGTTCGAACGCACAGTCATATTAGCTATAAGGGACTCTCGATCCTACAGAAAAATCTCTAAATGGGCACTGCATGGCACATAGGTTCTAACTAGGGTACCCATGTTCGGTAAGTCTCTACCATTCAATAAAGACACTTTTAGTAGCAGAAAGAAGGTTCCATGTCGCTAAAAAAATACCTAAGGAATACAAATTGCAGTTATAGGACAATGCAAGTGTGAAAAACAAAGTGATGACCTATCATATATGTTGGTCAACAAAAATACTTGCCAAAGTCATGAACAAATGACATGACACTAGAAAACTGCAAGAATCCCTGGATAAACCACCAAAACCAACTCCATCTACTGCACTATTAGTCACTAGGCCAAAATATTAGCAAAAACTATGTAAAGTGGATAAAAGTTTTCTATAAATAGTGAAAATAACCAATTTTACTATACCATTTGTATTTTTTACCCAAATAGTGCAGTTTGGACCAAATTGCCCCCGATATTCAATTGCCAATTGTGGGAGCTACAAGTGACAGAATTGACAACCGTCCGGACCAAGTAAATCTTCTTTCCCTTCTCTTCATTTCTATTGGTTTAAAATTTTAATTTAGGCTTCAATTTTTGAGTATTTTAAGGCGTAAATTAGAAACTAGGGTGTACGCAGGCTGTAATTCATCGGGTCACGTATACACAACCCTATATGTGACTATTATCAAAATAGACCATGTATATGCAACCCTATACACGACTATGTAAACTGCAACTCGCGTACAAGTTCGTGAGTTGAATTTTTTAAATGATATTGACTGAAAATTTGATTTTAAACTTGTGGGATGGTGCTAGAGTGGAGAGAAAGAGAGCATGAAGAGGTTGATGCTGCAATAGAAAGAGATCTAGGGGCCCAAATGGATTTAAGAAGTTGTGGGATATATAAATTTTGGGCTCTCAAAGGAACGAGGGCTTAAGTGATACTGCTCTAGATGCTGGTGAACTACTGGGATCCAGATACAGAGGCCTTCAACCTCGATGGGAAACCATTGAGGATTGAAGTCGAGGACATATTATTTTTGATAGGATTATCACGTCAGGGTGAGGTGGTGAACCTAAAAGCCCGGTGAGCTAGGAGTGGCATGAATATAGAGGACTACATAGCCACTCGCTGTGTTGCAGGGACCGAGAAGGTAGGGAGCCAACTCCCGATCAGAGCAATCGACAACACAAGTCTCAAGATCATTGTCCTAGTGTTGGCATGGATCAAAAGGTCAACCTTGTTGCATCAGAAATAAAGGCCACTTATGTTCTACTCGGTGGAGTACTTGTGACCCACAATTTACAACTAGTGCACCTCATTGCTGGACAACATGAAGAGCCAACTGACAGATTGCAAACAAGGTAGAAAGAGGAACTTCATGTTTGCGTCTATATTATGTATTTTTTTCTTTGATAGGGTATTGAGCTTGGGCCCTAGAGTCGAGATTGTCCCGCATGGACCTCGCGATCCATCCATGGTAAGGTGGACCGAGGTGATGAGGCGGTTGGGGGGTGGTAGGGTTCCAACACCCTACAACAATGAGTTTTTCTTCTGGTGGCGTTGGCAGGTGATATCTCTGGAAGACTACCCATATGCAGGGATCTAATTCAAAGGAGATATAGACATGCCATTACCACCAGGTTCCACCTACAGAGATATAGGTATGAAAAATTTCAAAAATTTCATTTTTTTTTGTATTTTTTTAAAAGATAAAACAAAAATATTTTTGGATGATGTCAAGTACTAATTAAAACATGTATGTTACATAGATGTGGGTCCATGACGGACATATGGACTCCCAAGACACTGATAGAGGCACCAGGGGGATGAGCCAGTGGGAGGAGATGTTGAGAGAGTGCTTCAAAACGTGCAGAGCAACTTGTCTCATTTGACACAAAGAATTCCTATGGTTTAGGTAGAGGATCTGCCGGAGGCGATGCAACGACAGGTGGTAGGTGTGCCCCGTGCTTGGGTGCAACTCTTCCAACATCTCGCAAATGCCATATTATGTTATCATGATACACATTCAGTGCCACAGACGTAGATGTCATGGTTATTGTATTGATCGTCTGTATATGTATTTTGAGGGTGTGAGCCCCAATTTTGTACTATAACACCATATTTTTGGAGAAATGAAATATAAAAAACATTAGTCTTCAGCTTTACTTATACTACAATGTGTACATTGGTGAATGTGTTTTCTTTACTTTAGTTATGTGGCAGATGCCAATATAAAACATAATTATCATATGCATTGGATACATAATTAGAACTTCGAGGTATGTGATTATAGGTAATAAAATCAAATTTTCGTTCCAAAATTCGTACCCTTAAGAATCATCAGAGTAGAGTAGGGTCTCATACACGGTAACTACCGTTCAACTGACATACTACTAACTAGGAGTCTAGGTGAACCTCTAAATAATGAATAACATGTGAAATGGAATCACGTAAAATCTCTATAACAACGCTATATTCAGCCACATTATTCGTTGATGGCCCTAAACAAACGCCACCCGAAGACACCAGTTGACCCTCGGGTGAGTAAAAAACCCAAGCAGAGGAAGCTAAGTTCCATGTACGACGATTGGCACTGTCTGCGAATCCTAAGTAAACTGAAGACTTCGTTGACATCTTCCAACCAAAGGAAAATTCGATAAACAAGCCGGTGACAAAAGGGAAAAGATATATACATTAAGATACACTAGTACACAAAGAGTTGCGCCCAAGCTTGGGGCTCAAGCATAACATCTTTTCAAGTAGAACCTATTTCTAGGCTCAACCAACATATTCCCTTCATAACCTTCTAATTTGTAGGCTCCTTTTTCTAATACACATTGCACGATATAAGGACCATGCCATATGGGGTTGAAATTGCCTTCCCCCAGCGTTTATTTGGCTTGGTCGTATAAGAGGACCAAGTCACCTTCAACGTACTATCGAGGACAGACATAATTATCATACTAGACCTTGACACATCATTTATTTTCTTTGATATCCGTAGAGGCATCTCAACGCTTCTCATCTAGAATCTCTAGGTGTATGAGGCATTGTTCGAGATCATAAGTGTCAGGTAGGAGCTTAACTGCCAATATAAGAGAAGGGATTTCACATTCAATAGGTAGGATTGACTCCACACCATGTACTAACTAAAAAGCAGAAAAAACAGGTGGAAGTATTAACTGAGGTTCGGTATACCCAAAGTGTCGGGTAAAGCATGAAATTCCTGTCAGACTTTCTCTGGCTGACAATTTTATGAAAAATGGTCTTGAGAGACTTGTTCACAGCCTCTACTTGTCCATTTTCTTGGGGGTATTAAGGAAAAGAATGACCATGTTTAAACCCCAATTTCAATGCTAATTCTTTCATCATTTCGTTATGAAAATGACTACCATGATTAGTGACAATCTTACTCAGGATTCCGAACCGGGATATAATTTGATTGAACATGAAAAATACACCAGTATTTCCATTGGATTTAATTGTAGGCATGGCCTCGACCCACTTAGTAAAGTAGTCTATGGCCACGATAATATGTTGATTCCCCCCAACTGAAGTTGGGTTGCAATCCATAAAATCCACCCCCCACTTGGTGAAGGGGCCCACGGTAATGACCGAGTGAAGAGGGGCTGTATGCGAGCGCATCTTCCGAGTGAACACCTGGCAAGGGTGACACTTGTTAACCGCTTTGAAGTAATCTTTAAAAATATAAGACCAAAAATAACCAGCTCACAAAATCTTCTGGGATGTCGCAAGCCCAGATAGATGACCACGACAAGCCCCTCTGTGACAGTCATTAAGAACAGACTCAACCGCTTCGTGATTCAAGCAATGAAACAAGATATTATCTACACCTCGACGATAAAAAGTGTTGTCGACGATAAGGTAGTTCTTATCTTGATATCGTATGCACCATCGATACTCTCTCAAAATATGCTGAGAGAACTTCAAGGTTTGAAGATAGATCAAAATGTCTCCATACCAGGGGTCCAAAGACGAGATAAGGAAAATGTGTTCATCCACAAATGAATCTATTGATGATTAAAACTGTGTGAGACATCCTCTTGGACACATACTGAGTGAGTCGGCCTGAGAGAGATCCCATGAGTTGGGTGTGCCCATGAGATGAGTGTGTTGTTCCTCTCTGAGACAGAGAAGGAACATTGTGTGCCCCTGTGTGGGGTGAGAAAGTCCATGAGTTGGGTGTGCCCATGAGATGGGTGTGTGGTTCCTCTCTAAGACAAAGATGGAACACTTTTTGACCCTATGTAGGGTAAGGAAGCCCATGAGTTGGGTGTGTCTTTCTCTCTGAGATGAAGATGAAACGATGTGTACCCCTGTGAGGGGTGAAGGAGCCCATGTGATGGATTTTACTGTTCTCCTCTATGTAGAGAGTTGAGATGATGTGATACTCCAGATGATTATCCTAAGATACGCAGTGAGATAGATATCTACTGAGTAGGATGTTCCTATGGCTGAGCACAGGTGGATGTGACCCTAGTGGCTAAGCACTAGTGAGTGTGTATTCTGATGATTCTCCTGTGAGACGTAGTGAGATAGAGACTTGGACATCCCTGTGGATGAGAACATATGGACATGCCTCTAGTGGTTGATGTTGGGTATGTGTTATATTCTTTGCACGAGTAGTGACATCATTTTTTTCTACCTCGGGAAACGTGACACCTACCTCGAGATACGTGTCATGTATTTAGGTGGTTTTTTCGGCACATGGTTTTTGCCGATGGTTTTCTATTTTCGGTTAAGGAATTAGGGTTTTGGACTAATCTAGGTCATTGGGTTAGGGTTTTGGATGCTGCTGGCTCCTATATGTATATTGTATTGTAAACAATGTAACACAATGAATGAACATAATATATGCTGGTTTTCCTGGTTTGGGTTTCCAGGGGAAAAATCTCTGTGTAATGTTTGTATTTTCCATTGTATCTTTTCTGTTCTTTTCTGAATATCTGTTTACAGTAGACATTGTACAAGGTTAGAATTTACATTTGGTATCAAAGCTTTATTGGCTTCAGGGGGACGCCTTTGTGGTCAAGGGTTTGGCTCGGGACTGTGATAAGTCTTGCTACAGTGGGAGATCCGCGGTATTGTTTTTCAGGTGAAAACAAATGGCAAGCAATTCGAAGATGGAGATAGAGAAGTTTAATGGGAAAATCTTTGAGCTGTGGAAGCTCAAGATGGAAGATCTTTTGGTGGACAAAGATCAGTGGATCGCTGTAGATCCATGTATTGCACCTACAGGAACTTCTGCAGATGACTGGAAAAAGATGGATCGAAAGGCAAAGAGCACAATCCGACTGTGTCTCTCCGATTCAGTATTACTGAATGTGTCATAGGAAGCTACAGCCAAGGATTTATGGGAAAAGTTGGGGAAGTTGTATCAGTCTAAGTCCCTGGTAAATAAACTATTCCCAAGAAAGAAGATGTATAACTTGAGGATGAGAGATGGAGACTCGGTGGCAGAGCATTTGAATGCCTTCAATACTGTGGTAAGTCAGTTAGTATCTATTGAGATTAAAATTTCAGATGAAGATAAATGTATTACTTTGTTGTGTTCTTTACTAGACTCGTGGGATAGTCTCGTTGTGGCCATAGGTAGTAATACAACTTCTTTGAAGTTTGAAGAAGTGGTCTCATCCTTGTTGTTGGAGGAGATGAGACGAAAGAATATGGAAGGACATAACACAGACGCATTATTTGCAAGAGGAAGTTCCTAGGAAAGAAATAGATCTAATTTCTCAAGTGGGAGATCTAAGTCTAAGGGTAGATCTAAATCTCATGGAAAGTTTGTAAGGGTACGTTGGAGGTGTGGAAAAGAAGGGCACTACAAGAAGCAGTGTAGATCCAAAGTTGAGAAAAAGAAGGGATCTGAAGAATCTTATTCTACAAAAGAAAAAACCTCCAAGGAAGAAGGAGGGGATGTGTACTTGGCCTCTTCAAGCACAGATGCAGATCATGAGGCATGGTTGATTGACTCTGGTGCATCTTTTTATATGACTCCCCACAGGAAGTGGTTCTGCGAATATGAAAAGTATGATGGAGGTAATGTTTTCTTAGGTAACAATTCGACAACCAGAATCATAGGAAGAGGAAGGGTCAAGTTGAGACTCACAGATGGAAGGATTAGAATACTGCCTGGTGTTCTACACATCCTAGGTATGGCCAGAAATTTGATTTCTGTAAGAAAAATGGAAGATGCAGGGGTAAAAACAATTTTTGAAAAGGGAACTTGCAGGATGGTTTGAGGAGCAATGGTGTTGATGAAGGGAGTTTGGTTTGGAACTCTATATAAGCTGCTAGGAAGCACTATTAGTGATGGATGTAATAGCTCCATTGTTCCTGATATTGGAGTTGAAGAATAAATAACTCCTACAGTCTCTGGAGAAAAGGTTATGTTGTGGCATCAAAGACTGGGGCATATTGGAGAGAAGGGTCTTCGAGTACTACATGGTAAAGGTATGGTTGAAGGTATGTCTAATTGCTCTCTAGATTTTGATTTCTGTGAACATTGTCTATATGGGAAGCAAAATCGGGTAAGATTCCCCTCTGGTGCAATGAGGGCAGAATGAATTTTACAACTAGTTCACAGTGATGTTTTTGGACCTGTGTTGGTCCCATCATTGGGAAAATCTGTGTACTATGTCTCATTTATATATGACTTCTCGAGGAAAACTTGGATATATTTCCTCAGGAAGAAATCTGAAGTCTTTGACAGGTTTAAAGAGTTTAAGGCTCTTGTTGAGAATCAAACAGAGAAAAGAATTAAGGTGCTGAGGACAGATAATGGCAAAGAGTTCCGCGGGAATGAATTTGAAGAATTCTATAAGAAGTGCGGTATAGCAAGGTATAAGACTACTCCATATACACCTCAACAAAATGGAGTTGCAGAAAGGATGAACAGGATGCTGATGGAAAAAGCAAGGTGCATGCTCAGTGGTGTTGGGTTAGGGCAAGAATTCTGGGCAGAGGCAATGGGTACTGCATGTTATCTGGTCACCAGATCACCCTCATCAACGTTGAGTGACAAGACTCCACAAGAGGTATGGACTGGTAAGGAACCTTCTCTCACACATCTTAAGGTATTTGGCTGCGATGCATATGTTCATGTTCCAAAGGAAAACAAGAGTAAGCTGGATAAGAAAGCTGAAAAATGTATCTTTATTGGATATAGAGATGGTATCAAAGGTTATAATCTTTGGAACCCAGAAACTAAGAAGGTAGTGTATAGCCGAGATGTCGTATTTAGAGAAATGAAGGATGTTTTTAAACAGGAAGTCCTACCAAGTAAGGAAGATCCAGAGAAGATAGAGTTTGATTTAAAGGATGATGAAGTAGACTCTATAGAAGAACATGAATCAGAAGAAGAAGATCCTCATACTCCAGTATTGAGGAGATCGGATCGAGAAAGAAGGTTACCGGAAAGGTATAGTCCATCTGATTTTCGTTCAAATTTTACTTTGTCTATTACTGATGATGATCCTAGAATTGTCAGGGAGGCAGTGGATTCAAAGGATGGAAATCTCTGGAAAAGGGCCATGGAAGAAGAAATGGCATCTTTGGATAATAATGAGGCTTGGGATCTAGTGGAGTTTCCAACTGGAAGAAAGCCCATTGACAACAAATGGGTATTTAAAAAGAAGCTGAATGCAGAAGGAAAAGTGGAGAAATACAAAGCTCGGTTAATAGCAAAGGGTTATTCCCAGGTTGAGGGAATTGATTTTGGTGAGATTTTTTCTCCTGTTGCCAAGTTAACCTCTATAAGATTTCTGTTATCTGTTGCTGCTGCATTTGATTTTGAAGTAGAACAGATGGATGTGAAGACATCATTCCTGCATGGGGATCTGGAAGAAGAAATCTTTATGAAGCAACCATAAGGTTATGCTGTGAAAGGAAAGAAGGAGCTGGTATGGAAGCTGAAAAAGTCCCTGTATGGTTTAAAACAATCACCAAGGATGTGGTATCAAAAATTTGATACTTATATGTTGGGTCTTGGCTTCACAAGAAGCAAAAAGGATCACTGTGTGTATTCTAAATTAATTGGTGATCATTTGATTTATTTGGTCTTGTATGTGGATGACATGTTGCTGATAGGAAACAACATGGAGATTATCCAGGATGTGAAAACTCAGTTGTCCTCTAAATTCGACATGAAGGATCTTGGTTCTTCAAATTTCATTTTGGGCATGGAAATTAAAAGAGATCGAAAAAAGAGGAAACTCTGGTTAAATCAGAGAAAATATGTGAAGACAATATTGGAGAGGTTTAATATGTAGGTATGTAAACCAGTCAAGGTTCCTATTCCTGTTGGTGTAAATTTATCTATGGATCAGTGTCCCAATACACATGAAGAAGAGGAGGACATGTCTCATGTTCCATATGCGAGTGCAGTTGGCAGTTTGATGTATGCAATGGTCTGTACTAGACTGGACATTGCATATGGAGTGGGATTTTTGAACAGGTATATGTCAAAACTAGGGAAGGAGCATTGGACAACAGTAAAAAGGGTTTTCAGGTATTTGCGTGGCACTGCTAGCTATGGATTGTGCTACGAAGGAAGACCTGGATTAGACAAAGTGGTCGATATACATGGCTTTGTGGATGCAGACTAGGCTGGAGATTTGGATCGTAGGATATCTACAAGCGGGTATGTGTTTAACTTGTTTGGAAGAGCAATAAGTTGGATGAGCAGAAGACAGGCTGTAGTGGCACTTTCAACTACAGAATTTGAATACATGGCAGCTACTCATGCAAGTAAGGAAGCAGTATGGTTACAAAGATTGTGTTCAGGTATTGGGTTGGTACAACAAGCTGCAAGGATAGAGTGTGACAGTCAAAGTGCAATTTTTCTGGCGAAGAACCCTGCTTATCATTCAAAGACAAAACACATTGATGTTCAATATCACTTTGTGAGAGACATGATTGAAGAAAATAAAGTATCATTGATGAAGGTGGACACTTTGAAGAATTTTGCAGATTCATTAACAAAATCTGTGAGCACTGAGAAGTTCTCTTGGTGTAGAGGATCCATGGGCATTGCTGCCCTGGATTTTTGACTATGTAACCCTGTAACCCCCTGTATGCAAAGAAAAAAACAAGTGGGAGAATGTTGGGTATGTGTTATATTCTTTGCATGAGTAGTAGTGTCTGAACGTATGCGCCGGGTGCGCAGGGGGGCGGACCCCCCCGCAATTTTTTTTTCTTCCTCGGGAAACATGTCATGTATTTAGGTGTTTTTTTCGGCACATGGTTTTTGTCGATGGTTTTCTATTTCTGGTTAAGAAATTAGGGTTTTGGACTAATCCAGGTCATTGGGTTAGGGTTTTGGATGCCACTGTCTCCTATATGTATATTGTATTGTAAACAATGTAACACAATGAATGAACATGATATATGCTGGTTTTCCCGGTTTGGGTTTCCAGGGGAAAAATCTCTGTGTAATGTTTGTATTTGCCATTATATCTTTTCTGTTCTTTTCTGAATATTTGTTTACAGTAGACATTGTACAAGGTTAGAATTTACAACTGAGCACTAGTGGGTGTATGAGATCCCTTTCTATATTTTCCAAGAGTCAGACTTACATGTAACCCTATTTGCGATGTAAAGGGTGCAGGTTGGCCCTACCATAAAGTAAAAGATAATTAATATGGTAATTATTAATTATATTTTGAGTTATTGAGGTCAGCACTTTTGTACCAATAGACACTAATTTTGATATGTCCAGTCTAATATAAATAAAGGTAATTTCCGCATTGAGGAAACATATAACAAGTGTGATTTTGGAAATTTCAGCAAGTATAGATTCTAGGGCTAAATTGCACACCTCTCTTGGGTGCTATCCTTCTAAGTTTTGTGAGCACCCTTTTGTGTGCTAGGTTTATGGTGTGGGATATCTTTCTCTTGAAGAATATAACAAAGGATTGGTTGGATTTTCTTCCCTTGTTGAGAAGGGTTTCCCAGGATACTTCATTTGTACTTGTGCATGGTGTTTCTTCTTGTGATCTTGGTTACTGCAACAAATTGTTTACGGTGTAACTGCAATTGTCTATGGTTCAAGTAAAATTTTAAAATTGGAATGAAATTCATGCTTGAACCTAGATTAATGAAACATCAACATGGTATCAGAGCATAGGTCTTGAAGAACCCAATGCACAAGCATTCAAAGCTAGCCATCCTCCTCTTCAGTTCCGTACGACCCTTTAGGGTTTGCTGCAATTTCGTATGACCCTCCTTTTCTGAGGTGTTTCAACACCTTAAACTTGGACGCTAGGGATAAAAGTTGTACATGAGTGTATGGCCTCCTTCAACGCACCTCAAACAAGTCTCAGATTGCATTTTCGAGCATTTTTAAGTTTTTCCCCTAGGGTTTCGCAATTTTTTGCATATTTTTGGTTTTAGGGTTTCTGCAGCTCATTGAAGGAGATTTTTAACTCACCAGTATTTCTGTGACTCTCTTAAGGCTTATTGTTTGCAATCATAATCCCAACAAAACATAAGGTTTCTATCCTATCCTAGTTGTTAGGTTTTCTAGCCCAGTTGGAAAGGGTTTGTGAAGAATATGAAAATATGATGACACCATGGCTACCTTCTTCATGAAGATGTAAGAGGACAGAGATCAACCAGGTGCTATTGGAGAAATCATATCAGCACCCTCATGTATGCACTTGTATATATTATTTGTATCATTGTCACGAGGGTACTTGTAGGAGGAAGGAACCTTTGCTGAAGATATGGATCCAAAAGGATTTCCGTGCATTCAGAGGAACAACACACTGAAAGTGAAGACTCCGAGTTTAATTGTTTTAATTATCATGCCTCTAACCTACATTTCTAAAGTTTGCTACATTACAAGTAGGTGTTGTAGCTGTGAAAACAATCCTTAAATTGTTTTGATGTATTCATTATTCTCCTTTAGGAGATATTCTTGTTTTGTTTCCTTTCGTTTATTTTCTTGTTCTAGGCAGGTTAACAACAAAGGATTATGGTTATTCTTCAAACTTCAGATGGAGTCGCTTGAATCAGAGAGGTTCAAAACTATTTGAGAAGGAGGAATAATAGAATCATCATTGAGGCAACCAATGAAATGATGCATGATCGGAGTCTTCCTATGATTATGTGGCCAGAAGCATGCATGAAAACAATATATTTTCATAACAAGAATCCTCACCAGATTTTGAAGAACATAACTCCCGAAGAAACCTTCATCGGAGTGAAGCCTGAGATTGAACACTTCAAGATATTTGGGTGCCCAATGTATTTTCATGTACCCAAAGAGAAGAGGTCCAAGCTAGAACCTTTAGGGAGAAATGATACATTTATGGGATACAATGAATCTTCAAATACATATAGGATCTACATCCCTGGTCAGAGATAGATTGAGATAAGCAGAGATGTTGTATTTGAAGAAGAGATAGCCTTTCAAAGATCGAGAGAATCTCAGATGGAGATTAATAGTGATACAATACCTTAACCTCTTCAACAATTTAGAGGGAGACATATATTATTCCAGTTGTTCCAACTGATCCAGTTGTTCTTCTTGATATGCCCAGAGATATTGCAGTAGGGAATACAAGGTCTGCCTAGGCTTGAAAAACTCTACATGAGGCAGAGGGACATACAAGTCCCTCAAGGAACATACCAAGAGAGAAAGATACCAAACATATTTTCGAGCTACCTTTCAGCCATGAGCCACATCATTGATTCCGAGCCTTCTTGTCACGGAGAAGCGACATGTGAACAAGTATGGAAAGATTCCATGATAGAAGAATACAAGTCTATCTTGAAGAATGATGTATGGGATATTGTTCCGAGACCAAAAGGGAAGTCTTTGGTGACTTCCAAGTGGATCTATAAGATAAAAGCATGCAGCTGATGGAAGTGTCGAGAAATACAAAGCGAGATCTGTAGCCATAGGATTCTCACAAGCAGAGGGAGTTGACTATGATGAGACATTTTCTCCAGTAGCCCGATACACTTCTATCCGTACTATCATCCATGAGTTAGAAACTACATCAGATGGATGTAAAAGAAATCCTTTCTCAATGGTGAGATTGAGGAAGAATTTTACATCAAGCAGTCAGAGAGATTCATGACATACGATGAGAAATCATGTGTACAGGTTGAATAAAGTCATGTATGGACTAATGTAGGAACCTTGTGTTGAGTACATGAAGATGGATGGATTCTTGATGAGTTTGGATTTCAGCAAGAGTGTTGCTGATCCAAACCTATATTATCATATTGTTGGTGACAAGTGTTTGATCTTGGTCTTGTATGTGGATGATTTATTCCTTACCGGTTCAAAAAGACTTATTACTGAAATGCAAGCGAGCATTGAATTCTGTTTTCAAGATGGAATATATGGGTATGATGCACTACTTCTTGAGACTAGAAGTATGGGAGAGAACTAATGAGATACAGTGGAATTACTCGAGATGATGGACTACAAATCCATGGCTACATCGATGATGATAAACTTGAAGAAGATGAATCAAGCTTCTTCTAATTCAGATGAGATTGATCCACATGTGTATCGAAAACTGATTGGATCATTGATGTATCTGGTTAACACCAGACCTGATATATGCCGATGCAAATTGGGCAGTGAGCGCAATGGACCGGAAGAGCACATCCGTTATTGTTTTACTTTGGGATATTCCATGGTTTCCTGGTGTAGTAGGAAACAGAGTTTTGTGGCCTTGAGTATAGCAGAGGCAGAGTATATAACATTGAGTGTGGTAGTCCACGAAGCAATGTGGCTTCACAAGATTCTGACAGATTTATTTTATCATGAGATGGATCCTACCACTATCCATTGTGATAACCAGAGTTGTGTAAAGCTCTCCGAGAACCCTGTTTTTCATGATAGATCGAAACACATTGAGATTAAATATCACTATATTAGAGACATGGTGCAGAGGAAAACAATACACATGCAGTACCATCCTACCCATGAGCAGATTGCAGATATCTTCACCATACTGCTTGCCGGGATGAAGTTCAAGTACCTCCGTGAGAGACTTGGCCTGGTGGAGAATACCTCCCTAGCTGAGAAGGAGTGTTGATGACTATAGCCAGGATGAATTTCAAGTACTTCGTGCAAGACTTGGCTTGATGGAGAATGCCTCCCTAGCTAAGAGGGAGTGTTGATGATTATAGCTATATGAGACATACTCTAGGACACAGATTGAGTGATTCAGCCTCAAATAGAGCCCATGCGTTGGGTGTGCCCATGATATGGGTGTATTGTTCCTCTTTGATACAGAGAAGGAACATTGTGTGCCCCTGTGTGGGGTGAGGAAGCCCATGAGTTGGGTGTTCCCATGAGATGGGTGTGTGGTTCCTCTCTGAGACAGAGATGGAACACTATGTGCCCTTGTGTGGGGTAAGGAATCCCGTGAGTTGGGTGTGTCGTTCTCTCTAAGACGAAGGTGAAACGATGTGTACCCCTGTGAGGGGTGAAGGAGCCCATGTGATGGGTTTTACTGTTCTCCTCTATGCAGAGAGTTGAGATGATGTGATACTCTAGATGATTCTTCTGTGAGACGCAGTGAGATAGAGATCTACTGAGTAGGATGTTCATGTGGTTGAGCACAGGTGGACATGATCCTAGTGGCTAAGCACTAGTGAGTGTGTATTCTGATGATTCTCATGTGAGACAGAGTGAGATAGAGACTTTGAAATCCATGTGGCTGAGCACATATGGATGTGCCCCTAGTGGTTGAGCACTAGTGGGTGTATGAGATCCTTTGCTATATTTTCCAAGAGTCAAAATTACCTGCAACCCTATTTGTTATGTAAAGGGTACATGTCAGCCCCACCATAAAGTAAAAGATAATTAATGTAAAAGATAATTAATATGGTAATTATTAATTATATTTTGAGTTATTGAGGTCGGCTTTGTTGTGCCAATAGACACTACTTTTGATATTGCCAGTGTAATATAAATAAAGACAATTTCCCCATTGAGGAAACATATACCAAGTGTGATTTTGTAAATTTCAGCAAGTACAAGTTCTAGGGATGAAGTGTGCACCTCTCTTGGGCACTAGCCTTATAAATTTTGTGAGCACCCTTTTGTGTGCTAGGTTTATGGTGTGGGAGGTATTTCTCTTAAAGAATATAGCAAAGGATTGGCTGGGTTTTCTTCCCTTGTTGAGAAGGGTTTCCCAAGATACTTCGTGTGTACTTGTGCATGGTGTTTCTTCTTGTGATCTTGGTTACTGCAACAATTAGTTTATGGTGTAACTGCAATTGTCTATGGTTCAAGTAAAATTCTAAAATTTGAATGAACTTCATGCTTGAGCTTAGATTAATGAAAAATCAATAGAATCAACATGAATAACATTCTCATCTAACTGAGGGAAGTCCAATATTAACTCGACAAAAACTTGCAATTTCTTGGATTTTTCTGAAGCAAAATCGAGATCAAACTCTTGCAAGATGACAATCCATTTATTATATTTTTCCCCTATGATACACTAGTAAGGATGTATTGAAATGGATTGACATCAGAAAATATGGTAGTTTTTCAAAGCAATATATAGTGCCATAATCTTTGAACCGCGTGTACGAAAACCAAAGCTAACATCTCAACATGAGAGTACTTGAGTTCAGGGCTGACTAAGTTTCAAATAAGATAGTAAACGACATGCTCAAGAAGATCATCATCCTACTGAACTAAAACCATACTAATCGTCCCTTCGAATACGATGATATAAAGAAAGTAATATCTACTATAGTCAAGAAGCTTCAGCAGAGGCGTCGATACCAAGGCTTTCTTTATAGCATCGAAGGATTCCTGGGCTCACTCATCCCATATAAATGGAGTGTCCTTCTTCAAGAGCCGCATTAAAACCTTAGTAATATTGACATAGTTTACTATAAACCAATGTAAGAAGTTATCTTTTCCATGTAAACCTTGAAGTTGATGAATATTGTGCGGGGGAGGAAATTGAAGTATTTCCTCAACCTTTAAAGGATCCACCATGATCCCAGTCTCATAGACTAATAATCCTAAAAGACGACTTGACCTAAGACAAAATATGCACTTATGGGGGTTTAAACGGATGCGATAATAGCAACATCTTTCAAAAACTAGTAGAAGGTGGGTAGAGTGATCCACTCTCTTGCGAGAGTGAGTAGCGAGATCATCGAGATACACTTTGACTATATGCTTGAGATCGTGAAACGTGAAGGTCATGGCTCATTGGAAAGTTGCTTCGATGTTCTTAAGGTTGAAAGGCATTTTACGGTATGTGAAAGTACCCCAAGGAAAAATAAATTTCATCTTATGTTGATCCTCAGGTTTAATTTGAATATGTTTGTATCTTGAAAATCCATCCATAAAAGAAAAAACCTCGCTTCCCGCACACTCATCGAGAATCTGATCAATGAATGGTGTTGGGAAGTTGTCTTTAGGACAAGCCTTATTCAGGTCTAAAAAATCCATGCATACACAGATGGTTCCTTGCTTCTTATTCACGGGAACGGGGTTGGATACCCATTCAGTCAAGGGAACCGGGTAGATAAAGCCTACATTAAGCAGTTTCTCTACCTTTGCCTTAATAACAGGGGCCTTCCTAGGATTGAAAACTCTAAGTTGTTATAGAACAAGTTTGTCATCCAGGTAGGTTTTAATCTCATGTTCAACAATACGAGGGTCGATTCCTGAAATCTCTTCATATGACCAGGCGAATACGTCACATAATTCTTTGAAGAGTTCGGTGTAGATCTGGATTTATTCAGGCGAACAATCTGCATCGATATAAACATTTTCAACTTTACTAGGAATATGAGAGATATCAATCATGATGGTAGGAGAAATAATTGCGATGTTTTCTTCAACATAAATGTTGTGTGTATCAAGCGGAACTACGGCGTAACCGATTATCTCACTCAAGGTAGATCCAAAATTGTCTTGTTCGATTCTAACAAGCTCTGGGAGGAATTAAGAGCGATGATGCATATCATCCCATGGCCTATCAGAACCATTCATGGCCTCTGCAATTGATTGATCCAAAGGTAAAGTATCATTGAGGAAATCATGTGAGAAATACGATGAAGTGGCCCATACGGGCTTAAGAACATGATCCTCCTCGTTCGTCTATGAGGAGACATGATCTGGGTCGGTAACAAAGTCAAGAACAACCTGATACACTATCTCTACCACCGACAGTGGCATTTCCATTCTAGTATGTGACTGAACTTCACAAGACGACGTCAAGGAAGGTAGGGTCCAAGGGTCTTTAAAATATGAAGTGCGGAAAGGAACAAACCTCATTGATGAAGAAGACCTAGTAGACATGGCATAGATATGATGAATTGGTGCCACGGAGTCAAATGTACCCATAAGGGATGAATACATTCCGACACCAATATCCTCAGTTGCTGGCTGAGAATTGTCGATCATAGGGATTGAAGGTCCAAATAATTTATTAGGGCGAGCATGCACAAAGGACAACTGATCATCGTCACGATTCTCCCATTGTGAGGAAAACATAAAGTACGAAAAATAGACGATACGAATTTAGTCATAGCATAAGTCTAGTTACTCCCTAGTAATAAGTTATAGTCAAGGGGCGCATCAACCACCTCAACATCCACCTCCACTATCTTCCCACCTAATTGGACCATAAAGGTAGGAAGAATACCATGGGGAGGAAAGAAAGACCATCAAATGTGGTCAACATGGTCGGAGATTGAGAGAGGGTTGGAGAGCCAATGGCTTTCCAACAGGTTAGGGACATCACACACGTTGCAACGCCTTCATCAATAAAAATACATTTGATGGTATACTTTGAGTAATCCACATGGATTTGGAAGGCCACATGGTAAGGAAAGCGAGGCTTCACATCCATGACATAAAACTTGATAACCTTAGAGCCACAGGGGCCTAGAAATCCTAATGCAGATAACAAGGAATTCCTATGTGAAGGACATGTCTGCAATACCTCCAAAGTCGACATTGCGCAAGGGTTTGACCCAGATCCTCAACAATAGAGTAATTCTGGGAAGCTCTAGCATTAGGGTTGTGCATAGAGCATTTGAGTACTCCTTTTGGAATACGAGGCAGAGGCTCTAGTTTTTCGATCTGTAAAAGCATCTCCAAAGGAGGGGGAGACTCTAGACTTGGAAGATCCTGTGAAGAATTGTAATCGTGAGACCGAGTGGCTACATTAACTTGAGACTTGACCATATTGATGCATAGACGATCACCATCTTGCGCCGGTGGGTTTTGACTCCCACTCGCTGCATTTATAGCATTAGAGGAGATCGAGGCCATGTGATGATTACGGAAAAAAGGATTAGTCAACACAAGGAGCGGTAGAGATAAAATCCTTGCAACTTCTTCGAGTTTGGGGCACAAGTGGGTAAGGTGATCATCAGTACAAAGCTTACAAGGGAATTTTACCTTCCACTTCTCTTTCTTTCCCTCACCAACATTAACCTTCAATCTATCATTATTAGCATTGTCCTTTGGTTTATTATCATTCCTCCCACCCTTACGATTGTTACCATGTCCTTTCCTTTTATTCTCTCTTGGTCGCTAGTTACCATTCAGGTTAGTCGACGATTGCACATAATGTACATCCACCGACTAAGTGGGAGTGGAGGATACAGATGAAGCTTGTCCTCCTACAGAATGGCTTAGAGACAACTCTTTCAACTGGCTTGTCACCAAGTCTATAGATTTAATATTTGTAGAGCCTATAATGCCATCGACATGAGGCCCAGGATTTTGTCTAGGGTCATAGTTCGGCCTCGGTGCGTCAGGAAGAATTTCATATAACATCCCAGATTGAGCATATATGAGATCTAACTACTGGGATTTGAAAATTTCTTCCTCTTCAGATGTTACCCCGAATGTAGAGACATCCTTCAAAATATAAGGCAGTAAATACTTAAGAAACCATTCCAACAGGAACTTTGGAGGAATGTAGGCTTTGATCAATCTCTTCCATATACACCACTCTTGGATGTTATCCGATATTTGAGTGGATTTGTCCCAATGGAGGGCCGATAGAAGTTCTATGTCGACATCGTAATGAATTGACAATTGGAAGTGGTTGAGAAAGACTAAAACCATCTGGTTAAAGTTACCATATGTCCCCCCAGGTAGATCTATGTACCATTTCTCCGTGACCCCTGTGAGGGTGCATTGAAACAATATTAAACTAATAGAATCATCGTTAAGGGAATTGGAAGAGCACCAAAGATGAAAAGTAGTGACATGATCACCAGGATCCTCACCAGTATTTCTCTCGAATTTCAGAATATCCGAAAGAAGCTTGGTGGGGATGGGGGGCCATGTTGGGTCATGACGCACCGGGTCGTTCATTAATCTTGACAAGTCTATTAAATTGAGCATGGCCAAAAAAGGGAGACGGGGTTGCGACATCTGGCCCCAAGCTCCTAGAAAATATTGATTTTGGGGAATCGCAACCCATTCAACATTCTGGTATGCACCATGGCCATGTTCAGGATTGAAAAACCCCCCTCCAAATTGATTTATAAGGGGTTGGTTAGGCACCATTCCAGTAGGAATGTTATAATGAGGGTTTTAAATATTTCCCTCAACGAGAGTAGCTCCAGGTTGGGGGTTTCCCAAAGTATGGAACTGACCTCCCTCGGGTGGAAATATGGAGGATAGAGGTGGATTCGTCATGCCAAACGTGTTGATCGGAATCGGTGTGGAGGGGGTAGGTGTGAAAGACAGAACATAAGCATGAGCTTGTCCGCCCAGTTGACCACTCCATCCAAGAGCATTAAGACTAGAATTATACCCGGGGTGAAAAGGAGGTTGGCTTCCAACCGTAGGAGTCGTCTTGGGAATATGAGCACCGCCAAATGAGAATGTAATATGCGGAGGATCCATTCCCCCAAGTCTAATACTAGGATTTGTATTTGTCACTAGAATGGATGACGAAAATTGTGATGTGAGATTTAGCATACCATAAGAGAAATGAATATCCGACACTTATCTGACTCATGGTACCTGGAGAATAACCCCTGCAAGTAACCTATGTGGCTACCTATGCCAAGCAACTAAGCCACCACGATATAACTAGTGCACACGCGAACAATCATAAGTCCGATCCACTGTATGTGTAGGGTAACAAAGCTCGAAATCTTGAAAGCACAACCTCTCATAGAGGTAAAGGTACTAGCAAGATCCCCATATACGAATAGATCCCCAAAAATATCTCTGATGCTAAGAAGGTATTGGAGGGATATCTCCTCAATTGACTTCGTGTGACCTCGTGCTTAACTCTGGTGTGAGTGGAG
This sequence comes from Picea engelmannii, assembly GCA_009831015.1. Lineage (NCBI taxonomy): Eukaryota > Viridiplantae > Streptophyta > Pinopsida > Pinales > Pinaceae > Picea > Picea engelmannii. The sequence continues at coordinate 57,348 of ML799205.1, read as the reverse complement.
CCTCCTGACGTCACCAATTGTACAATGGATTTCATCACTCCCTTAGTCAAATACATATGTTGAGTTTAATAGCGTTGGAGAAGTTTACTCACAAAATGGCGCAGACGTCACCTATCCACGCCGCGCACACCAGGACCTTCTTCTTTTTGGGCCCAAAGAGTCAAATACTCTTCAACCCCCTGTCGGGAGTCCTCAATACCCACAGAACTCTCCTTCCTGGCGATCTCCCCTTTGCCTTGTCGGGAAATCGGGTTTCGCGTTATCACGAAACTTGGGGGCACGGTTCTCGTGCTAACCAAAACCACGAACCCCGATGGGTCTGAATGTCAACGTTCTCCGTTCCTGTCGGGGGTTTCCCTATCGGGAAATCAGAACACGCGATGCCGCGGTTCACTTGCACCACAAATCTCTGAACCCCGAACTCCGATATGCACGTGCGCTCTATCCTTTCCACGTCACCTTTTCTCCGCTCTATCGGAAATCGCGTGATCGCGATTCCACAGGTCGCAATCCCTTGGCACTGGAAAATCCTGAATGTCGAACCCCGATTTCTCCGGATTGCAGACACGTATCCAGCTCGGGATCCATGGTCCAAATCTCTTTGGGAAATCGCAACTCGCGATTTCGGTTTTCAAAAGTCCCACGACCACGGAACCTCCGATATCCCGATGAGCTGAAGTTCCAATGAATCTTGGACTCCTCCTGCACCTAAGGGATAAATCCCACGCAAATTCTCCAAGATCTGGTGGTAGGCAGGATTTCGTGAATCTCCTCCTGCGAGATCTGGCCGTCTATTCCTCCTCCTTGAGGAATTCTTCCGCTCCAAGCTCCGTCCTGTTCGAACCTTCTCCTGGGTCCGTCTCCACAATATCATGAAGGAACTATCCCTCCTGAGCTTGTCAACTCTGACTCCTTTAGAGACTTTGCACACACTTCCCGTGCTCGACCTTCAACAACTCTCAAAGTGTTGAGTCTTTCAGACTCTGTGCACTTTCGACAACAACAGTCTCTACCTCCTTCTGCTCAGATTAGCCACTGAGACTTCAAGTTCAATCTGCACTCCCCCTGCACGACTCTACTAACCCAAATCGAATTCTGGGTGAATGAGAATAAGTTAAACTATTGAGCCTTCATCGACGCACTCCTTGCGGATGAATTCGACTACACTCTATGCAGGAATCTCCTGGCTTAGATAGAGAAACAATTGAAACTCATTCTCTCTCTCTCTCTCTCTCTCTCTCTCTCTCTTTTTCAGACTTCAGTTTCAAACCTGAACTCTCATGCACAACATATACAAAGAAAATGCATAACCAGAAAACATACATTCAAGAGCACACAACTAACATACACAGAGAAACAACACCAGACCTGAGTTTGAATCAAAGACCCTCTTCTATTAATTCAAATCTATACATAGGTGTTCTCCACAAATTCTCTGCTTGCTTTCTCTTCTTCTCGCTCCTGAATGAAAAAATGAATTTTTGAATTTTTTTTTACAATGTACAAGTGAGGGTGCCTATATCCGTTTTCCCTCTCAGACTCTAAAACTGTCTAATCTAGACTTAAACATCTATCTACCTGCATTAAATCTAATAAATTCCTCCTATCTAATTCAGACAAGAGCGTAAGGCTCGATATTTTCTACAATACAACAGGTGCTCCTTCATAAATGTTTCATTGAAGGATATGGCGCTTCATCTTAAATGAATATTCAAAAAGAGTTATCAAGCTTATATGTCATGTGTTTTAAAAACACATGCGTTGCCTCCACGCTTGCTGAGTTGGCGATGCTCCTGCATCATACTCCTCGGCTTGAAAACTTTCATGGGCTCCTATCCATGAGCTCCTGCACGGTTTGTCCATGTTTTTGGATAATTGCTTCTGTCTCCCAGCTGGCATCTTCCACCGGGTGTTTCTTCCATTTGACCAGATACTCAAAATACTGCTTTCGCCTAGTCTTTCTGCCGACTCGCTTGTCCAGTATGCATTCCATCTGCGGCTTTTCTGCAACTGGTAATTGTTTCATCCAATGGATCACTGGTTCCTCCGTTCCAGCCTCTGCTTCTCCAGCCCTGTATGGGTATAAATCCAAAACATTAAATATCAGAGATATCCCGATGCCATCTGACAACTTAATTTCATAAGCATTCTCCCCGAATTTTTTCAGGACTCTACATGGCCCAATTTTCTTCATTTTGAGCTTGTTATATGTCCCCCTTGGGAACCTTTCCTTCCTCAAGTGTGCTAGAACAAGATCCCCAACTTCAAACTGAAGTTGTCTCCGATGCTGATCTGCTCTGCGTTTATATTCTTGATTTGAATCTTGCAATCGCTGCTTCACCTTGCTGTGAAGTTCCTTCATCGCCTCAGCGAATTCCTCTGCGCTTGCACTGCTAATGGAAGTCTGTTCTGACTCCCTGAGTTCAGAAACTCCCCTCGGTTGTGTCCCATACACAATCTGAAATGGGCTTCTCCCTGTACTCCGATTCAGTGAATCATTATACGCAAACTCTGCCTGTGGCAATATGTTGTCCCAACTACCATGGTGCTCCGTCACCAAGCTCCTCAGCAAGTCTCCAAGACTTATGTTGACCACCTCGGTCTGTCCATCTGTCTGCGGATGGTAAGCTGAACTAAAAGTCAAGTTAGTCCCTAGCTTTTTCCATAGCGTCCTCCAAAAATGACCTATGAATTTGGTGTCCCTGTCCGAGACTATACTTCTCGACAACCCATGAAGTCTAACAATTTCTTTGAAAAACAAGTTTGCGATGTGCGTCGCATCGCTGGTCTTCTGACACGGGATAAAATGTGCCATCTTCAAAAACCTGTCTACCACCACAAAGATGGAATCAACCCCTCTCTGCGTCCTCGGTAAACCCAATACAAAATCCATGCTTATCGCCTCCCATGGTCTCTCTGGTATGGGCAGTGGCTGATAAAGACCTGTATTATGCTTTCTCCCTTTCGAATGCTGACAAATTTTACACCTGTCAACAAATCGCTTGACCTCTACTCGCATGCCTGGCCAAAAGTATGATTCGCTCAGCTTGGCGAATGTTTTTTCGTGGCCAAAATGCCCTGCCAAACCTCCACTGTGCTTTTCCTTCAACAGGTTCTCTCTCATGGAGCAATTTGGAATACACAGCTGATTGCCTCTGAACAACAATCCTTCCTGGATCATGTAATCTATCCATGGGCTCCGATCTCTGAGAACTGGATTCTCAGCTGCCTCGTATGCCTCTCCGAAATCCGCATCATCTGCATACATGTCTTTAAGATTTTCAAAACCCAATGTTTTGACTCGGAACTCCTGCAACAATAAACATTTCCTGCTCAAAGCATCAACCACTTTGTTAGCAATCCCTGAAATGTGTTTAATCACAAACGTGAAATTATGCATATACTCTACCCATTTTGCATGCTTCTGATTCAACTTCTCTTGTTGACTCACAAACTGCAATGCATGATTATCGTTGTATAATACAAATTCTTTTGGGATCAAGTAATGCCTCCACTTCTTCAATGCCTGTATGATGGCATAAAACTCTTTATCATACGTGGAGTATTTCAACTTTGCTTCATCCAGTTTCTCGCTGAAATATGCAACTGGTCTGTCTTCCTGACTTAAGACCGCTCCTATGGCATATCCCCTTGCATCACATTTCACTTGAAATGTCTTCTGAAAATCTGGCAACACCAACAATGGTTGCTCTGTGATCTTTCACTTCAACAAATTGAAGCTTTTCTCAGCCTCTGCTGTCCAGTGAAAAGACTTGTGCCTTTTCTTGACTGTGTCCATCATTGATGCGCTAATCCCACTAAAATTCCTGATGAATTTCTGGTAGAAACTAGCTAATCCATGAAAACTCCTCACCTCGAAAACATTTCTCGGCGATGGTCAATTCTTGATCACTTCCACCTTACTTGGATCCATTTTCAATTCATTTGCTGAAATAACAAAGCCCAAATAAATGAGCTCTGTTTGCATAAATGAAGATTTCTTCATGTTTATCAACAGCTTCTCCCGCTGTAGCTTTCTCATCACAATGGCCAAATGTTTCAAATGTTTAGCCTTTGTCTTACTGTAGATCAATATATCATCCAGATATACGACTACAAACTTCCCGATGAATTCCCTCAGGACTTCATTCATCAGTCTCATGAATGTGCTCGGTGTGTTTGTCAAGCCAAACGGCATGACCAACCATTCGTACAAACCCTCGTTTGTCTTGAATGCTGTTTTCCATTCATCACCTTCTCTCATGCGAATCTGGTGATATCCGCTCTTCAGATCAACCTTTGAAAAATAATTTTCCCCACTCAAGCAATCCATTAGATCATCCATTCTCGACAGTGGAAATATGTACCTGATGGTTATCTTGTTGATTGCTCCAGAGTCTGTACACATTCTCCAGCCTCCATCTTTCTTCGGACTGAGCACTGTTGGAACAACACATGGACTCAAGCTTTCTCTGACTAAACCTTTGTTCAACAAATCCTGGACCTGGTTCTTGACCTCCTCATTTTCCTGCGGTGTCAACCTATACGCAGCTTTGTTCGGCAAACTCGCTCCTGGTATGAGGTCTATGTGGTGACTCACACTCCTCATCGGTGGCAACGAATTAGGTAATTCATCCATGATGATGTCAACGAACTCTCCCAGCAGTTCCTGAATCTCATCTAGCAGATCATCCACTCTTGTGCTAGTCAGGACAATTCTCGGCTTCCTGACCACAAAGAATTGTGGATCTTCCTTCTTCTCCATCTCTGTGAGAAGCTCCTTCCCACTCATGAGAAGTATGGTACTGCCTATTTCCGGCTTCACCTCCTCATCCTTTTTCGGAATCAATATGTGTGTCCTCCCATCCTTCTCGAAAGTATATGTGTTCATTCTCCCGTCATGAACCACATTTCTGTCATACTTCCATGGTCTCCCCAACAATACATGACAGACATCCATGGGAATGACATCACATAGGACCTTATCCTTATATTCACCCATTTTGAAATTAACTAAACATTGTTTAGTGACACTCACCTGATGTCCCTTCTGTAGCCATGAGACCTTGTATGGACTTGGGTGATCAGTCGTATCCAGCTCCAGCTTTTCTACCATCTCGGTCGAAATGAGATTGTCGGTGCTTCCGATGTCCACAATGACCTTGCATTTCCAACCCTTGGTCTTGCACGTGGTCTTGAACAGTCTGGTTCTCTGAGCTGTGTCCTCCACCTCCTTCTCGGGTGTTAAGAGAACTTTGTGAACCGTTAGTGACCTCCCACTTTCGGTGTCCTCATTCTCAACATCACGCCTCTGCGCCTCAGCAATGTGAGCTTCTCCTCTGTCCGTTTTTCTATCTGGACAATCAACAGCTTTGTGTCCATCCTTTTTACATGTGAAACATGTGATGATTCCTCCTCTGCCTCTTCCCCTACCTCTGGTATGAGGAAAAGTATTCACGTCAGCATATCCGCCACCCTGTTCTGTATGCTGTCTCCTCGGCTCAACATATTGCTGTCCTCGCTGTGAGGCTGCACCTCTCTCAATTTTACCCTGAGGTTTCTTCCATTCTTCCTTGGGCTTCTGATATTTCTCTTGGGCAACTGCCTTGCCTCTGGGATGACTTCTGCCTTGCCCTCGTTGTCCTTGCTTATGGCTTAGCTTTTCCTCAGCTTTCAGGGCCATCTGGTAAGCATCCTCAACCGTTCTAATAGTTGCCATGCTTAATTCGTCCTGAATGTCATATCTCAGACCATTCAGATATCTGGCTACTTTCTCATCATCGCTCTCCCGATGACCTGTTCTGATATTGAGCTTGTAAAACTCTTCGATGTACTCCTTCACCGTCATCAACTTCTGTCTCAGGTTCTGCATTCGCCTGAACAGTGTGAACTGATAATCCCTTGGGATGAACTTCGCTTTCATCTTAGCAATCATTCTATCCCAGCTTTTAATCTTCTGTTTTCCTTTGGAACGTCTATCTGCTTGTAGCTCGTCCCACCACAATGCTGCATGTCCCTTCAACTTTGTGACAACATGCCTTACCTTCTTATCCTCTTCGATATCCTCATAATCGAAGTAGGTGTCAAGAGCTCTGATCCAGTCCAACAACTCTTCTGCATCCAAGCTTCATTCGTAAGCTGGAATGTCCATTTTGGTCTTGGAACTCATCCTGGCGATAGCTTTAATCAATCGCTCGATTGATGCATCTTTGGCTGCAACTCCTCCTTGTGGTACAGCTTCAGCTTCGCCTTCAGAGTCACTTAGATCTCCAGTATTGGCTGTGCGTCTCTGCGCTGCTTCCATATCTTCCATTCTGGCACGAAGATTTCGTAATTCCCTCTCCATCTCTACATTCTGTCCTTGGCTACTTCTTTCTCTGAACATCTCTCTTTCCCCCTCTGGATTGGGTGATTGTCTACCTCTTCTCGGCGGCATGGTGAAATTTTCTCTTCTCCTCTGTTACAGAAAACAGAGAGATTTTCTTGCTCTGATACCACTCTAGCGCAGACGTCACCTAGCCACGCCGCGCTCACTAGGACCTTCTTCTTCCCGGGCCCAAAGAGTCAAATACTCTTCAACCCCCTGTCGGGAGTCCTCAATACCCACATAACTCTCCTTCCTGGCGATCTCCCCTTTGGCTTGTCGGGAAATTGGGTTTCGCGTTATCGCGAAACTTGGGGGCACGGTTCTCGTGCTAACCAAAACCTCGAACCCCGATGGGTCTGAATGTCAACGTTCTCCGTTCCTGTCGGGGGTTTCCCTATCGGGAAATCGGTACACGCGATGCTGCGGTTCACTTGCACCACAAATATCCAAACCCCGAACTCCGATATGCACGTGCGCTCTATCCTTGCCACGTCACCTTTTCTCCGCTCTATTGGAAATCCCGTGATTACGATTCCACAGGTCGCAATCCCTTGGCACTGGAAAATCCCAAATGCCAAACCTCGATTTCTCCGGATTGCAGACACGTATCCAGCTCGGGATCCATGGTCCAAATCTCTTCGGGAAATCGCAACTCACGATTTCGGTTTTCAAAAGTCCCACGACCACAGAACCTCCGATATCCCGATGAGTTGAAGTTCCGATGACTCTTGGACTCCTCCTGCGCCTAAGGGCTAAATCCCACTTAACTTCTCCAAGATCCGGCGGTAGGTGGGATTTCGCGAATCTCCTCCTGCGAGATTTGGCCGTCTATTCCTCCTCCTTGAGGAATTCTTCCGCTCCAAGCTCCGTCCTGTTCGAACCTTCTCCTGGGTCCGTCTCCACAGTATCATGAAGGAACTATCCCTCCTGAGCTTGTCAACTCTGACTCCTTCATATACTTTTCACACACTTCCCATGCTCGACCTTCAACAACTCTCAAAGTGTTGAGTCTTTCAGACTCTGTGCACTTCCGACAACAACAGTCTCTACCTCCTTCTGCTTAGATTAGCCACTGAGACTTCAAGTTCAATATGCACTCCCCCTGCACGACTCTACTAACCCAAATCGAATTTTGGGTGAATGAGAATAAGTTAAACTACTGAGCCTTCATCGATGCACTCCTTGCGGATGAATTCGACTGCACTCTATGAAGGAATCCCCTGTCTCAGATAGAGAAACAATTGAAACTCATTCTCTCTCTCTCTCTCTCTCTCTCTCTCTCTTTCAGACTTCAGTTTCAAACTTGAACTCTCATGCACAACATATACAAAGCAAATGCATAACCAAAAAACATACATTCAAGAGCACACAACTAACATACACAGAGAAACAACACCAGACCTGAGTTTGAATCAAAGACCCTCTTCTATTAATTCAAATCTTTACATAGGTGTTCTCTACAAATTCTCTGCTTGCTTTCTCTTCTTCTCGCTCCTGAATGAAAAAATGAATTTCTAAATTTTTTTTTACAATGTACAAGTGAGGGTGCCTATATCTGTTTTCCCTCTCAGACTCTAAAACTGTCTAATCTAGACTTAAACATCTATCTACCTGCATTAAATCTAATAAATGCCTCCTATCTAATTCAAACAAGAGCGTAAGGCTCGAGATCTTCTACAATACAACAGGTGCTCCTTCATAAATGTTTCATTGAAGGATATGGTGCTTCATCTTAAATGAATATTCAAAAAGAGTTATCAAGCTTATATCTCATGTGTTTTAAAAACACATGCGCTAGCTCCACGCTTGCTGAGTTGGCGATGCTCCTGCATCACAAAATCCTATTCCAAGACTCTAAATCTTAAGCCAGTTTGTGCACCCTGAAAAATAAAATAATTTCTAATCAATTTTAAATTTATCAGCGTTACTTTTAATGGCTTTGTTTACTCAAAATATGTGGTCGTGAAACTGATGATGTTATGACTCAACAAGTAAGTGAAATGAGTATGAATATAATGCAAAGTCCTAACTTCAATTCTCAACAAATGATAAGCTTTTTCAAAATGCAATTTTCAATTCAACTCTGTGGTTTCAAATAAGATGCAATATTTCCATACATATATCAAAATCAATGATAAGAACCCAAAAGATCAAATGCCATGATGCAAAATGTATATTTTTTTTTGTATTTTCAATAAAGGAAATAAAAATGAAAGGATTGAACAACAACTTGATATATAAACCCTATTGTAAGCAAAATGAGACAAAACAAGCAGGATATCAAGAAGAAAACACCCATCCCAAGATGCAAGGACAACCAATGAAACAAAAATGATGAGAAAGAAAACCACCCAAAAATTCAACCAAAGAAAGGTTTCCTATCACTCTGCAGACACTTAACAGTCATAACAAAGACCCAATAAGACTCAACAACCATCAAAACTTACCCAACAAACACCAAAATCAAAAATCAAGGAAAGAAGGATGATGTACGCGACTGTTCAAGATAAAACTGCATATATACGCCCCTTGCAGAATGACAAATCACGTATGTACGCGTCTGTCAAGAAAAACCCCACGTATATGTATTGAAACAATTCCAGGTTAAGGATAATGATCCAGGTGGATATCGGTGGCCACCCACCTTTTCCAAATGGCTCAAAACGACTTTCTAGCAATTTTGGTAATGTATTATTTTTAGCAGTTTTTTCGGGTCCTGAACTTTCGGGGCCATTTTGAGGCCCTAAACGATGTTTTTTTTGGGTATGTTGCATTTGCAATGCTATTTTGTCTCGAGCGTTATAGGCCTCGGATAGATCTTTCCAACGATCTATCACACGCCTAAAACGAAGATCGTATGCAAAAGTTACGACCCCGGGAAGTTGATGTACTCACTTACCCAAACGGGGCCCACATGACTTTTGGCGCTTCATCTCCTAGGGTTAGGTTTTTGGATGTTTAGGACTTTTGGCATTCCCGTTTATTGTAAAAGGGCCTTCAGAGCCTCATTGTAATCATCTTCTTGCGAATGCGAGTAGCCGTCACATCTCATCTCAGAGATAAGCTGCCACCATTCCAGCGAGTCTTTCACTCTGTATTTTTATAGTCTCTGTACATTTATCTGATTAATAGAAATCGCGTATTAATGTATATATATGTTTATGGTTGCATCTATGATACATTTATGTTATATTATTGAATATCTACAATATCTCTGTGCATTTCTTTATTATATCTCCGCTCTCATTTCGTGCCGAAAATAATCCGGATCAGTGGTATGAGAGCAGGCTGCTCTTGATCGTTTTTTTAGTGCATGTCCCCGACGAGGTCCAATTATATCAAGTTGGGTATCGAGCTTGTCTCTCTTGAAGACAATCGCTCTCGCACACCCAAGTAACCCTCAATGGTGGAAGAAAAGAAAAATGACGGAGCAGATGATCCTATCAATCTGTTGCTTGAGCAAGCTCTCACGCGACAGAGGGACAAAATGATGGAGAATTTTGCCCACATTCTTCAACGCTTGTCGATAGCATCAGGCACATCTTCATCAAGCGACCACTTTGGAGGCACTTCGCCTTTCAAGGTACAAGTTAATTTTGATATTCCTGTATTTGAAGGATAGATAGATGCAGAAGCCCTAGAAAAATGGTTAACTCTGCTGGAAGGTTATTTCTCTGTTCACAATTTTTTCGACAAAGAAAAGATCACCTTTGCACTCCTTAAAGATCTCCCTCATGTCAAACATTGGTGGGAAACATACTGGGAGCAAAGTTCCACAGAGTCTTCTGGAATATATGGGGCTGATCCCACTTGAGATTTTTTAGTGGATGCGGTAAAAGAGTAGTATTACCCTGTTGGCAACTATGAGGACCGGTACATGAGATGGACCACACTGCGGCAAGAGAGGGGCCAAGCAGTTTCGGAGTTCACCAATACCTTCCATACCTTACGCACCAAGTTGGGTATCAAAGACTCCAAGCGACATTTGGTTCTGAAATACCATGGGGCTCTACACAGATACATCCAAACTGAAATGGATTTTCAGGACATCTCATCACTCGGTGCTGCTTATCGATATGATTTTAAAATTGAGTAGAAATTTAAGCACGAGAACAAACGGGAATTCGGGTCTGCAAATCCGCAACTACCAAAGTATGACAAGGACGACCCGAACAAACAGTCTCCCGAAAACTAGTCCAAGACACAGGAAAAGAAGGGTCATGGGAAGACAAAGAAGGACACTGGAAAATGGTGCGAGTTCCACAAAAGCCCCTGGCACAGCACCAATGAATGTCGCTCAAAACAGTCATTGGTGGCCGAGATCAAAGACAAGGAGCCAAAGCTTGATTCAGAATCTGATTCTGAAAATAATGGTAAAAGACAGATCATCGACGCAGACACCACTACTATTGTCGCGACTGCAGCAATTCAACCAGAAGAACCAACAGATCCTGAAGAAGGGGAGCACATTTTTCATTCACAAATGTGGGTGAAGGGGACCCCGCTACATTTTATTGTTGATAGCGGAAGCCAGAAGAACCTTATCTCAACAGAGGTCGTCAAACAGTTGGGATTGTCGACAACACCACACTCGCAGCCATACAACATTGGGTGGCTTCGCCAAGGACGAGATCTCCGTGTAAGCCAACAATGTCGATTATCATACGACATCCAACCCTTCAAGGATGAGGTATTATGTGATGTTGCCCCACTCGATGTCTGTGATGTGCTCTTGGGCCAACCGTATATGTGGAGACGCCATGCTATTTATGAGTCTTGACCCCGTAGTGTCATTGTTACTTTGGGGGGTCATCTCTATGGAATACAAGAGGTAGTTATGACTACTATTCAACCTAAAAAGTGTCACTAGGTAGTATCTCATATTGCAAAATTCGGCTTTTTCACAATCTGTTCAAAAGGAGAACAAAAGGACACTGCAACCACTACAGTCTTGCACCAAGCACCTTTCATCCCACAAAAGAAGGTCGACAAAGCTGCATAAAAGTGCAAATATTCCTTCTGCACATCTTCCTCTCATGTATCTCGACTTGTTGAGTAGCCTCAACCGCAACAGGTTTGTGACGCATTTCCACAAACTGAGCAACGCGACGTCTCCAACAAGACAAGCAGCTCACCAAGATGGAGATTCAACAATTGTTTTTCCCTCTCCCCTGGGAACTCAACGCAATGGAGAACATTGCTTCCTAGGGAGGGAGGATTGATCCAGGTGGATATCGGTGGCCACCCACCTTTTCCAAATGGATCAAAACGACTTTCTGGCAATTTTGGTAATGTATTATTTTTAGCAGTTTTTTTGGGTCCTGAACTTCCGGGGCCATTTTGAGGCCCTAAACGATGTTTTTTTTTGGGTATGTTCTATTTAAGATGCTATTTTGTCTCAAGCGTTGCAGGCCTCGGATAGATCTTTCCAACGAGCTATCACACGCCTAAAACGGAGATCGTATGCAAAAGTTACGACCCCGGGAAGTTGATGTACACACTTACCCAAATGGGGCCCACATGACTTTTGGCGCTTCATCTCCTAGGGTGAGGTTTTCGGATGTTTAGGACTTTTGGCATTCCTGTTTATTGCAAAAGGGCCTTTAGAGCCTCATTGTAATCATCTTCTTGCGAATGCGAGTAGCCGTCACATCTCTTCTCAGAGATAAGCTGCCACCATTCTAGCGAGTCTTTCACTTTGTATTTTTACAGTCTCTGTA
>ML799205.1:20778-42323 GCA_009831015.1 Picea engelmannii | reverse complement strand
GACAGATAGATGCAGAAGCCCTAGAAAAATGGTTAACTCTGCTGGAAGGTTATTTCTCTGTTCACAATTTTTCCGACAAAGAAAATATCACCTTTGCACTCCTTAAAGCTCTCCCTCATGTCAAACATTGGTGGGAAACTTACCGGGAGCAAAGTTCCACAGAGGAGTCTGGAATATATGAGGCCGTGATCCTGATTATTTTCGACACGAAATGAGAGAGGAGATATAATAAAGAAATGCACAGAGATATCGCGTATATCCAGTAATATAACAGAAATATATCAAAGATGCAACCATAAACACAGAGATACAATAATACACGATTTCTATTAATGAAAGAAATGTACAGAGACTGTAAAAATACATAGTGAAAGACTCGTTAGAATGGTGACAACTTATCTCTGAGAAGAGATGTGACGGCTACTCGCATTCGCAAGAAGATGATTACAATGAGGCTCTGAAGACCCTTTTACAATAAACGAGAATGCCAAAAGTCCTAGACATCCAAAAACCTAACCCTAGGAGATGAAGCGCCAAAAGTCATGTGGGCCCCATTTGGGTAAGTGAGTACATCAACTTCCTGGGGTCGTAACTTTTGCATACGATCTCCGTTTTAGGCGTGTGATAGCTCGTTAGAAAGGTATTGTCGAGGAGATTCATTTTGGGGGATCAATTATGCCTTTAGGTATCATTGAGAACCCCAATATCTAAAAACCTTCATTTGGACCCTCAAAATGGCCCCGGAAGTTAAAACCTGCTAAAAATAGTAAATTGCCAAAATGACCAAAAAATTGTTTTGAGCCATTTGAAAAAGGTGGGTGGCCATCGATATCCACCTGGATCAATCTTCCCTCCTTAAGAAGCAATGGTCTCCATTTCATTGAGTTTTCGGGGGAGAGGGAAAAACATTTGTTGAATCTGCATTTTGGTGAGCTGCTTGTCTTGCTGGAGAAGTCGCGCTGCTTAGTTTGTGGAAATCTGTCACGAACCTGTGGCCTGATGGTTTGGACCCTTTTAACTATTCTGGCTATTTTAGATGACTGTGTGCAGAAGGAATCTTCGTACTTTGCTGCAACCTTGTCGACCTGCTTCTGTTGGATAGAAGGTGCTTTGGCCGAAGCTGTGGTGGTTGCAGTATCCTTCTGTTCACCCTTTCAACAGATTGTGGAGAAGATGAATTTTGTAGTATGAGATACTATCTTGCGGCACTGTTTAGGTGGGGCAGTAGTTGGAACTACCTCTGGTATCCTGTAGAGATGACCCCCCAGAATAATAATGACACTACGAGGTTGATACTCATAGATAGCATGGCGTTTCCACATATATGGCTGGCCCAAGAGAACATCACAGACATCCAGTGGGGAAACATTAAATAATACCTCATCCTTGAAGGGTTGGATGCCGTATGAAAATCGACACTGCTGGCTGACACAAAGATCTCATCCTTGGCGAAGCCACCCAATGCTGTATGGTTGCGGGTGTGGTGTTGTCGACAATCCCAACTGTTTGACGACCTTTGCTGAGATGAGGTTCTTCTGGCTTCCACTATCAACAATAAAATGCAGCGGGGTCCCCTTCACCCACATCTGTGAATGAAAAAGGCACTCCCCCTCTTCTGGATCTGTTGGTTCTTATGGTTGAATTGTTGCGGTTGTGACAATAGCAGTGGGGTCTACGTCGATGATCTGTCTTTTACCAGTATTTTCAGAATCAGATTCAGAATCAGGATTCGGCTCCTTGTCTTTGATCTCAGCCACCAATGACTGTTTTGAGCGACATTTGCTGGTGTTGTGCCAGGGGATTTTGTGGAAATCGCACCATTTTCCGGTGTCCTTCTTTGTCTTCACGTGACCTTTCTTTTCCTGTGGCTTGGACTAGTTTTCGGGAGACTGTTTGTTAGGGTTGTCTTTGTCATACTTTGGTTGTTGTGGATTTGCAGACCCGAACTCCCGTTTGTTCCGGTGCTTAAATTTATGCTCGATTTTAACAGCATATCAATAGGCAACACCGAGTGATGAGATGTCCAGAAAATCCATTTCAGTTTGGATGTATCTGTGTAGATCCCCATGGTATTTCAGAACCAAATGTCGTTCAGAGTCTTTGATACCCAGCTTGGTGCGCAAGGTATGGAAGCTATTGGTGAACTCCGGAACTGATTGGCCCTTCTCTTGCCTCAACGTGGTCCATCTCATGTACTGGTCCTCATAGTTGCCGACAGGGTAGTACTGTTCCTTTACCGCATCCACAAAAGAATCCCAAGTGGGCTCGACCCCATATATTCCAGACTCCTCTGTGGAACTATGCTCCCACTAAGTTTCCCACCTATGTTTGACATGGGGGAGAGCCTTAAGGAGTGTGAAGGTGATCTTTTCCTTGTCGGAAAAATTATGAACAGAGAAATAACCTTCTAGCAGATTTAACCATTTATCTAGGGCATTTGCATCTATTTGACCTTCAAATATGAGAATATCAAAATTAACCCGTACCTTGAAAGACGAGGTGCCTCCAAAGTGGTTGCTTGATGAAGATGCGCTTGATGCTATCGGTAGGCGTTGAAGGATGTGGGAAAAATTCTCCATCATTTCGTCCCTCTGACGCGTGAGAGCTTGCTCAAGCAACAGACTGATAGGATCGTCTGCTCCATCATTTTTCTTTTCTTCCGCCATTGAGGGTTTCTTGGGTGTGCGAGAGCGATTTTCCTCAAGAGAGACAAGCTCAAGACCCAACTTGTTATACTGAGACTTCGTCGGGGACATGCACTGAAAAAATGATCAAGAGCAACCTGCTCTGATACCACTGATCCAGATTATTTTCGGCACGAAATGAGAGCAGAGATATAATAAAGAAATGCACAGAGATATTGCGTATATCCAGTAATATAACATAAATATATCAGAGATGCAACCATAAACACAGAGATACAATAATACACGATTTCTATTAATGAAAGAAATGTACAGAGACTGTAAAAATACATAGTGAAAGACTCGCTAGAATGGTGGCAGCTTATCTCTGAGAAGAGATGTGACGACTACTCGCATTCGCAAGAAGCTGATTACAATGAGGCTCTGAAGGCCTTTTTACAATAAACAGGAATGCCAAAATTCCTAGACATCCAAAAACCTAACCCTAGGAGATGAAGCGCCAAAAGTCATGTGGGCCCCGTTTGGGTAAGTGAGTACATCAGCTTCCTGGGGTCGTAACTTTTGCATACAATCTCCGTTTTAGGCGTGTGATAGCTCGTTGGAAAGGTATTGTCGAGCAGATTCATTTTGGGGGATCAATTATGCCTTTCACTATAATTGAGAACCCCGATCTCGAGAAACCTTCATTTGGACCCTCAAAATGGCCCCGGAAGTTAAAACCTGCGTAAAATAGTAAATTGCCAAAATGGCTAAAAAACTGTTTTGATCCATTTGGAAAAGGTGGGTGGCCACCGATATCCACCTGGATCAGGCCGATCCCATTTGGGATTTTTTTGTGGATACGGTAAAAGAGCAGTATTACCTTGTTGGCAACTATGAGGACCAGTACATGAGATGGACCACACTGCGGCAAGAGAGGGGCCAAGCAGTTTTGGAGTTCACCAATACCTTCCATACCTTGTGCACCAAGCTGGGTATCAAAGACTCCGAGTGACATTTGGTTTTGAAATACCGTGGGGCTCTACACAGATACATCAAAACTGAAATGAATTTTCTGGACATCTCATCACTCGGTGCTGCTTATCGATATGCTGTTAAAATTGAGCAGAAATTTAAGCACGAGAACAAACGGGAATTCGGGTATGCAAATCTGCAACTACCAAAGTATGACAAAGACGACCCGAACAAATAGTCTTCCGAAAACCAGTCCAAGACACAAGAAAATAAGGGTCACGGGAAGACAAAGAAGAACACCAGAAAATGGTGCGAGTTCCACAAAAGCCCTTGGCACAACACCGATGAATGTCACTCAAAACAGTCATTGGTGGCCGAGATCAAAGACAAGGAGCCAAACCTTGATTCAGAATTGATTATGAAAATAATGGTAAAAGACAGATCATCGACGCAGACACCACTGCTATTGTCGTGACCGCAACAATTCAACCAGAAGAACCAACAGATCCTGAAGAAGGGGAGCGCCTTTTTCATTCACAAATGTGGGTGAAGGGGACCCCGCTACATTTTATTGTTGATAGCAGAAGCCAAAAGAACCTCATCTCAGCAGAGGTCATCAAACAGTTGGGATTGTTGACAACACCACACCCGTAGCCATACAACTTTGGGTGGCTTCGCCAAGGACGAGATCTCCATGTCAGCCAACAATGTTGATTATCATACGGCATCCAACCCTTCAAGGATGAGGTATTATGTGATGTTTCCCCACTCGATGTCTGTGATGTGCTCTTGGGACAACCGTATATGCGGAGACGTCATGCTGTTTATGAGTCTCGACCCCGTAGTGTCATTTTTACTTTGGTGGGTCATCTCTATAGAATACCAGAGGTAGTTCCGACTACTGGTCAACCTAAAAAGTGTCGCAAGGTAGTATCTCATACTGCAAAATTCAGCTTCTTGACAATCTGTTCAAAAGGAGAACAAAACGACACTGCAACCACTACAGCCTTGCCCCAAGCACCTTCTATCCCACAAAATCAGGTCGACAAGGCTGCATAAAAGTGCAAAGATTACTTCTGCACATCATCCTCTCATGTATCTCGACTTGTTGAGCAGCCTCAACCGCAACAGGTTCGTGACATATTTCCACAAACTGAGCAGCGCGACGTCTCCAGCAAGACAAGCAGCTCACCAAGATGCAGATTCAACAAATGCTTTTCCCTCTCCACCAGGAACTCAATGCAATGGAGACCATTGCTTCCTAAGGAGGGAGGATTGATCCAGGTGGATATCGATGGCCACCCACCTTTTCCAAATGGCTCAAAACGTCTTTCTGGCAAATTTGGTAATGTATTATTTTTAGCAGTTTTTTCGGGTCCTGAACTTCCAGGGCCATTTTGAGTCCCTAAACGATGTTTTTTTTTGGGTATGTTGTATCTACAATGCTATTTTTCTCGAGCGTTGTAGGCCTCAGATAGGATCTTTCCAACAATCTATCACACGCTTAAAACGGAGATCATATGCAAAAGTTACGACCCCGGGAAGTTGATGTACTCACTTACCTAAATGGGGCCCACATGACTTTTGACGCTTCATCCCCTAGGGTTAGGTTTTTGGATGTTTAGGACTTTTGGCATTCCCGTTTATTGTAAAAGGGCCTTCAGAGCCTCATTGTAATCATCTTCTTGTGAATGCGAGTAGCTGTCACATCTCTTCTCAGAGATAAGTGCCACCATTCAAGCGAGTGTTTCACTCTGTATTTTTACAGTCTTTGTACATTTCTCTGATTAATAGAAATCATGTATTACTGTATATCTATGTTTATGGTTGCATCTATGATACATTTCTGTTATATTATTGAATATCTGCAATATCTCTGTGCATTTCTTTTTTATATTTCCGCTCTCATTTCGTGCCGAAAATAATCCGGATCAGTGGTATGAGAGTAGGCTGCTCTTGATCGTTTTTTTAGTGCATGTCCCCGACGAGGTCCGAGTATAGAAAGTTGGGTCTCGAGCTTGTATCTCTTGAAGACAATCGCTCTCGCACACCCAAGAAACCCTCAATGGCGGAAGAAAAGAAAAACGACGGAGCAGACGATCCTATTAATCTGTTGCTTGAGAAAGCTCTCACGCGACAGAGGGACGAAATGATGGAGAATTTTGCCCACATCCTTCATCGCCTGCCGATAGCATCAGGTGCATCTTCATCAAGTGTCCACTTTGGAGGCACCTCGCCTTTCAAGGTACAAGTTAATTTTGATATTCCTATATTTGAATGACAGATAGATGCAGAAGCCCTAGAAAAATGTTTAACTTTGCTGGAAGGTTATTTCTCTATTCACAATTTTTCCAACAAAGAAAAGATCACCTTTGCACTCCTTAAAGCTCTCCCTCATGTCAAACATTGGTGGGAAACTTACTGGGAGCAAAGTTCCACAGAGGAGTCTGGAATATATGGGGCCGATCCCACTTGGGATTTTTTTGTGGATGCGGTAAAATAGCAGTATTACCCTGTTGGCAACTATGAGGACCAGTACATGAGATGGACCACACTGTGGCAAGAGAGGGGCCAAGTAGTTTCGGAGTTCACCAATACCTTCCATACCTTGCGCACCAAGCTGGGTATCAAAGACTCCGAGCGACATTTGGTTCTGAAATACCGTGGGGCTCTACACAGATACATCCAAACTGAAATGGATTTTCTGGACATCTCATCACTCGGTGCTGCTTATCGATATGCTGTTAAAATTGAGTAGAAATTTAAGCACGAGAACAAACGGGAATTCGGGTATGCAAATCCGCAACTACCAAAGTATGAAAAAGACGGCCCAAACAAACAGTCTCCCGAAAACCAATCCAAGACACAGGAAAAGAAGGGTCACGGGAAGACAAAGAAGGACATTGAAAAATGGTGCGAGTTCCACAAAATCCCTTGGCACAACACCGATGAATGTCGCTCAAAATAGTCATTGGTGGTCGAGATTAAAGACAAGAAGCCAAACCTTGATTCAGAATCTGATTATGAAAATAATGGTAAAAGACAGATCATCGATGCAGACCCCACTGCTATTGTCGCGACCACAACAATTCAACTAGAAGAACCAACAAATCCTGAAGAAGGGGAGTGCCTTTTTCATTCACAAATGTGGGTGAAGGGGACCCCGCTACATTTTATTGTTGATAGCGGAAGCCATAAGAACCTCATCTCAGCAAAGGTCGTCAAACAGTTGGGATTGTCGACAACACCACACTCGTAGCCATACAATATTGGGTGGCTTCGCCAAGGACGAGATCTCCGTGTCAACCAACAGTGTCAATTATCATACGACATCCAACCTTTCAAGGATGAGGTATTATGTGATGTTGCCCCACTCGATGTCTGTGATGTGCTCTTGGGCCAACCATATATGTGGAGACACCATGCTATTTATGAGTCTCGACCCCGTAGTGTCATTGTTACTTTGGGGGGTCATCTCTATAGAATACCAGAGGTAGTTCCGACTACTGTTCAACCTGAAAAGTGTCGCAAGGTAGTATCTCATACTGCAAAATTCAGCTTCTTCACAATCTGTTCAAAAGGAGAACAAAAGGACACTGCAACCACTACAACCTTGCCCCAAGCACCTTCTATCCCACAGAAGCAGGTCGACAAGGCTGCAGAAAAGTGCAAAGATTCCTTCTGCACATCGTCCTCTCATGTATCTTGACTTGCTGAGCAGCCTCAAGCGCAACAGGTTCGTGACAAATTTCCACAAACTGAGCAACGCGACGTCTCCAACAAGACAAGCAGCTCACCAAGATGCAGATTCAACAAATGCTTTTCCCTCTCCCCCGGGAACTCAATGCAATGGAGACCATTGCTTCCTAAGGAGGGAGGATTGATCTAGGTGGATATCGGTGGCCACCCACCTTTTCCAAATGGCTCAAAACGGTTTATTGGCAATTTTGATAATGTATTATTTTTAGCAGTTTTTTTGGGTCCTGAACTTCCGGGGCCATTTTGAGGCCCTAAACGATGTTTTTTTTGGGTATGTTGCATCTGCAATGCTATTTTGTCTCGAGCGTTGTAGGCCTTGGATAGATATTTCCAACGAGCTATCACACGCCTAAAACGAAGATCGTATGCAAAAGTTACGACCCCGGGAAGTTGATGTACTCACTTACCCAAACGGGGCCCACATGAATTTTGGTGCTTCATCTCCTAGGGTTAGGTTTTTGGATGTTTAGGACTTTTGGCATTCCCGTTTATTGTAAAAGGGCCTTCAGAGCCTCTTTGTAATCATCTTCTTGCGAATGCGAGTAGTCGTCACATCTCTTCTCAGAGATAAGCTGCCACCATTCTAGCGAGTCTTTCACTCTGTATTTTTACAGTCTCTGTACATTTCTCTGATTAATAGAAATCGTGTATTACTGCATATCTATGTTTATGGTTGCATCTCTGATACATTTCTGTTATATTATTGAATATCTGCAATATCTCTGTGCATTTCTTTATTATATCTCCGCTCTCATTTCGTGCCGAAAATAATCCGGATAAGATAATGCCTAGAAACTCAGACTCAAAATGAAAATAGGCTCTCATGCAGTTAAACGACAAGAAACTCAATATAAATGAGAGCAATCAAAGGAGAAAAACACTCCAAACCCAAAAAACAAGATTCCCTCCCCAGTATGGTCGCCAATTCTATTACGAGGAAATTAACTTTATGGCACGGGGTAAACCAAAACAGATGGAAATGGGTGCAAAAATCAACTATAATCTCAAGTATGCTATATAAATAAACGTGCTAACAAGACAAGATGAAGAGCCTACCTTGTCCAGACGTTCGATGAATACCACCGTTGAGCACTTGACTTAAAGCTGTACACTTGCAACTTGTCCTCAACAACCAAGATACACAAGCATATGGTGATAATATATAAAATTATCACATATAATAGCATAATCCATCAATATTCATAACAAATATTCCCATAGAATAACAATTGAAATATTTGTGAGACATTAATTGGACGAGAAAAGAGTATTTCTATTAAAATGTAATCAACATAAGTGTATGAATGACAAAATTCTATGTCGACATGTTTAGAACCGAGAAACTAAGTCCCTTCCAGCTGGGCCTCCACCACTTCAATCCTCCACCAAAGGCAAGCTCATATAAGAGAGAAAATGAGGTTCTCCATCAAATAGGGAAGAGCTTGGGGGATGAACAATGTGTTAAAACTTAAAAGGACAAAGGGATGCAGACTCAATATGAAGTGAATAATTTATCTAGAGTAACTTTTCCCTCAAAGTTGAATTCTTCTCATGTTTTCCACAACTTGGCTATGGTCCATTTATAGCCTTCAAATGGAACTAAAGGGTTGATTCAGAACATTTGGAGTATATGGAAGGTCAAGGATCATGGATCTCGTGATGTGAGATGGAAACCCTACACCATTTTTTAATTTTGGGAACAAAATCTGATGTATGTGGGCTTTAATGGTGCAACCTGCATAAAAGCATGCTGTATAGATTTTAGGGTGCGTATATGTGGAAAAATATGTTTTTTAGCTCCGAGAATTGAAAAAAGGGGACTTCAAGTCTACATAGGGAAAGGGAAAAGGCCTTCTTAGCAAGTTGCATGTGGTGAGGTAAATCTTACTATAACAACATGAATCTTCATCATCAGCCGAACGATTTCCCAGGGATTATATCTCGTCGAGAAATCCATCAACGACACACGTCCACTTACAGAAGGAGGAAAGGTACCCATTAGTTGAGCCATCAATTCCAGAAGGAGTCATAATGGAAGGGGATATGTTAGCTATGATACCAGCCCAGAAATATGTTGACCATGCTATCACTAACGAAAATAAATTTCTAGAGCTTGTACCTAGTATGTTTCTGATCAAATACATTAGTTTTGAGACCCACATGATCATCATAGAACCATAAGTGTGGGCTAGGGGGTTGTAGAAAGAAGGTATTCTAAACCTGTTTGACATACCACATTTCAGACGAAGCCAAGAGATCAACGCATGTGTAAACATGTTTCTAAGTTGTGTGCACGGAAGATACTTGTGGCTTGACATAACAATATCCATTGATATTGATGTAATAATGCGCGTTACAAGACTTCCGTCGCAGGGGTAGGACCCTGCATCCTTGTTTTTTGATAAGAAGAATGAGAAATCTCTCACTGAGAGCATGAAAGAAAAATTTCATATGTTTTGTGGACAACGTGGTCTGGATGTCTCTAGCATATGCGACCCAATTGTAAGGTTTGCGACACAAGCCTTAGCCTGTAAAGTATTAAGGAAATGTAGAAAAGATCAAGTGTTAGCATCGGTTATAACGGTCACAAAATGATGCATAGAGGGTGTCCAGATGAACTGGACAACATTTTTGTTGAACCAATTCTTGATTGACTGCGAGGAAGTGTAGGACAAGGGGACAAAATTTCACTGCTCTTGGATATTGATCATAATCATACTATTAACCTGGAGAGAGCCGGACAACAACATATTTTTGGGCATCAAGGCGAAGCCTTTATTAGCCGCACACTATCAAAACCTTTGGTACACCACACATAAGGCATGCCAGATGGACACTAATGTTGCATTCTACATCTACACGGAAATGATCAGAGACAACATATATCGGACCCCATGCATACTACCACAGGTGGTCGATGTATACAAGATCATGGCACATTTTAAGGCAGGGCGCCACCACATGTACGCTCAGGCAAAGAAATACCCAGACCAAAAATGGCTTCCAACACGATACACACTAACAAAAGAGGAGATGGGAAACATTATGGATGATTGGGACGATGAGTGGAAGATTCCACCCGCATAGAAAGAGCCATCAATGCAGCCAAAACTGAAGGTATACGAAGTCAATGAGGAGGAAGAAAAAGAATAAGAGGACCAGTAAAAAGGAAAGGACCAAGATGATCCAACGTCTCCTCCGCCACCATGCAATGACTGAAAGAGAAAAGAACCAGAGACGGGAAGACCTAGACATCAATGGACAAACCACAAAGTTGTTAAGCAAGTCACTATTTAGGTGCTAACAGAAGAAGATTTGGAGAATGTAGGTGACCAGGTCAAAGAAGTCACTGATGATGCATTTTAGTGTGCCAGACAACAACAAGGAGAAATGAGCAAATGCACGCAGGCACATATGGAATAATTGTGATAACTATTAGAAGACGAAAACATTGCACCATGGCGACAGAAAGAGGAGGAACCAACAACTAGCAATACTAGTAATGGAGAGGTAGGACCAACAATCTTTGAGTGCTTGGCAGTCGCATGCGAGATAAGGTTGATTAAGCTAGTAACATGGGTAGTTGAGTTCCCCACAACAGAAATGCAAGAATAGTCCAGGGCATTAGGCCACATAGACCTAGTTCTCTCACAACTACCAATGGATGTATTGCAGGAGCTATAGATAAATGCAACACAAGAATTGAACGTGCACACAGAGAAGACATCCAACAAGCTAGTAAAGATTATAGCCGAGAATGTTGCATTAGAGACATAGTACAACAAAGTGAAAAAAGAGTGTGATAAGGCCACATAGAAAGTAGAACGAATGCAACAAGACTTCGAGAGAGTATATCAAGAACTCTGAGAGGTGTAGGAAGAGAAGTAGGACTTGGTGGAAGACCAGGTCACAAAGATAAGTGAAGCCCATACAGGGATTCCACGCATGCATAGTTGATCTAGAAGCATGCATGACACCAAGTACTCCACCTGAAGAGAGCGAGACGAGAAAGAAAATTGTGACAACAAAAATAGACAATATAAAGACTCTAGAAGTAGAATGTGTGCAACTGTATACAAATATGATGGGTATTTGGACACAACTGAATGAAGACAAGGTACAACAAGAGATTAGTTAGAAGATTCATATTGTGCAGTGAAAGGTGCAAAAATTACAAGTAGCAATGGGAAAGTGACAATGACCCTAAAAAAGACTCAAGGAATCATCAAACAGGTCATTGAGGAAGGTGTTGAGAAGGTGCATGCTCACATTACAGCTGAAACAATAGAACACATTGTTTAGAAGGAACTAGAGGTCAAGGAAAAGGCCATGACAGTGAAGGTGACCTTCGAAGAATTCATGGCACACTGGAAGAAGGCCTGAGTGGCTCGGGATGAGCCACAGGCGAGTGTTGGGGGCCTATTGGAGATGCATTTTGGATAAGTTTTGGGGAATTGTGCCAGAATAAGTCAAATAACAAAAGGTAGTTATAAGATGGACTAGAGTGCACAATAGGAGTGGACTTCAACTAGTCAAAGAGCATGATAGAAGGATGCGCGACAGAGAAATGCACAAAAGGAGAAAAATGATTATAAACCATTGGGTTTTGGGGGACATTTTGTCCACTTTTGTGACACACTTAGCCCTATTTTAATGTATAAATATGTAAATGGTTTTTTGGGTAAGGGTGTGGAAAAAATGAGAAGTTTCTATTGCTTTTTGGGTAAAAGAGTTGAGCAAAGAAAGAGGTCTGAGATATGAATGAGGAGTGAACTTGCACTGCAGCAGAATGGCTAGGCAGGTTTGGGTGATGTTATTGTTGCATATTTTGTAGCACAATGTGCATTTGTAGAAAACTATGAATGGATAATATAAGAAGCCAGTTGTTGTGGACGTAGCCCAAGTTGGGTGAGCCATGTAAATCAATGTGTTGTGATGTGTTGTATTTGAAATGTATGATGTTTTATGATATATGTTGAATGTATGGTTCCCATATGATGTTTCAATGTCGCGCTTAGACTATGTTTAATAATAAAATAACTTCTAAGTAATGAAAATTCACACATGAGTAAAAGACACAAAAAATGCCTCACTTCCCCTCATCATTGCAGAACCTTGGCTCTTGTAGCCGCTCTAGATGCCTTGAGTGAGACTTCACTTGCTCTGAAGGTGATGCTGAAACGACTAGTATCTAAGTGTTTTTTTGGTACTTGAATGTTTAACTCTGGCTCTGCCCCCTCCGGGTCAACACATGGAAAGGAAAGGCATGACATGGAATGGAAAGGCAAGGCATGGCATGGAAAGGAAAGGAAATGCATAGAAAGTTAAGGCATGGAATGACATGACATGGAAATTCAAGGCATTTCATGGCATGACATGGCAAGGAAATGCATGGCATGGCATGGCATGACAAGGAAATGCAAGGAATGGCATGGAAAGGCAAGGAAAGGCATGGAAAGACAAGGCAAGACATGGCATGGCAAGGTAATGAATGACATGGTATGGCATGACATGGAAATGAAAGGAAATTCAATGCATAGCATGGCATGACATGACAAGGCAAGGCATGGCATGGCATGGTAAGTGAAGGCAAGGAAAGTCATGGCATGGAAAGAAAAGGCATGTGATGGGATGGCATGGAAATACAAGGCATGGAAAGTGAAGGCAAGGAAAGGCATGGCATGGCATGTCATGGCAAGGCAAGGCATGACAAGGAATGACATGGTAAGGAAAGGCGTGGCATGGCAAGGCAATGCATGACACAAAAGGGAAAGGCAAGGCATGAAATAGTAAGGAAAGACAAGGAATGTCATGGAAAGGAAAGGAATGGCATGGAAAATAAAGGCATGGGAAGGCATGGCATGACATGACATGGCAAGGAAAGGAAAGGCATGGCATGGAAAGGCATGACATGGCATAACAAGGCATGGCATGGAAAGGAAAGACATGGCATGACATGGCAAGGAAAGGCATGACATGTCATGGAAAGGAAAGGCATGACATGGCATGGCATGGAAAGGAAAGGAAAGGGAAGCCATGGAAAGGAATGACATGGCATGGAAAGGAAAGGAAAGACATGGAAAGGCATGGCATGGAAAGATAAGGAATAACATGACATGGCATGTCATGGCAAGTGAAGGTAAGGCATGGCATGACATGGCATGGCAAGTGAAGGCAAGTAAAGGCATGGCAAGGAAATTCAAGGCAAGACAAGGCAATGCATGGGAAGGCATGGCATGGGAAGGGAAGGAAAGGTATGGAATGACATGGAAAGTGAAGGAAAGGAAATGCATGACATGGCAAGGAAAGGCATGACAAGGCATGACATGGCATGGCATGGCATGGCAAGTGAAGGAAAGACATGAGAAGTGAAGGCAAGACAAGGCATGGCATGGCATGGCATGGAAAATCATGGCATGGAAAGTGAAGGAAAGGCAAGGCATGAAATGGGAAGGCAAGGCATGGAATGGAATGGAATGGAAAGTCAACGTGAGGCATGGCAAGGCATGGAATGGAATTTCAAGGCAAGGCATGACATGACATGGCATGACAAGGCAAGGCATGGCATGGAAAGTCAAGGCATGACATGGAATGGAAAGGTTAGGAAAGAAAGGCAAGGAAAGGAAACATAAGGATAAACATAGGCAAGACATGACAAGGCATGGCATGGCATGGAAGGAAAGGTATGGAATGGAAAGACAAGTCATGGCAAGGAAATGCATGGAATGACATGACATGGAAAGTCAAGGAGAGGAATGAAAAGGAATGGCATGGTAAGGAAAGGAAAGGCAAGGTAAGGAATGTCATGGAAAGGAAAGGCATGACATGGAATGGAATGGCATGGAAGTGAAGGAAATACATGAAATGACATGGCAAGTGAAGGAAAGGAAAGACATGGCTTGGTAAAACAAGGAAAGGAAAGGCAAGGCATGTAAAGGCATGACATAGCCAAGAAGGACATGACAAGGCATGACATGTACAAGAAAGGTATGGCATGGCATGTAATGGCATGGAAAGTGAAGGCAATGCATGGCATGACATGGCAAGTGAAAGAAAGACAAGGCATGGCATGGCATGGAAAGTGGAGGCAAGGAAAGGTATGGCATGACAAGGCAAGGCATGACATGGAAAGGCAAGGCATGGCATGACATGGCAAGTCAAGACAAGGCATGGTATGACATGGCATGGCATGGGAAGGAAAGGAATGACATGGTAAGGGAAGGAATGGCATGGAATGACAAGGAAAGGCAAGGCAAGGTTAGGAAAGCAAGGTAAAGACAAGAAAGGGAAGGCTAATCACAGTTCCCTTACAACAAAAAAGAACCACAAAATACAAGAATACCATAACAACCATAAAATGAAGCCAAATTTTCAATCATTCATAAATATGAAATATTTGTTCAATTATTCATTTTACATACCTAGGGGCACTCAAGTAGACCATCGATATCACTTCTAATACCGATGGTTTCCATTAACTTCTCATGCTCAGAGTGGGGCAAGTAGTGTTGTACTTCTGATGAGTTCTTAGTTGGCATTATTTTTAGTTGGAGGTTTGTACCAACAACCAAGTTCGTAAAGTGGTATACAACTTCACCTATTCTATAATATTGAAATACATAACCACCTTTCTTCCGTGTTCTTCCATCCCGTGTCATATATTCTCCTTTAATAACCATCGACCTAATAAAAAATTCAAGGCCTTCGGAGTCTGTTACTAATTGCATGAGGGTCTGCTTTCCCTCTAAGAAACATGCCATCCGATAATTAGTGCCCCATTCATTACCTCTTGGGAAAACCACTGCATATATGTTCCCTGTAAAAAAATGGAGTGCCAACACGTGATTCCACTAAATGACCAAAACATAAAACATTGATGCTAGTTATTCAAAATTTAATAGAAGGTTTCAACGAACCTGGCAATATCAAATCTGAGACATGATCATAATCTTTTGAAATATTTGATTGGTTCTCCTCCAACTGAGATAATTCCGTAGTTATATATTTAGCAATGGGGTGTGAGATACGATCCCATATATAAACCCATATTATCGATTCGCAATCATCCCATTCATTAATACTACATGGACCATAGAAGCAAGTGATTTTTATCGTCCATATTTCAATTGTTGCATTGTCTGATGTTCAAACTAAATGGAATCCATGAGTGCCCTGTTTTTTTTTTCATTCATGCCACTATGATCGATCTACATTGACCACCTCCAAAAAATATCTATGTACATGTCCTTTCTTGTGTGATTGGTCTTCACATGTTCTTGTTACCCCATTACTGAAGGACACCATTCAAAAATGGATTTTGCATATCGAATGAGGGAAGTAGTTGTGAAATTCATTTCTTGCTTGTGTAACACTCTTTTTATGCATGTTCCTGCTCCATCATACCCCCCTTTCCCATGCCCAGACTCGAAATAGTTCCAAATGCGTGGTACCTTGATTTTTTTGTGCAACATACACAACCATTGAAATACACAAGAATTTTTTAATTGGCCTGTGCAACCATATGACCAAATCCAATGTTGATCCATCTACATGTTCTTCTCCTTAAGGTGATTGCAAAACAAGTGAAAGAAATTTTGTACGTAGGTTAATTCATCGCACCAATCATCGCTTATGTATAAGTGATACTCCTTCAATATAAATTTGTTTTCTCCGTTACTATTCAACCCATGCCTGTATGTGATATGGAACATTATGTTATCCTACTCTGAGTGATAATATTGGCCTTGAATCTCATTTTCCGGTTGAAGGGTGTAGTTCTCAACAAAATCAACCACTGATAAGACAATACCAATGGCAAACATATCTCTACATATTCTAAAATTCGCGTCCTGCCATCGATCCACATGGAAATACTCAACATATTGTTGTGTATTTTCGACGAAGTCCTTTATGAAGTCACATACACTTACCTGGGAAGTTACCAATTGTATATATATTTTTTTCCTTCCCTCCATCAATATCATATGCAACATATTTAAATCTTTGTAAGGAAACCTCCTTCCTCCCCAATTCATACTCGTCACTTACGTGGATGCACTTGATCAATAATGCCATTCCACTTCACCTGGGGCATGCCCCATCTAAGCAAGTTTTTTGATAAAATTTACAACCCTCTGGCATTGTACACAAGATGTTGTGAATAAAGTATCTAGATGATGATGAAAATAATATAATTAATCATTCCTGCAAAAGGGTGTTATGCAATACACGAAAAATATATATCCCCTTCTCAATTTTAGTACATCTTTTTGGTTGGAAGAAGGCCTAGTTTTCTCATGCCAGAAATCCTGTACTAGTCCCTTAACTGCTCCAATTAACTTCATGTCATAACAAGGTATCCTTGGAGTGAAGGCCTACAAACCTATTGGGACACCTGTGTCAGGTCATCTCATCTATTATAATACTTTATAAGGGTTTTTATATTCCATTTCATGAGATGAGAGAGTTGTTGGAGAAAATGATGTTTTCTTGTGATATTTCTATCAATTGTTTGTGACAAGACACGTTGAGTTGCATTACGATCTTTAGATAAAGTTGTTTTACCATTTCTTTGAAAACATACACAAGGTTTGTAACAATATAATGACTTGTTTCTAAAATTTTGACTGTTTTAATGCCTAAAATTCTCCTAACAACAATCAAACTTCTAGATTTTAACAAAGCCAAAAATAATTGACATTTAGCGACATCGTATTTTGGTCCAAAATATTCTTTAATGATTTTATAAGAATGATAACGAATAGTATGATTAGGTAACTTACCTTCAACTGATGCTAGACAACTTTCATCCACTTGAATTCGTTTAGGATTTATTTGCTGCACACTGCTCAATCTAGGTAGGGATGATGAACCCCTATTCTATCACTCTTGACCTCCTTGACATGGAGTTAACAACATTGTAGTTTTTTCCCCTTCAATAATTGACAGATCAATTTTGGGAGGAGAGTGGACATGCCCATGACTAGTTTCTGGAATGTCTAACTGTCCAACAAGAGGTTGCACCGCAAGAACTTATTCACGATAATGTTTTGCACCAATTGCCTCTCTAATTTCATTCATTGTATAATCAGCTCCAAGAAAATCCTCCATCATTTGGTTATCCACAACAACTTGTCTTGATGATACACTTATTGGATTGGTCTCTACTAAACTCTTTCACTTTGCTTGTGGTGATGGAGGAGAAACAACATTGGCCCCTATTCTACTAGAAATTAGATTACTCGCTTCTGAAAGCCTACACTTTGACATACATAACTTTGCCTTTATATTTCTTCTTCTACCTTTTCGAAGGGTATTTCTTTCCTCGAGGACTTTCTATCTCGATTCCGCCGGTTCCCCATGTTTAAAGAGAAAAATTGGCTTCCAAGCATCCCCACCACAAATTTGTCTTGGTATTACACAATAATACACAACTAACAATTTCAATTCCAAGTGGACAAATTTGTCTTGGTATTACAAAAGAAGACACAACTGACAATTCCAATTCCAATTGGACAATTTTTTCTTTGTATTACACAAGAAGACACGACTAACAATTCCAATTGGATAAATTTGACTTGGTATTACTCAAGAAGACACAACTAACAATTCCAATTCCAATTGGACAAATTTGTCTTGGTATTACACATGAAGACACAACTAACAATTCCAATTGGACAAATTTGTCTTGGTATTACACAAGAAGACACAACTAACAATTCCAATTGGACAAATTTGTCTTGCTATTACACAAGAAGACACAACTAACAATTCCAATTGGACAAATTTTTCTTGCTATTACAGAAGAAGACACAACCAACAATTCCAATTCCACTTGGACAGATTTGTCTTCCAATTCTTCCCATAATTTTCTTGCAATAACACAAAATTGTCTATGAATTAAACAACAAGACAAAAAGAACAAAAACTTGTCTGATCTTGCTATTTTTATGTGCATATGTCGGTATTGTTCGTGCTTTTGAGATAAATGAGGTTGAGGAGTGTTCTTGGCACATAAAACTTCCCAACAGGAATGCACACACGTTCCTATAACACATGCACACTAAAGTGCATGTGTGTTCTAGGAACACACACACATTCCTACTAGGCAGGGATGAGCACACAACATCAAGGATTTCAAGTCACAATATCACATGCGCGGTCTTAATGCAATGGATATAGAATTTATTGTAGAACAAACATATTTATGGATAAATATGTATATGGTTTTGGGGACAACTAGGACCTAAGGTCTTAGGATTGAAAGTGTTTCGAAGCGTAGAGAAATGGTTAGAGCACCAAGATGTGGGTGCAAGGGTTGTGGGGGCTTTAACAAGAGGTATATGCATATTGAACTTTAGGCTCGAGTGTGGATGGGGTTAAGGGTCGAGTATAGGTTATTCATAGGCTTAGATGGAGCTAGGGGAGTCTAGGTCATGGTCTAGGTCAATCTCAAGGGCATGCTCATGGTATATGTCTTAGTCATGGTCTAAGTCTAGATCTATCTCTATGTCATGGTCTAGGTCTAGCTCTAGGTCTATGTCATGGTATACGTCATGGTCATCATATAGGTCTAGTTCATGGTCTAGGTCTTGCCATGTCTAGGTCTAGGTCATGGTATAGGTCTTGCCATGTCTAGGTCTAGGTCATGGTATAGGTCTTTCCATGTATAGGTCTTGATATGTCTATGTCTAGGTCTAGGTCTTGACATGTATAGGTCAAGGCCATTTATTTCCTTGCGATGTAGAGAGGGGGGTGGAGAGATAGGAAGAAAGAGAGCGTGAGAGGGGGAGACGTAAATTGTCATGGATTTTTGATAATATAAAATAAAACAATAGGAAATCCCAGAGAGACATGAGAAAACCTAACAATGAAATGAAATCAAATCACCAAAAAGGTAAGAAGTGTGAAAGATAAAATTATTTAAAAAACAAATTAATAAAAACATTCAAAGAAGGATAAATATTCCATATCAAGAATATAAAATCCACTAAAATATTATGCTTATATTAAAATAAAAAAGCAGAATCAACGTATGATAATCATCATTAAACCATGTGAAGTCATTATTAAACTGTCTAGGTGAACGGTCATATCCATAAAATATCATTATTAAACAAGAGGTATAGGCATAGTGCACTTAGGGCTTGGGTGTGGAGGGGGTTAATGGTATATTATAGGTTATACCTAGGCTTATATGGAGCTAGGGGGTCTAGGTCATGGTCTAGGTCAAGCTATAGGTCATGGTCTAGGTCTAGTTCATGGTCTAGGTCAAGCTCTAGGTCATGGTCTAGGTCATGGGCATGTTCATATAAGTACTCATATAAGTACTCCATTGGAAGAAGAAGAAAAAATTAACTCTCACCTTACATGTGAGGCTACATTTCTCTGTTGCACATATCCTTTATTTGTTGTGAGCCCTGGCTCTCCTTTAAAATACATTTGGATTTCTTCGAAGTCTATGAATGAAATAATAAAACAAAACTCACTCATATTTCTCGTAAAATATTTTATCAAGAAATAAAACAAATTATGATACCTAACTCCCTCGAACACCTTGTTCATCCTCCGTGACTCCATCAAATATACATTTTTTTAACATTCTTTTGTTATACACACATATCTCCTTCCCTCGTGTTCTGACAAACCAAATCCCTCCACCCCCGAAAAAAAAAAAAAATATCAACACAAATCAAAGCAACACAAGCAACATTGACAACACATACAAGCATGGAAATTCTTAATATAAATGAAGAAAAAACACACTTCAAAATCAAGACTCCCCTCTCATCTCCGAGCCTAGCGAACCAACACTCTATTCTCCTCTCTTCTTGGTTTTATTTCCCCTCTCTTTCTCCCATACTAGAGAACCAACGCTCTTATCTCCTCTCTACTCTGTCATTTTCTTCTCTATGCCCTACCCTATTTTCTTTTAATTCCTTTTGTCACCCACTCATCGGACTTCAAATTTATTTAATTTTGATTTTAGGAACAACATTTTCCGACCCATGCTCCAAGTCCCATCCCTACAGTTTTTCATTTTTAACAACATCGTTGGTACAAACCTTGATTTTCTTTCTTCAGCCTTACAACGCCATTGTTTTCAACAAACACATTCCCCGATGAATCATAATGAAAATGACACCATTGGCACATGACTCAGTTTTCGGTATTCAGTCTCCATTACTGTCATTTTCAGCAAACACCTTGCCATGCCTTGCCTTTCCTTTCCATGTCTTGACTTTCCATGCCATGCCTTTCCTTTCCATGCCATGTCTTTCCATGCCATGCCATGCCTTGCCTTGCTTTTCATGTCATGCCATGCCAAGCATTGCCTTGCCATGCGTTTCCTTGCCTTGAATTTCCATGCCATGCCATGCCTTCCCTTTGAGATAGAAGAGGTTGAGGAGTGTGCTTGGCACATAAATTTTCACAGAAGGAAGGTGTGCACATTCCTATAACGTGTGCATGCTAAAGTACATGCACATTATAGGAACACATAGTCATTCCTACCGGGAAGGGATGAGGGCCCAACCTCAAGGATTTCAAGTCACAAGAGTGCGTGCGTTCTCTTAGTGAAGTGGATATGGCATTTATTGTAGACCAAACATATTTATGAATAAATATGTATAGGGGTTTGGGGACAACTAGGACCTAAGGGATTAGGATTAAAAGTGTTTTAAAGCATAGAGAAGTGGTTAGAGCACCAAGACGTGGGTGCAAGGATTGTGGGGCCTTTAACAAGAGGTACATGCATAATGCACTTAGGGCTCGAGTGTGGATGGGGTTAAGGGACGAGTATAGGTTATTCCTAGGCTTAGATGGAGCTAGGGGGTTATAGGTCATGGTCATGGTATAGGTCTAGGTCATGGTGTAGGTATAGCTTTAGGTCTAGGTCATGGTCTAGGTTTAAATATAGTTCTATATCATGGACTATGTCATGGTCATATTATAGGTCTAGGTCATGGTCTATGGTCTAGGTCTAGGTCTAGGTCTTTCCATGCCTTTCCATGTCTAGGTATAGGTGTAGGTATTGACATGTCTATTTCAAGGCCATTTATTTCCTTGCAATGTACCAAACTTGTTATAGTCTGTGAGAGTTTGAGAGGGAGAGAGAGAAACACATAGAAGGGGGGGTAGAGAGAGTGTGTGTGAGAGTGTGAGAGTCAAAGAGATGAAGACAAAGAG
>ML799204.1:275122-299680 GCA_009831015.1 Picea engelmannii | reverse complement strand
AGATTGGTACTATGGCATACAAATTGGAGTTGCTTGCATCTTCACGAGTACACCTAGTTTTCCATGTTTCATGCTTAAAGATGTTTATAGGCAACAAGATCCCAGTTCAAACTATATTTCCAGAACTTGATGAGGAAGGAAAAATCATATTGGAGCCTGAAGCCATCACTGACACAAGAATTCGCCAACTGAGGAATAGATCCATTTCAGAGTATCTCATTAAATGGAGGAAACTACCGGCTGAAGACTCCACTTGGGAAGATGATTCTTTTATACATAAGCATCCAGATTTACTCAAGCGTTGTATACAACACTTGTCTCAAGGGGAGGGGAATGTTAAGCCCTAATATTGGCTCATTACCCCTTAATTGGGGAATATTACATTAGTAATGTTATTTTATTTATGTCGGCTTTATTCCATTAGTTGTAATTATACCTCCTAGTCTCCTATATATACCAAGGAGACATTTTCATTTGGAATCATCTTGTACTTCAACATTCAAGTGGGGTAAAAGGAGGTTGCCCCCTCGAAGAGGCTTATTATCTGAAATTATCTCTTTTTCAAGGCATTCAATACTTTTTCTAAGGTTTTTCTATGCTATATTGATATTTGGTTCTTAACACTCTTGGAGCCTTCTTTAACCCATACAATGACTTTTTAAGCTTACAAACAAGATGTTCTTGACCAACCTTTATTTAACATGGTGGTTGTTTCATATAAATTTCTTCAAGTGAATCACCATGCATAAAAACACTTTTTACATAAATTTGATGAATTTCCCAACCAAATTTTGCATCTAGAGAAACTACAATGCGAATTGTAGTCATTTTAGCAATAGGAGAAAATGATTCAGTATAGTCAATACCTTCGTTTTGTGAGAATCCTTTTGCAACTGATCTGTCCTTATGCTTCTCGATTGCTCCATCAGATGTGAACTTTTTCCTATATATCCATTTGCAGCCAATGAGATTTTTACCTTCTAGGAGAGGAGTCAACTCCCAAGTTTGATTCTTCATTAAAGAATCATATTCATATTTCATTGCGGCATCCCATTCAGGTTTTTCTTGAGCTTCTTCAAAGACCTATGGATCATCAACATGCATCAGTCTAGTCATAAGAGCATAGTTGGCATAATGTTGTATTGGGTCTTCTTGATAAATCTCTAGAAGACTTCTTGTTTTTTGTGGAAGAACCATCTTGTGTACCTCGAGAAACAATTTCTTCTTCACAAGATTCAAAACTTTCTTCATTATCCATTTCATCAAGATTTTCTTCACTAGTTTGGTCACTAAGAATTGATGAAGTAGGAGAAAGAGAAAAATATTTGGTAGATGGTATGCATATTTCATCAAATATTGCATCTCTCCTAATGAGTATTTCATTCTTTTCAGGATCATACAACCTGTAGGCCTTAGATGTTTCACTGTAACCAACCATAATACATTTGTGACTTTTTCTATCAATTTTCTTTCACGTTTCATCAAGAATATGAACATCAACATCACACCCAAAAACCTTGAAATGAATTACAATTGGTTTTCTTCTACTCCAAGCTTCTTCAAGAGTCTTATGTTTGACATCAATTGTAGGTGTCCTATTGACAATATAAGTTGCAGTATTTATAGATTCAACCCAAAATTTAGGATCCATATTTCTAGCATGTAGCATACACCTAGCCATCTCCATAAGAGTCCTATTCTTCCTTTCAACTACCCCATTTTGTTGAGGTGTATAAGGGACTGCATGTTATCTTTTAATTCCATTATACTTACAATAATGATCAAACTCTTTGTTTACATATTCTTTTCCATTATCAGGCCTTAAAATATTAATAGACTTTCCACTTTGTTTTTCTACAAAAGCTTTAAATTCCTTGAACTTCCTAAATACCTCATCTTTGTTCTTTAGAAAATAAACCCAAATCCTTCTGCTATAGTCATTAATAAATGTTAGAACATACATGGAACCTGAAATAGAAGGATGTTCTAATGGCCCCTTGAGGTCACTATGAACCAAGTGAAGTGGAGTCTTGGCTCTCCATGATTTTCCTTTTATGAATTTCTCCATATGTTGCTTTCCAGACATGCATCCCTCACAAACTCCTTGGCTTTGAGAAATTTTAGGTAGTCCATACACCATTTCAAACCTTTTCATCAAACTTAGACTTTTGTAATTTAAATGTCCCATCCTCTTATGCCACAACCTACTCACATTATCAACTTCTGCAACCAAATCTTTCTCACTTGAGGTAAACCTTCCAAACTTATAAAGTCCATTTTCTACATATCCAGAAGCAACCACTTTATAATTATTATTAATATCTTGAATTAAGCACTTGTCCTTATAAAAATCAACCTTATAACCTTGATTTGCAATTTGAATCACAAAGAGTAAATTTGACTTAAGATTGGGAACTGACATAACATTATTGAATACTCCATATTCAATAGTAACATTTATAGTTCCAATCACTTCTAGTGTTGTATCATCTCCAAGAATGCTTTTCTCCTTATTGCAATCATTATCTAAAATAACAAATATCTCCTTATTATGAGACATATGCCTAGTTGCACCCGAATCTATGACCCATTCATTTTTATTTGAAACATTGACATTAAGTGCAATACA
This sequence comes from Picea engelmannii, assembly GCA_009831015.1. Taxonomy (NCBI): domain Eukaryota; kingdom Viridiplantae; phylum Streptophyta; class Pinopsida; order Pinales; family Pinaceae; genus Picea; species Picea engelmannii. The sequence continues at coordinate 297,051 of ML799204.1, read as the reverse complement.
TAGAGCATTACCTTTCTCTTATAGAGTTTTTATGATTTGAAAATTTAAGTTTCTTTTGTTGCATGTCCCATTGCTTTTTGCGTCAATCCTTCTCATAATGCCCTAGCTTCCCACAATAATGACAATTATTATTAAATCTATAAGAATTATTCTTTTCTTCAAGTTGCTTTGAAAACTAACCTATCTTATCTTTGAATTTCTTAGTATAGTGAGTTGATCTTCCCTTGGAGACAAGTGCATGAATTTCATCATTAGATGACTCCATTTCATTTTCTAGGCGCTGATCTTCCTGCAATAACTTGGCAGTAAGATTAGCTACAGAAATAGTGGGAATTTTATCAGCTGTGTCAAGCCCTCTAATGAAAGGATGATAGGAACTAGGAAGGCTCTGAAGGATGATATGGACACACTCCTTTTCTTCCGATGTTTTTCCAAGACTCTCTAATTCATTACGCATATCTTTCAACTTGGTTACATGAGGTGCAATTTCATGATTATTGGACAACCTCAAATTATGTAAATCACTAGTAAGATTTAAGATCCATGATTCACTTGTATTATGATACAATTGCTTAAGTACCTTCCATATTTCAGTGCCTTCTCTTAAATTTTTAATTTTTGCAAATACTTCATCAGACACACAAATTTTAATATATGCACCAGCTTCCTTATTTCTTTGATCCCATTTTTCAAGAGCATTTTTTTTCAGTAGGAGGGGCCTCTTTCACACTAACCAAATCATACTTCTTCCTCATTGTTAAAAATGGATCTATTTTATGCACCCAATCATTACAATTTTTCCCATTTAACTTAATTTCTGGAATTATACCCATGTTAATGGCCATTTTATCAATGAAAAAATACTCCCACACATAAATTATCCCTTCTTCACACAATATCCCTCACACAAAAATTATCCCTTCTTCACACAATAGCACCAAAATAACACTGAAAAACATATCTTCCTGCTCTTTTAAATTTCCTTATTATTATTTTAAAAAAGGAGACTCCTAGAACTCCAGAACATAATGGTTAACCCAAAATAAAAAACTTCAATAATTTTTTTTTGATTTGAGACTAAAGCTTACCCTCCTTGTGGAGGCTTCCTCACCCCAACATAGCCTCCTTCACCAACACAACCTCCTTCACCAGTCAATACCAACTTCTGGCTTCTGCTTCACGAGCCTTCTGCATCATGAGCGTTTCTCTGCATCTATGATGCTAGCACAACAATTTGATTCGAGCCTGGTAGCAGACAACAATACAGTTGACAACACCTCTAGCAGGTAGCACTTCAGGAAAACACATAGTTCAATCTTCAGGAAATGAGAGAGGAGGAGGAAAAAAACTCATCTCAGCGGACAACTCAATATCAACATAGCTTTGATACCATGAAGAGAGCAAGAAGAATAGAACATCATTAAAACAACACAATGAAATTACAGAGAAGGGAAATGTATACACAACTCAATTGAAACTGAGACAATGCATAATGGGTTCAATTGATATGAATTTATAGAAATATTTACATGTTGCAGGTCTATCTTGAAGCCTCTAGAGCTTCCAATGGTTTCTTGAAGTTTCTTGATATTTTCTGCAATCCACCATCTTAACTACCGCATTTAATTCGGCTTCTAGATGTATTCTCATCGCCTATACTAATAAACATTACAGCTTAATTAATCTTTGTTTTTAACATTAATGCATAATAATAACCTAAGAGGAGATGCCAAATTTCATTCACTGGTCAAGTACAAATGCCGGAAAGAGTGAATTGGGCGTTTGATTGATTCCAATGGTTTTTGTATGGAAGAGCTTTTGGCTGGCGAATCTACTTTTAAAATGGTTTTCAAGTGGTTGTGGGAGCATATGACTCCACTGCAGAAAGAAAGCTCTCCATTCTGCGCAAGTACCTAGAATTTATTCAATAATGATGCAAATGTAGTACCCTCCCCTCCTCACATTATAAAATCTGACATGAACATTAATTCAATGATGTTAGAATAGACCTGTTGCATTCCATTTCTTCCTAATCAACTACCATTACCAAGAGAATTTATGTCTGTATCTTCTGGGTTATTTTCTTGTCCGACTATTATCATAGCCTTAATGTGTCCTAGATAATCTCTGTGATATTATTTTATGTTTTGCCAAGATTAGGTATATGTATCTGTGCTTTATGTTATTGTATTTTGTTGCATTTTGTTGGAAATAGTAATTACAAGTCGATGAGTTTTAAGTTTTGGCCCAGTTTTTAGTCAATCATTAATCAACTGAGATTTGTCTTCGCGGATTTGTGAGTCAATCAATTCTCAGTTGTGAAGTTGTTAGTCAATCAGTAATCAGGTGAGCTTTGTCTCCGCAGATTTGTGATTTGTGAGTCAATCAATAGTCAGTTGTGAGTATGCAAAAACAAATTGGCAAGTTTACTCAAAATCAATTTTGTCAGTGGGCAAGAAAGGGTCTTATTTAATGAAGTTGATATTAATCTTTCTTGAGTTGAGTTAAGTAGATAAGAGTCAATCATATTTATTGTTGTCTTCAATGTTTAGTTGGTTTGGAAGTCTCAATTTTGTCTATATAAGTCTCAGTTCGTAAGAAGTCTATTGCAAAGAAGCAACAACAGTAGCTGAAGGTAGTGAAGAAGTCTGAGAGCTCAATCTCTCTGTGTTTATAAGTTGCAGAAGGTTGTTCAGAAGTCATTGGAGCCGAAACTCAACACAGTGTTGTATTATGTATTAGCGTGCAGAGCCAAAGTTTATTATATAGCAAGTATTTTGTGTGTTATGAAATTCATGTGTATTTATGAGATTCTATTGTGTTTATTACTTTATGTGTTAAAGATTAGAACAGTGTCAAAAAATCATTCCATTAATTGTTTTATCACAATGCATAGTAAACCATTCAGTTTGTGCATTGCACTGTTCCTTGGAGTTCAGTCACAGAGTTTTGTGGTGTGCAGTATTTGTAACTATGCAATGCAAATTCTTTCTGCACATTGTAGATCTAATATTTGGTATTAGAGCAAGTTCTATCAGAGTAGGTTCTATTAGAGCAGGTTGATCATAATATGTTGGTCAGAGCCCATGAAATATGGCTTCTACTTCAAATCTGAAACCTCCCACTTTTACAAAATTTTTTTATGAATTGTGGTCCTTGATCATGAAGGCATTATTTTGGGGTCAATATGTATGGGAGATAGTCGAGAATGGATATGTGAAACTAGCAGATCACACAATGTACAATTCCCTCACACAAGCTGAGAATGATGCCTTGAAATATCAAAGGAAGAAAGATGGAAAGATGATGTTTTACATACATCAAGCCATGCATGAGAGCATACTCCCAAGAGTTGCATGAGAAAAGAAAGCCAAAGAAACATGTGACATATTACAAACTTCTTATCAAGGTATGAACAAATTCAAGACTTCAAAACTACAAATTCTTAGAAGATATTTTGAAACTCCATTATTGAAAGACATAGATTCAGTTGATTCATTTTATATCCATATTATTGGCCTGATAAATCATATTAAGTCTCGTGGACAACCCATAGAGGATAGAAAGGTTGTTGAGAAGGTCCTTATGAGTCTTCCTCCTAAATTTTATACCCTTTTTGTGACTCTAGAAGAAAGCAAAGACTTGAGTCAATTTAGTCTAGATGAACTACAAGCTTCCCTCATTAATCATGAACATAGATTGAATATGTCAAATATGTCATTAGAGAATGAATTTCCTATGCAATCATCTATAATCCTTGGAAGTGGAAGGGGGAGAGCTAACTCTAGAGGGAGAGGAAGGATTTCTTCTAGAGGTGGACGCAATAGCAGTCCTGCAAATACTGGTGGAAGATATCAAAACCCAAATACCAGTCAACGAAGTGGTCAAAGAATTGATAAATCAAATATTTTGTGCCATTACTATAAAAAGTATGGACATTATGCATATAAATGCAGGAAGAAATAGTATAATCAGAACAAACAAGGTCAAGATCAGTCAAACAATGCAAATAATCCCTCCAATCCTATGTTTATGGTGTGCGCTGAGAAAATGTCTATAGTCTCACCAGTTGAATGCAATGTTGCTCAATAAAGTCCTTGTGACACATAGTATTTAGATTAAGGATGTAGTAACCACATGACAAGAAACTTAGAATTATTTTCTAGTTTGGATAAGTCAGTCCAAACTAAAGTCAAACTTGGAATAGATATTCGAGTCACTATCTTAGGCAAAGCCAATATAAACATTTTAACCAAACAAGGAGAACACAAATTTATGTCTGATGTATATTTTGTTTCTAGTTTGAAGCATAATTTGATGAGCACAAGACAATTGTTATAGAAATGATCCATATTATTTTCAGAACGAAATGAAAGCAAAGATATTACAATGAAATACTCATAAAAATTTCTAGAAACAAAGAGATAAAACAATACATGATTTCTATTAATGAAAGAAATGTACATATATTGTAAAAATACAGAGTGCAAGACTCACTAGAATGGTGGAAGCTTTATCTCTGAGAAGAGATGTGACGACTACACTTATTCACAATAAGATGATTAAAATGAGGCTCTTAAGCCCTTTTATGATAAACATGAATGCCAAAATTAATTACAAAACCCTAGACATCCAAAAACCTAACCCTAGGAAATGAAGCGCCAAAATTCATGTGGGTCTCGTTGGGGTAAGTTAGTACGTTAACTTCTCAGGGTCGTAACTTTTGCATAGGATCTCCGTTTTAGGCGCGTGATAGCCCGTTGTAAAGGTATTTTCGAGATCTATGCATTATGATGTCAAAATCTGACTCTATATACAATTTTACTATTCCAAGACAAGAAATAATTGTTTGGATCCCCAAAACAACCCTCAAAGTACAAAATATGTACTAACATGAAAACTTCCAAAATAATCCAGTTGGAATAGACGAGGAACCACCAATATCCACCTAGATGTTGTGGAAATCCCTGTAAGTGCAGAACCCACAATTACAAAGAAATGTTCCCATTACGTAGAAACATGCTAAACTGAAAACTGTCAAGATGAGCCAGTTGGAATTTGTAACAGGTGGGTGGCCAACAATATCCACCTAGATCAAGAAAGGATATAGAATCGACATGGAATATAATCACTGTGTGATTATGGATAGATATCCAAAAAATCAATTTATTGCAAGAATCCATATGACAAGCAACAAAATATTTCCATTGACATTGAAGCCAACCAAGAATAAAAATACAACACAAGTTGTCGGTAAATAAAAAGATGCAGAGTTAGACACTACATTTACAATAGAAAGTGCATGCAGTTCAAATGAATAAAATAGTGTGCGTAGTATCAAGAAAGGAGAAAGTATCACAGATATGCAAAAAACATTCCAATCTAAAGTGCAGGGTGATTCATGTGTATGGAATTTTAGATTCAGACATGTGAACTTTGAAGTTCTGAATCTGATACACACAAAGGATATGGTAAAAGGTTTTCCATTGATTGAAAAAACAAAAATAATATGTGAAGGTTGTATTTTTGGAAAGAAACATAGAGAATAATTTCCAGTTGGCAAGTCATATAGAGAAAAAACTCCACTGAAAATTATACATTCATACATTTGTGGACCAATGAAAACACCATCCATAGGAGGAAGTACTTATTTTATAACATTCATTGATGATTTCTCACGAAAGACATGGATTTATTTCTTAAAACATAAATATGACGCATTGGGTTATTTTCAGTAGTTTAAATCACTTGTCGAGAAGTAGAGTTATTATTATATTAGGGTTATAAGAACAGATAGAGGAGGAGAATATATTTCGAGATAATTTTAGAAATTTTGTAAAGTTCATGGAATCTACAAGCAACTCACTAAGCGGTATACACCACAGAAGAATGGTGTGATGGAAAAGAAGAATCGAACCATCATAGAAACAACACGTTGTATGTTGGCAACCGAAAGATTGTCAAATGAGTATTGGGTTGAGGCAATATCAACTGTAGTATACATCATGAAAAGATGTCTGGAAAAGAGTGTGAAGAACAAAGTTCCTCAAGATGCCTGGACAAGTATGAAGCATAATGTGGCAGACTTAGAAGTCCTTGGTTGTGTCACATACACACATATTCCGGATTAGCTGAGAAAGAAGCTAGACAACAAAGGAGAAAAATGTATATTTGTTGGGTATTCTGAAGAAACAAAAGGTTACAAACTATATGACCATGTTGCAAGAAAAGTCATACTTAGTCGTGATTTTCAGTTCGTGGAGAATGAAGCATAGGATTGGAGTGTATAAAAGACAATGAGGATCATTGATGCTATTGAATATGATGACACATAAGATGAAGTGGTTCAAACACCATGTACAAGTTAGTGCATAGATCCTTCTACAACTGCGACACAAAGCGTAACACAAGATACGCGATTGAGATCAACATGTGTGCAGTCTATACTTATAACACAACAAAATCTAGCAAGAAATCCAAGTAGTTCTACATCTCCAGATCCAACATGAGAAAGTTTGTTACCAAGGAAGACAAGAAATCTCTGCGACATCTATAATGAGGACACATGAAATTCATGTTCATTTTTTTCTTTATTTTCACAAATAGACGATCCACTAACTTTTGAAGAAGTTGTCAAAGAAGATGTATGAGCACAAGCTATGGATGGAGAAATCAGATGCATAGAGAACAATAAAAAATGGAAGTTGGTATATGTACCTAAAGACAAGGAAGTGATAAGTGTCAAGTGGATTTATAAAACCGAGCAAGATGCAGATGGAAATGAGTAGAAGCACAAAGAAAGGTTATTTGCAAGAGGTTTTACACAACAACTTGGAATTGATTTCAATGAAACATTTTCACCCGTTGCGCGCATGGACACAGTCAGAACTGTGTTATCCATTGTCGCACAGAACAGAGGGCCAATTTATCCAATGGATGTAAGTTAACATTTTTGAATGGACATTTATAAGAATAAGTATATGTGGAATAGCCACAAGGATATAAGATTCCAGGACAAGAGAACAAAGTGTACATATTGAGGAAGGCACTGTATGGATTAAAACAAACTCCCAGAGCTTGGTACAATCACATAGATTTCTATCTCAAACAGAATGGATTTCAGAGAAGTGAATGTGATCCAACACTATACATTAAAGAAAATGAGAAAGGTAACATGTTAATTTTTTTCTTATATGTAGATGATTTGATTTTTATAAGTGATTTTGACATAGAAGAATTTAATTCAGTCATGAAGGGTGAATTTGAAATGATTGATTTGGGACTTATGAGGTATTTTATAGGTATTGAAGTTTAGCAGTCCAAAGCTGGTATATTTATATCACAATCTAACTATGTGCATGAAATTTTGAAAAGATTCAACATCATAAATTCTAAATGATCCCCAACACCTATCATAACAGGATTGAAGTTAAGCAAAGAAGATGAAGGGTCCAAGGTGGATCCCAAACTGTTTAAAAGAATGGTAGGCAATGGTATGTATATAAAAGCAACAAGACTTGATATTATGTATGGAGTGAGCCTAATTTCAAGGTTCATGGAAACTCCAAAAGAATCACATTGGAAGCCAGGAATTTTTTTTTTGAGATATGTGAATGGAACAAAATATTTTGGTATTATGTATTCTACTTCATAAGACTTCAGATTTATTGGATACACTGATAGTGATTTTGGAGGAAACATAGATGACATGAAAAGTACCTCTGGGTACACATTTCATTTTTGAACATGTATAGTGTCATGGGCATCAAGGAAGCAACCCATAGTGACTCTTTATTCAATAGAAGTTGAGTACGTCACAACTCCAAGTGCAATTTGTCAAGCAGTTTGGATGAGAAGAATGTTGAAAGATTTGTTCCAGGAATAGCATGAACCAAGTACAATATTTTGTGACAACAATTCAACCATCATGTTATCAAACAATAGTGTATTTCACAAGAAAACCAAGCATATTGATACAAGGTATCATTTTATTAGAGAATTAGTGAATACCAATGAAATATGTTTAGAATTTTGCAGGTTGAAAGAAAAAGTGGCAAATATTTTCACAAAATATATAGCAAGAGATGCATTTCAGCATCTGTGCAGTAGTCTTGGAGTCTGCGCATTAAAAAATGAATGACAATATATGTCAATTTAAATTTTGATGTAAAATTTTGTAATCCCACCTAATTATAATTAAGTGGGAGTGTTGGAAATAGTAATTACAATTCGATGAGATTTACATCTTTGCCGATTTTTCATTCAATCAGTTGGTCGTCAATCTACAAATACAAATTCGCAAGTTTACTCAAACTCAGTTTTGTCAATCGGCAAGCATGGGTCTTATTTAATGAAGCCGGTCTTAATATTTCTTGAGTCTAGTTAAGTAGATAAGAGTAAGCCATATTTATTGTTGTCTTTGATGTTGAGTCAGTTTTACTTCTACAGGAATCCTCAATTTCATCTAAATAAGTCTAAGTCCATAAGAAGTCAATATGTAGAGAAAAAGCAGCCATAGTTGAAGGTAGTCAAAGAAGTCTAAGAGATCAAACTCTGTGTGTGTGTTTGTAAGTTGTAGAATGTTTTTCATAAGTCATTGGAATAGAATCTCAACACAATATTTTATTTTTTATTAGCGCCCAACTTTGAACTTTATTATATATCAAGTAGTTTGTGTGTTATCAAGTTCATGTGTATTTTTGAGCTTCTGTTGTGTTTATGAATTTATGTGTTAAATATTAGCACAATGTAAAGAAACAGTTTCATTAATTTTTTTATCACAACGCATAGTAAATCATTAAGTTTGTGCACTACATTGTAAGTCTTGAGAGTTCAGTCACAAAGTTTCGTGGCGCATAGTATTTGTAATTGGACAACGCATAATCTGTCTACATGCTTAATCCTAATTATTTTCAGCACGAAATGAGAGTGGATATATAATAAATAAATATATAGAGATATCTCAAATATCCAATAATATAAAAGAAATATATTAGAGATGCAACCATAAACACAAAGATACAGTAATGCACAATTTCTATTAATGAGCAAAATATACAAAATTGTAGAAATACATAGTGAAAGACTCGCTAGAATGGTGGAATATTATCTCTGAGAAGAGATGTGACAGATACTCACATTCACAAGAAGATGATTACAATGAGGCTCTCAAGGATTTTTTTAACATAAATAAAATCCAAAATCCTAACCCCAGAAGATGAAAAGCCAACAATTTTGTGGACCTTGTTTTGGGTAGTTTAGTGTATCAACTTCTTGGGGGCATAACTTTGGCATATGATTTCTGTTTGGGGAGAATTATATCTCTTTGGAAAGGTATCGGTAAGGAGATTCATTTTGGGGGCTCAATTAGATCCTTTGGCTCTCATTGAGGTGCTCGATCCAAAAAAAAAAAAAAAAAAAAACCATTTAGGACCTCAAAATGGCCCCAGAAGTTTAGGAATAAAAAACCTGCTAAAATTGTAAGTTTCCATAAGACTATTTTGTGCCACTTGGAATAGGTGGGTGGCCACCGATATCCAATTGGATCAATCCTTCATCATTATGAAACAATGGTACCCATTGCATTGAGTTCCTAGGGGAGAAGGGAAAGTGTTTTTTGAATCTACATCTTGATGAGTTGCTTTCCTTGCTGGAGAATTTGTGTTTCTTAGCTTGTTGAAGGTTGTCATGACCCTATGGATGGAAGGGTTGGAACTTTTTAACCAGTCTGGATACATGATATGAATGTGTGCAGAAAGAATCCTTGCGCTTTTATTCAATCTTGTAAACCTACTTCTGCTAGACAGAATGTGCTTGGACTGAGACTGTAGTGGTTGTGGTGTTCTTTTGTTCACCTTTTGAACAAATTATGAAGAAGCTAAAATTTTTAATATGAGATACTACCTTGCGGCACTGTTTAGGTGGGAGATTAGTTGGAACTACTTATGGTATCCTGTAGATATGACCCCCCCGAGTAACAATGACACTGTGAGGTGGAGACTCATAGATAGCATGGAACTTCCACATATATGGATGTCCCAAGAGAAGATCACAGACATCTAGTGGGGAAACATCATATAGTACCTCATCCTTGAAGGGATGGATTCCATATGAAAGTCAACACTCCTGACCGACATGGAGGTCTCTTCCCTGGCGAAGCCACCCGATGTTGTATGGTTGTGGGCGTGGTGTTGTCGAAAATCCCAATTGTTTGACTACCTATGCTGAGAGGAGGTTATTCTATCTTCCTCTATCAACAATAAAATGTAGTGGGGTCCCATTCACCCACATATGTGAATGAAAAAGGTGCTCCCCCTCTTCAGGATCTACTAGTTCTTTTGGTTGAATTGTTTTGGTTGTGACAATATCAGTGGGGTCTGCGTCGATGATCTCTCTTCTCCCAGTATTTTATGAATCGGATTTTGAATAAGGGTTTGGATCATTTTCTTTGATATAGACCACCAATGATTGTTTTGAGAAAATTTCATCAGTTTTGTGCCAAGGGATTTTGTGGAAATCACACCACTTTCTAGTCTCATTCTTCGTGTTCTTGTGAACCTTCTTTTCATGTGGATTTGATAGATTTTTGGGAGGCTTTTTGTTAGAGCCTTATTTATTATACTTTGGTTGTTGCATATTTATAGAATAGAAATCTCATTTTTTTTCGTTTCCTAAATTTGTGCTCGATTTTGACGGCATATCAATAGGAAGCTCCAAACGATGAGATGTCCAAAATCTCCATTTCCATTTGGATGTATCTGTCTAGAGCCCCACGATATTTCATAACCAAATGTCACTCAGAATATTTGATACCCATCTTTGTGCACAAGGTATGGAAGGTATTGGTTAAATCTGACACTACTTGGGCCCTTTCTTAACACATCGTGGTCCATCTCATGTATTGGTCATCATAGTTACCAATAGGGTAATATTGTTCCTTGACCACATCCACAAAAAAATCCCAAGTGGGTTTGGCCCCATATATTCCATACTCATCTGTGGAAATTTTCTCCCAGTAAGTTTCCCATCAATGTTTGACATGGGGGAGAGATTTAAGGAGTGCGAAGGTGATATTTTCCCTGTCGAAAAAATTGTGAACAGTGAAATAATTGTCTAGAAGATTTAACCATTTTTCTAGGGCATTCACATCTATCTGTCCTTCAAATATGAGAATATGAAAATTAACTTGTCCTTGAAAGGAGAGGTGCCTCCAAATTGGTCACATTATGAAGACCCATCGGTTGCTATTGGCAAAAGTTGAAGGATGTGGGAAAAATTCTCCATCATTTCATCCCTTTGTTGTGTGAGAGCTTGCTCAAGCAAGAAATTAATAGAATTGTCCGGTCTGCCATTTTTCTTTTCTTCCTCCATGGAGGGTTTCTTGGGCATGCGAGAGTGAATTTCCTCAAGAGAGATAAGCTAGAGACCCAACTTTATATACTCGGCTCTTGTCAAAGACATGCACTGAAAAAAATGATCAAGAACAACCTGCTCTGATACAACTGATCCTGATTATTCTTGACACGAGATGAGAGCGGAGATATAATAAATAAATGTGTAGATATATCTCATATATCCAATAATATAACATAAATATAGGAGAGATGCAACCATAAACACATAGATACAGTAATACACAATTTCTATTAATGATCGAAATGTGCAAAACTGTAGAAATACAGAGTGAAAGACTCGCTAGAATGGTGGCATCTTATCTCTGAGAAGAGATGTGATGGATACGCACATTCAAAAGTGTATGATTAAAATGAGGCTCTAAAGGAATTTTTTAACATAAAAAAAATCCAAAACCCTAACCCTAGAAGATGAAAAGCCAATCGTTTTGTGGACCCCGTTTTGGGTAGTTTGGTGTATCAACTTCCCATGGGTGTAACTTTGGCATACGATCTTCATTTTGGGAGCACGATAGATAGTTGGATAGGTATCGTTGAGAAGATTCATTTTGTGGGATCAATTAGAGCCTTTATCCATCATTGAGTTGCTCGATCTCAAAAAAACTTCAATTAGACCCTCAAAATGGCCTCAGACTTTTAGGAACCCAAAACCTTCTAAAAATAGTAAGTTGCTAGAATATTTTTTTGTGCTAGTTGGAATAGGTGGGTGTCCATTGATATCCACCTGGATCTTGATACACCAAACTACCCAAAACAAGGTCCACAAAACTATTGGATTTTCATCTTCCAGGGTTAGGGTTTTGGCATACGATCTCCGTTTGGGGCGAATTATAGCTCGTTAGAAATATATTGTCGAGGAGATTCATTTTGGGGGATCAATATAAGACTTTGGATATCATTGAGGTGATTTATCCTGAAAAAATGCATTTAAGCCCTTAAAATGGCCCCAGAAGTTTAGGAAACGAAAACCTGCTAAAAATAGTAAGTTGCCAAAAGCGTTTTTTGTGTCAGTTGGAATAGGTGGATGGCCACTGATATCCACCTGGATTAGAATTGTAGATCCGAGATCCTTCTCTCAGTATTATATTGTAATTAATTTATGATATCATATCCCTAATCAATCATTTGAATTAGTTCTATCCATACTTTACAATATCCTTATGCTATTCATCAAGAATTGAATAGATCTAAGGCTTGGAGGCTTGATAATTAACGACCAATACATAAAAAATATTTTCTTTTAAGAATTACTAATTCCTTTTATGACGTTCAAGAACTGTCAGGAAAAAGGTTACTCACAAGTGAAGCTGGAAGAGATCGAAAACCGGACAGATGCTACATTGCACTCAAACACCTCATCTAAAATTCTAAAAGATACAACTGATAAAAGTACTGTGTTTAACATTGTTAGGGACCTAAAACCCTAACTTCTCATGTAGGTAGAATAATATATTTCCATGTAATAAAGGTCGATACTAGTTAAGAAGGTCTATTTAATAAATATGAAAAAGTCAATTTAGGAAGGCCTAATAAAAGCTTTAGCTTCTAGAAATATCTTCCTCTAGAATGTTCTTTAGAAGATAGAATTAGTATAAATAAGAGTAGAAGGTATGAGAGGGATTTGGCTTGAGAATTATTGTAATATATCTCTTCTTTGTTGGAGGTTCTCCCCTCAAAGAGGTAAGTGAACATTGCTTCCTATCAATAAAAGGTATTATTTTGGTGTTGTGGTTCCAAATATTCTATTGTTCCTCTCCTATATTTTTGTTCTATGTTGTTATTTCATTGGGATTCAATACAATATTGTTGTTTTATCCTATTATAATAGTTTTGGTTCCTAAAAAGTGGTATTAGATCACTTTTCCTGGTAGGATTTGTGGGTTAATTTTTTTCCAGGGTAGAGACGTGTTTCAACATCTTTAAGTTACAAAGATATGTCGTTCAACGCATAAATCCATGGTTGGGGAAGCATAGATGAAATACATACAAGAGGTACTTAAGCACACATCTATTGGACACCCTTGTAACCCATGTTGGTATCCCTTCGAGTGGTAGTGCATCAGACCTCACCTTTATACAGACTTGTGCTTCCACGTACCTCTGGTAAATCGGGAGACCCCCTATCTATCCTAAAACTAGCCATAGATCAACAGATCAACCTCCTAAATGCTATAGTGTCGCCAAGAATAACACTCAAGAAAATACTCTCTAGAACCTAGGTAGGTAGGTATTACGGCTAAGGGTACAGTCTAGCGTCCTTTGTTAGTGCACTGGGATATTGGGCTGAGTAATACTATTGAACCCACTCGTATTTTAGAGATATATAGCACATGAAAAACTCTTTTCTATAGGCACCCTAAATGTAACATCCCTGACCACCAATAGGTCAGGAAACGCCACTTCTTGGATGTTTCACTTAGCTATGATACCATTTTGTGAATTTATATGCACGCATATCTAACACATTTAACAATTACAACATTATGTTCATGCCACTTATTCATGTGGTAATAATCATTAAAACATACTGGAAATATATTCTATCCATACAAAGATCAATGCAGAAATAGTAGTAAGCCTACAGACACAGCATAACTGATATATCCAGGCATTACTCATCAAGTTATAACAAATGTACAATTACACAACATGCAATTAACAAATATTGGGCACTTATATTTCAATATATGACCACCAAAATGCGTGTAGACCTTCCACAAACCTCCCAGCCTTAGACCACACTACTCAGCATTTTCAACAGTGGTTCACCCTCGAGCTAGGACTAAACTCCACCGGGCAAGGGATTCCTAGGCTTGGCAAGGGAAACATGAAATTCACACAGGTCAATAGGAAGGATTATCTCCCAGGGCCACCTCACACTAACAACCTACAACCTCTCATTCCCCACATACCTCTCCCACCCCAGGAAGTGTGTCCCTTCTCTACTCCACATTCCTTCGACTACCCCACTTCCCTTCCAGGGCTTCAACAATAGGCCGAAAAATAATTCTCTGAACACTATAGCTACAGTTGGGCTCCCTCTGGGAAATCACTTCCCCAACAACCTCTCTCACCTGGAGAGATCTTCTTATAGACTTGACAACCTGCTTCTTTAGTCCATGGGATTGACAACCCGCCTCTTCTAACCATGTGACTAACAACCTGCTTCCTTATTCCAGCTTCTAAGTCAATTCCCGAAAAGGTGATGGAAACAACAAAGCTTAGTAAGAACATACATTGGCAGCAAGACACACTCAGTCAAGGAACTGCATGGGCTTCAACAACCAATAGTGATGACACAACACACCTTATACAGTTATAGGGTGTGTGCTTGTTCAGAGGTCGATGATGGAGATGATGGTGTCTCAGTACATGAGTCAATGGTGAATCGGGTAGGGTGACATAATTCCATAGAATCGTCAGGGTCATGAGAATGGTGAGGAGGAGGAAACCCCAACGAGCTAGATTTCCCATCTATAAACTACATGCATCCAGGTTGACACATGTCTTCCTGAAGCTGCATGAGTTCCACTTAGCACTCGTTCCCTTTCCCAGGAACTTAGGAAAACACCTATCATGTCCACCTTAGCCTTTAGGAAATAATAATAAAATATTATTCCCTTAGAGGTAATCCCTCTATATTATCCCCTAGGACTAGACACTTATCCCCCTCCCTTACCCTACCTAGTGGAGCTTAGTCCCCCATAACTCTTTCTTCGTGGTCAGTCTACACGCATAGGTGTAATTTTATTAATGATATATGCATTTACATATACAAAATCAGGCTCATGGCCCTAAGCATCTAGGCTCTTTGGCCTAATAAACATGTAAGTCTCCAGCTTATAAGCACTTGGCTCACCATCCTATAATCATAATTAAAATTCAACAAGGGCTAGACCTTATGGTGTTACAATCCCTTCCCCTTATTTTTTCACTGTCCTCAGTGCAACTTACTTACACAACAACAACAATATTTCCAAAATATTCAAAACGATGTGGGTAATCTGCTCGCATAACATCTTCATGCTCCCATG
The DNA here is from genome assembly GCA_009831015.1 of Picea engelmannii. NCBI lineage: Eukaryota > Viridiplantae > Streptophyta > Pinopsida > Pinales > Pinaceae > Picea > Picea engelmannii. The sequence continues at coordinate 281,606 of ML799204.1, read as the reverse complement.
TTGCATCGTTAGGACCATACCAAGTCCACTTAAATTTTACAAGACCTATGGCTCAATTCCAGAGATTCTTTCTCTTTCGATCTAGTATATGCACTAGATGCACATGAAAAGCGCTTTCCTTCTCCACATGAATCACATTCCAATAAATAACATGATTAGCATAACGTACATATTTCTTAAGCAATGACACCTGAAATACATTATGTATAGACATGCATGCAGGAAACGAAAGCCTGTATGCTACTGGACCAATCCTCTCTAGGATTTCAAATGACCCACAATGCTGAATTGCCAACTTTGAACAATTTCCCAACTTCAGGGAACTGCTGTTGGCCTTCTGTTATTGGATAAATCCATAAGTGCGGACACTAACTGATCTCCCTAGATCCACCTGGATCTAGAACAAAACACACCAAAACATGACGCTTTCCTTAAGTTTTAAATATTGAATTTACTACAGAGGGAAAAGTGACATACCATTTAAATGTCGCTTCCTCTCGCCATCGCCATCCTAACTCCGTTCCAATGCTCATACAATGATGGTCCTGCAAAAGAACACAACCAATCAAAGTGATAGCAATAGCATAAACTCAATATAAACCTATGTATGTGATCAATGAATCATACAATAAAACACAACAAGCTTTATAGGAAAGAATCATATTACTGTATCATATTAAATGTGAAAGAGAGATTACAACCATGGACTTGATGTCGTAAGCTCCCTTCCTACTGTCCTTCGTTCCCCACACACTTCTTGCTCCAAGGATTCTGAAACCATAGATCTGATAGCTACTCACAATCTATCTTGACAAAGCAAATATCAAAGCCACTCCAACCAAGATGATAATTCCAAGCCAATCAAGAACAAGCTCATGAACCAACAAAGCTAACCCAAGTTAACTTTCTCCATGAGAACTCCTCTCCTTTTATAAGTTGAAGAGGATAAGGTGAGGAGGTTAGGATGATCCCACTAAATCATGAAAGCAAGTAAGATCCAAACCATTCATATGCCACCTCACCATAGAAGTTTCTCCTTCTAGAATATTCGAGAAAACACTCATTTTTCCCACGTGCAGGCATTCTCGCACCCTAGCTATAGAGAAACCTACGAGGTGTTTTCACCCTAGCTATTGTGCAACCTGTGAGAATGGGTCATTCTCTCACCCTGCCTATATAGCAACTTGCAAACTTCCCTTTTTATAAGGTTTTTACATAGGAAAAAGCAACTTCTTTTCTTAAGAGAAGTTCTTCTCCCTTCTCTCTTTAGGAACTCAGACCACTGACCCCTCTGAAGGAAACATATAGGTTTACATCATTAACGATCATAGGGATGATGAAAATAATGTGTAACAGAGATCCCCCCAAAGTATGAAGTTAGAACATAGTGATAGCTGAAATACTTTGTCGAGTGTGTGTAGGGAACAAGGAACAGTCGGTCGGAAATCTGCCAAAAAACAAGGAAATACAGTACAATAATATATCATCACTGAGGTAGGCATTCCCATACTCAGAATACAAATGACTCAAAGCATAAATGCCGACATGCGAATATCCATGTCAAGTAAGACATGTCATGGCCACCAAACATACACTATGGATCCATGCCAATATGACTCAAATCTGAACATAGCCACCAAAAATACACTGTGGATCTATGTGTTAAATACTCAAATTTGAACATATCCACTAGACATACAATGTGGATCTATGCAACAATACACTGAATATACTCCAACGCAACCTGGATCTGCCAGAAAATATCCAGGGTCTTCATCTCCGCCACTCTATAGTACGAATATAACCATGTGAATACATGTGTCGAAGTCGAACATGGTAGAAACCACTTGATTACTGGTCATTAGTGTATACCATTAACAAGTGCGAGGGAAATCACCATTAATGTCAATGACTCCCAAGGTACACTAGTACAATCCAACGAATGTGAACCAATGAGCTGAGGTCGAACACTCGACGGAATCTCTCGATCAGGGGTCGATAATGAAAAACCCACTGTCAAAAGCGAGGAAACTTGCCATTGAGGCATGCAAGTTCCAAGGTACCAATTAGTTTCTAAGTCTAATTCTTGGATAATGAGTTGAAGTCGACAGGAAAAAACTCGTCATGGGAGGGCCTTAATGTATCCCACATCAGTGACACGAAACAAGTAACAATATTTGATGTAGATCAGAGTAACAAGTGATTCAGGACTGACTTAGGGATGACCGATGCAATAGAAGGCTTTAATACTGTAGAAATGGCCGATGCAATAGAAGGCTTTCCAAGTTGAACTTCTCTTTGAACATACTGACGACACGACAACTGTCTTGGAAACACTGATTCAACAACAAGGATCACAGACCAATTTGTAATCTTATAGGAGTATGATCAGGAGACAAGTGGATTTTCCAACCTAGACACAAAGCGAGTGAAAGGATGTCATGTTCAAAAGTAACTCTTTCATGGAATACAGTTTTATACACAATTACACAATTCTTTCCCAATTTTTCCCCCCACCATGTCTGGCGAGTACCTCTTTATTTTTACACAAGCTTGAGGAGGATAACATATGCTTGTAATGTAAGCTCATCCTTCAGACGAGTCCCTCAGAGTATGTTTAACGAACCCTAATAAGGAATGGTTCGGTCCCATCACGGGTCTGTCAATGTTTGTTTAACGAGTCCAGAGATAGAAAACTCGAAGGTTTTTCAAGATTATAGAGTTTGGAAAAACACTTAAAAGAGAACTCTTTCAGTTCCTTTTTCATAAATTAGTTCGACAAGACCGAAAAAGTGATAAACTATCGCTCATCAAACGTTTTCTTCAAATACTTTAACGAGCGTGAAAATAACAAGGTCGCTCAGCAATCTTTTTATGTTTAGAGAGTCTGAAAAGAGCTTAAAGAGGACTCCAGGGGGTTCCTTTTTCGTATAACCTTGTTGAGCCCAAAAAAGTGATAAAAGTATGCTCAATCGCATTCTCATGTATTTTCGAGCTCGAGAACGGACAAAGACTAAGCTCGAGATTGTTTTTATTTTTACACAAGCTTTAAAACAAAGAAAAACTATGCTTGGGATAGATTTTATTTTTTACACAAGCTTAAAAACTAAACAAAACTATGCTTGGACCTGGTTTCATGTTTACACAAGCTTGAACTAAAGGAAACTATGCTTGAGGTAGGTGGTTTCATTTTTACACAAGCTTGAACCATAGAAAACTATGCTTGGACTTCCCAACGCATGGTTGGTACTTAGCCCCCAGCTTAAGAAACTAGCGGCTTAAACTTCAGCATGAAGTCCAGAGGCTGAGGTCAAATGCCCCCCAAGCTTCGTTTCATCCAACTGCGAAGGAGAAAGAAATGAAGCTTCAAATACTAGACGAAGGACTTGACTCAAACAGAGAGGGGGAAAACTATTTCATTTTTTAACGAGCTTGACATAGAAACAAGAACTATGCTCGTAACCTCTGTTTCATGTTTGAACGAGGTTGCCACAGAGACGAAAAAACTATCCTCAAGTGGTTTCATTTTTTAACGAGCTTAAAATTATAAAACAATGCTCAAATACCTCTGTTTCATTTTTTAACGAGGTTGTCTCAGAGATGCAAAAATGGTCCTCGTAACCTCTTCTTGATCATGGATTCCAAGAGGACAATGCTCTGGAAGAACACCATGTCAAGGGAAAAAAATCGGTCATGGCTTCCAAGAGGTATTCACTGGAAGGAAGAAACACACTCGAGAAGGACAGCATGTCGAGGGTCGTGACAGAAGTAAAGAGATCAGGCTCTAACAAACCTATCGAAGAGATCACCATGTCAACTACTGGATCTAAGTCAGCAGAAGTTGAAGCCATGGGCGACAACGCCACATAATTGACCTGTAGCGGGGGCGATACTGTCTGCATACAAGAACCATTCAGGGAGGCAATCCAGGCAGGGTCAATGAATGAAAGTTGATCAACCGTCACAACTCGTCCATCGTGAGGGAAATATATCACACGAAAAAGAGTAGAGACAATAGCTTTCATGGCATAGACATAATCTCACCCAAGGATTAAAGAAAAATCCAAGGGGTCTTGGACTACCATGACACCAATAAAGACATTTTTCCCTCCCAAAGTTACTGGAAACTGAGGAAGGGTCCCTAAAGGTTGATTGATTCTTCTGTTAAAAGCTAACAGATTTTGTGTAACCGGCGCAAGCGGAGTATAACCCAAGGCTTGCCAAGCAATAGAGGACAAAATACTAACAAACAAACCTTCATCTATCAACGTTTGGGGAACGTCCCGACCACAAACCTGTACTGTAATCTAGAAAGAAATGTAAGAGGGAAGACGAGGTCCAGTTAGCACACCCCAATCAAAAGGAATGGTCTCATTTCTTGGAGGGGGTTCCACGGGAGAAGGAGGAATACCCCCTGACATGGCAGAGTTTGTATCAACGAGAAAAACGTGGGCAGTATCGGGTTTACTCTCTAGCGGGAGAGTAGGATCAACCAATGGAGAGGTCAGATCAACCACTTGAGTTTCATTCTCCAAGGGGAGAATGGGGTCGACAGGTGGAAACGAATCGACCGCTTGGGTTTCACTCTCTAATGGGAGAGTGGGGTTGACCGAGGATGGTATCAACTCAAACACTTTGTTAACTGGTTCAACTAAGGACGTGACCAGATTGATGACATGATCAATCGGATTGACTGGTGAAGGGACCAGAGTGATCATTCCATCAACTACAGGTGGGTTGAGAGAAATCTTGTGAGCAACTAGAAGTTGAGGCTGTGAAAAATTCATGTCTTCCAGTAATTTCGAGGCTTCTTCCATATGAGGACAAATATGAGTTAGATTACTCCCTTTGCATAACATACACGGGAACTTGACTCTACTTTTCTTCTTCCCAACCGTATCATGACTAGTCGACAGGAAGTCATCAACATGTTGTTCAGAGGCTAACGATGTGGGTTGGAGAGGATGTGTAGACCATGCTTCTATAACCTTGGATAGACCAGGGCATTCCTTAAGAAGATGGCTACCCTTACAAAGCTTGCAAGGGTACTTGGGCTTACGGGTTGTTTGGGTGATCTTGACATCATCAACACTCCCAGTATGATTAACAGTAACTGGTTGTTTTCCAACATGTTTGACAGTGGTTGGAGGTTTTGATCCTTGCTTATTTTTCTTCTTATTTTTCTTCCTTTTCTTCTTCTTCTTATTCACCGAGTTACTAGCTTCAAAACTTTCACTCGACGAAGGAGATGGAACGGAAGACGACCTTGCAAGTGAAGAAGGCGAAGAAGACCTTACTGGTGAAGACGGTGAAGGATCAATATGAGGTTGATGTTCTTGGGGGGAAGTGCTTACGATCGAAGCACTTACTGCATTCGGGATTACCTGAGTGGAAAACAACCACACCGACAATCCAATTGTGAGACCTGGAAGGCTCAAAGTAGTGATGTGAGGAGGACCAATGTTTCCATAAGAAAGAAAAACAAAAGGTTCCCCTGGAGCAGAGGTTCCTTCATTGGTCATTTCGGGAACTGACGCCATGAAAAACAAAAATCCAATTTAGAGTCCACTAGGGAAAACAAACAACACACGCTAAAAATCTAGGAAGAAAGCAAACAAACAAATCCTTCTCACAATGAACACACTAGTTGGTGATGAAATCCAACATCGCGGGAACAAAGTAAGAAGGGGCTGAGATAGAGCGGGTGGAAAAGTTACGTTGACGACCTACTTAACGGACTTACACCCTGGTGAAAGCTCCCACACATAATCATGGGTATACCCTCCAAGGAGCCCTAGTGAGTTTGGCCAATGTCGATTCCAGATACCGTGAAGACTTGCCCCTCCACAGTCACCTCGTGTAAAGAACCTAGAAAGATAGGCCACTAAGGTTACCACCAACAAAAATAAAGCCTGGGGGGACAGTCGACAGTCCGATCCACACGCAAGGGCAGGGTATCTAGCCCGAAATCAACTCAAAAGGATTCCACTCATCATTGTGGGTATACCTCTGAGTGATCCCTGTAATACGTGCAATCTCTACACTGATGTCAACAAAGCAGGGTCAGTAACTCTGCCAACATCAATGCGACCTAGTGCTTGACCCTTGTGTGAGAAGGGCTTCCCAGGACAAAATGTAGTAAGTGGATTTAACTCTCCCTATCACAAGATACTATGTTTGTTTGCGGCTTTGGAAAGTTATATTTCACACCTATTCCAAAGCCCTACAACTAATCTAATGTAGGTGTGCTACCATAAAATATAAAAATGTCTAATCAATTTTTATAAGCGCTTTATTTTATGGCTGTTGTTACTCAAAAGGAAGATGGCGTGGACAATATAGTGTTTTGACCGACTCGAAAATTATGCAAAGATATGAAGATGCAATCTTTTCATTTCAATGAAATCTATGCTACGAGAAGGAGAAAAAATTTATCATTCCCATATGCACAATGTCCCAAAATATATTAAACTCATCAATATCA
>ML799204.1:262891-274189 GCA_009831015.1 Picea engelmannii | reverse complement strand
ATGGCCTTGATGTCGTAAGGTCCCTTCCAACTGTCCTTCATTCCCCACACACTTCTTTCTCCAAGGATTCTGAAACCATAGATCTGATAGCTACTCACAATCTATCTTGACAAAGAAAATCTCAAAGCCACTCCAACCAAGCTGATAATTCCAACCCAATCAAGAACAAGCTCATGAACCAACAAAGATAACCCAAGCTAACTTTCTCCATGAGAACTCCTCTCCTTTTATAAGTTGAATAGGATAAGGTGAGGAGGTTAGGATGATCCCACTAAATCATGAAAGCAAGTAAGATCCAAACCATTCGGATGCCACCTCACCATAGAAGTTTCTCCTTCTAGAAGATTCGAGAAAAGGCTCATTTTTCCCATGTGCAGGCATTCTCGTACCCTAGCTATAGAGAAACTTGTGAGGTGTTTTCACCCTAGCTATTGTGAAACTTGCGAGAATGGGTCATTCTCGCACCCTGCCTATATAGCAACCTGCGAACTTCCCTTTTTATAAGGTTTTTACATAGGAAAAAACAACTTCTTTTCTCAGGAGAAGTTCTTCTCCCTTCTCTCTTTAGGAACTCAGACCACTGACCCCTTTAAAGGCAACAGATAGGTTTACATCATTAACGATCATAGGGATGACGAAAATAATGTGTAACACCTTCACTCTCATGAATGCATGATCCCCTACTTTAATTCCCAGTGAGTTATGTTCTTATCATCATAACTTTTATGCCTATCTTGGGAAGCCTTCAAATTGTGCTTAATCTTCAACATTTGTTCTTCCATTTCCTTGAGAAACTCTGGCCCAACCACTACCCTATCAGTTGGTTTGTCCCAACTTACTGGGGTGTTTCACTTTCTTCCATAAAGTGCTTCAAATGGTCTCATCTTCAGGGATGCTTGATACCCATTGTTGTAGGAAAATTCTACCAAGTGTAGATAATCTTCCCATTTATATGGTTTTTCCATCACTATATTCTTAGCATAACTTCTATCACTTGGATCACCCTCTCTTTCTTCCCATCAAACTCAGGATGATAAGCAATGTTGAAGCTTAGATTTGTTTTGAACCCTTTGAATAACCCCTTCCAGAACTTTGATGTAAACTTCATCTCTCTTCTAGACACAATTTGCTTTGGTACACCATGCAAGCGTGTTACTTCCTTCATATAAATATCAACAACATTATTTTCTTTATGAGTAGTATTCATAGGAATGAAATGGGAAACTTTAGTAAGCTTTTCCACCACTACCATGATTGAATCATGTTGTTTTCTCATTCTGGGAAATCCCATGATGAAATCCATTCTTACCACTTCCCATTCCCACTCAGGAATGGGTAATGGCTGTAGTAACCCAGTCAGGTGTCTATGCTCAACCTTGACCCTTTGACATTCCAAGCATTTAGCAATAAAATCAACAATCTCCCTCTTCATGCCCGACTAATAATATTGGCTTTTGACTGCTGAAATTGTTTTCTGATATCCTGGGCATCCTGCATAAGGTACATTGTGCATTTGTTTTAAAATCGCACTCCTCAATTCATAATATTTGGGTTCATAAGTTTTTTTTTTGTACAGGACGATTCCATGAATTCCCAATTCATAATACTCGACCTTCTGCTGCATTTGAAATTGATGCAATTTTGTTACCAATTCCATGTATTGCAAATCTTATTTTGCATCCTCTACAAATATGTCTTTCAAATCTGGTTGGTACATGCTAATGGTTGTAGCATGAAACTCATGCACTCTTCTATTGAGTGCATCAACCACTTTGTTCTCTTTCCCCTTGATATGCGTTATATCAAAGTCATATTCATAGAGAAACTATAACCATTTGCTTTTCCTTGCATTTAGAGTTGGTTGATCAAACAAATACTTCAAACCATTATGGTATGTCCTTAGCTCAAACATCTTTCCCATGAGGTAGTTCCTCCACTTATTCAAGGTGTTCACTATGGATGCCAACTCCAAATCATGAGTGAAATAGATCCTTTCAAGCTCCTTCAAATTCCTTTATTCATAACATACAACAAACCCATTTTGATTGAGGACTCCACCCAGTTCTTATTTACATGCATAAATGCATACAATGAAGTCTTCATTTGGATCTGCAATCCTGATAATTGGAGCACTGGTTAAAAGTTTGTTAAATTTCTCAAATCTTCTTTCACATTCTTATGTCCATTGAAATTTCTTCCCCTTCCTTTGCAAGGATGTGATGGGGTGAGCTATTCTTGAAAACCCTGCAATGAACCTTGTGTAATAGCCAGCTAGACCCATAAAGGATCCAACTTATGTCACATTCTTTGGTGATGACCATTCTCTAATGGCTTCTATATTTTCAAGGTCCACTACTATCCCATCCTCATATATGATATGCCCCAAATAGTGAATTATGTTTTGATAAAATGAGTCGATGCAAGAATGTAGATATATTTTCAAAGATAGATATCAGGTCAGGATATCATCAGGTAAGGATTATAGAGGAATATATCAGCAACACCGTCTGTAGGACAAGGTACGGTCATTATGAGTTCACAGTGGTGCCATTTGGGTTGTCAAATGAACGAGCTATTTTTATGTTATTAATGAATGGTGTTTTCTGGGGATATTTAGACAAGTTTGTCATTGTTTTTCTGGATGACATTCTTGTATATTCCAAGTAGGAAGAAGAGCATGAGAATAATTTGAGGATGGTGTTGCAAGTGCTAAGAAAACACTAGTTGTATGCCAAATTGAGCAAGTGATCATTTTATCAAAACATAATTCACTATTTAGTAATTAACTAAGTAACTATAATTCACTATTTATCAAAGTAACTATACAAAGCAATTATGTTCAATTGTATGAATTCGATGCACAATCTCAATGTCCCATCTTTATTATTCACTAACAAGACTAGGGATCCCCAAGGTGACACACTTGGGCATATATATCCCTTCTTCAGAAGTTTTTCAATTCCTTTAGCTCTGGTTTACTCATTCTGTAAGGACTCTTTGATATTGGATCTGCTCCAGGCATCAAATTAATAGAGATATGAATATCTCTCTTTGGAGGTAGTCTTGGTACCTCCTTGAACACATCCTCTAAATTTTCTAGGACTACATGATCCTCCATATTTGGCACGTTATCCTTATATGCTTCCTCCATATGGGATGCAAATATTTGACATCCCTTCCTATAACACTTCCTCAACTACATTGCTGAGATTTCCCAGACAATAAATTCCCTAGGAATTCCTTGGACTTTTCTCTGATTTCCTTCCTCATCTAGGAAAGTGAATTCCTTGTTACGACAGTCTAAGATGGAAAGGTGTTGGTCTAACCAATCCATACCAATTAGGCATTCATAAGATCCTAAATGAAATATGTTCAAATATGCCCTTGTTCTCAATTCATTCATGTCCATAAGACATGACTTAACCATCTCATTGACTTTTCTTTCGTCTCCAGTAGCCAGATGCACCAACCAATATTTTCTATGCTTGTTTCTTGGCAATTGCAACTTTCCATCATCTTAGGATCTATATAAGTATGAATATCTCCTGAATAAATTAAAATAGTAATGGTTTGGTTGTTGATCATACCTTCCACTTCAATCATATGTGATTGATACTCTACTTTCTTGTTGTCCAAGTCTGCATAGATCCTTGGTACATTTCTTTCCATTTCCCCACTATTTTAGCTCGTTGAACATTGTGAACATCTCTCTCTCTTTGTCACTTATGTTAGGAAAATATCTAAACATATGATCACCTTTACAACCCCAACATTGAATCGATGGTTTCCTTGCCCTCTGACCACCTGTCTCAATCATTCTGGGTTCTCTAGAAGTTGGTTTTCCCTGAGGACTATTTATGAATAATGGTGGCTTAATTCCCTGCTTCCTTTGATCCATATTGTATTTCTTCTTCTCTTCCCAAGATTTTTGGTAAGTTGGCCTTGCTTTTTGCCGATCGTATAGGCACTTGGCTCGCCTTATGGTCTCCTCCAATGTTTTGGGATCATCATAGTATATTTTTTCACTGATGGATGGTGGAAACCCACTCAAATAACTCTGAATCATGACTGTCTCATCCTTGATGAAAGAAACATACTTCAACAATTCTAAAAACCTTCTTTCATACTCATCAATGGACATACTTCCCATCTTGAGTTCAAAGAACTCTTTCATTTTATTATCATAGTACCTCTTAGTCAAGTATTTATTTTCAAAATACTTCTTGAATTCCCTCCAAGTAACATATTTCTCTTTAATGTTCTTCACATGTACAAGTTGATCCCACCACATGGATTCCTTACCTTTGAGTTGATAGATGAAAATTATTCCCTCTGCATGAGAAGAATAATTATGAAATTGAAAATACTTTCTCATGCCCAACAGCCATGTCTCTTCATCTTCATCCTTCTTGTGCTCCCCATCAAATGTAGTAGGTTTGATTTTGTCCATTTCTCCTCGTAGCTCATCCTCCCCAGACCTCTTATGCTTCCTAACAGGGGATAGACCTGAGCTTCTATGTAATCTCTTATTGGAATTCCTCGGGGAGTGTTGGCGATGTCTACTATCACTTTTTGTTCTTCTGTGACTTCCTGATTTTCTTGAGCCACTCTCCTTATCCATTTTATTTTCTATTCTTTCCAAGATCAACATCAACTTTATGTTGAATTGTCCATATTTCTCCCTGGATTTCATGAGATTTTTGTTATCTACTCGGTGAGTCTAGACATCTTTCTACAAATTTTCAATGATTTTACTCATGTTTATTTCATTATCTATATCTTCTCCATGCCCATTGGATTTTGATCATTCAAATCCTAAATGGACATCCATTACTCTAAATTCATTTTCCAAACTGTAAGAACCTTGTGCCTTCCCCATTTCTCTACACTATGTGACAATTCGGTTCGGTTTGGACAATCATTAAATCTGCAAAATGTGCAGTCAACCGAGTTTTTTCACTCTATCAGACTTTAATAATTTTCCAGAATAAACTAATCTGATTCAACAAAAACAATATCATATTTCATTTTATGCAGGTCTTGGTTGGTCAAGAACCCCTTGAGCTTCAATCTCTAAGCCCAATTATGTTCTGCAACAAATTTCGGGTGCTATCCCTTTTTCTTCATCCCTTGGTTCACATGTGACCACGACTGTGACCCGACGCTTATGATTTGGGCACTTATCCAGAGCTCTAAAACATCGATCTTTGCACTTTGGAGGTTCCCTTTTTCTACACATCCCAACATCACAGAAAAATGAATTGTAGAACGTGCGAAGAATGACAGATCTACGATCTGCCTTTCTTGCACAAATCTATGGTCGATAAGATCTTAGAGGACTCTGACTTCAATGAATTTCAAAGCACATCACAAAAAATATATTGGAGTGTCGGATTGGCGAACTCACGAAGTAGGGTGGATCAATGGTCCACATCTCCCAGCATCCAACGACTGATACTCTCTATGGAACAATAGGTTTCGGAGCTCCAGGACTTTGGAGCTTCGAGACTTCACAGGATTTCACCTTTTCACATCCCAAAAATCATGAACCGTGAGTCTCTGCATACTTCCATGTCACCCTAGTGACGTCATCGCGTCATTTTACTTCTATGTTATGAAACTTCCTGGGTTTCTTCCTCCCATTCCATCATAGGCCATTTCTTCTAGAGTGTCAAGTCTTTGAACTTCACGATATGGCACCACATGTCCATTGGGGCCCACGGTTTTCATGCTTGAACTAATAAATATTGAAAACATCACATAAACTTTAGTACTTTTCAAATTACGAGGACATGGGTTGGTGTTTTTGGAGTAACCCACCAATCATTCCAAAATTTTCCCCACGCTGACACGTACCTCTTCTAGGAAACTGTGGTTTGGATTGCGAGACCGCCTTGTAGAATTATCTATCGCACAACTTCGATGTTTGAAATGCTACTCAACCATTGATCTTGATAGATCATGAACAAAGTTAATGCGGGCCAAATCTAGCTAAATTCTTTGCCAAGTTTAACTACCTTTTGCCACCTCCAGGAGCACCACATGGCAGGACACACAAAGAAGACACGTGGTCCAATCAGGCGGCTGATATATGTCGCATTCTAACTACATTTATATCTTACAAAGGTTCTTGACTCACTAACAGTTGGCACACATCCCATGTGTCCATGTCATCCCTAGTGACGTCACCAGGCCATGTCACTTAGGGACTTCATGATTAAGGAGATTTCACCTTAACATACCTTGTTTCTCCCGAATGTCGAATTCTAGAACAAGCCAATCTTATGACATACGTCTCCTTCGATGAACAACCTATATTATCTTCACACTTTGGGACTTTGGAACTTTGGGCTTCAAAACTTTGAGAGATTCCACTCTATTCACACCTTGTTTCTCCCGAATGTCATATTCCTGAATAAGCTAACTTGCCAACACGTGTTCCTTGCTTGGATCAACGAACAAGAATTGAACAAAGTTCACTCTGTATTATCTATAGGTGACCGAGAGTTGTGACCTCGACTTAAACTTTGGGTGCTTATCTCACTTTGTAAGATCAACAATCATGTTTTAAAGAGTCGTGAAGATCAACGGCCAGGAGTGATTGTGGAAACTCAACTTGCTCATGCTTTAATTTCATTCCCGATCTCCATAATGCGAAGATGCTCATCCATGGTGGAATAGATATCCACCATTGATATCTTTATCGAGAAATATCAATGATCCTAAGGGATTATGGGGTCTCAACTTACTCTCTTTAATTTCCTTCCCGATCTTTGCAATGACTCCCCACCGTCGATCTCCCTTCAACAAGATATGATGATCATGACTTAATCTTTGCTTGATCTGATGACTTATCCTGCTCTTTCCCAGATATAACGACCCAACACAACGAATGTTATGATTTCTTTCTTTGTGGTCATTTCTTAAAATTGTTACATCTCCTGTGTTTCCAAACACAATCCAAGTATTCTTTCAACTCCCTTCTAGAACCCTGTACCTCAAAATTCTTTGGTCTTTCTTCACTGAATTTATTGTTTGTGGCCCATCCGGATTTCGGGTAGAAACCATGGCCTATTAAAATGAGTTTTTTCCATTTCGACAACAATTATTTTCTGAAACGTTTCCTTCATATTCCACTAACATGGCCCATCCAGGATCAGTGTTGAAACCATGGATTTGATACCATTTTGTAACTTCCCCGACCACCAACAGGTTGGGCAACACCACTTCTTGGACGTTTCACTTAGCTCTGATACGATTTTGTGAATTTATATGCACGCATATCTAATACAATTAACAATTATAGAATTCGGTTCATGCCACTTATTCATGTAGAAATAATCATTAAAGCATATTGACAATATATTCTATCCATACACATATCATTATAGAAATTACAGTAAGCCTACACATACAACATAGCTGATATATCCAGGAATTACTCATCAAGTTATAACACATGCACAATTATAGAACATATAATTAACAGATATTTGACACTTATATTTCAATCGATAACCACGAAACTATGTGCATACCTTCCACGAACCTCCCAGCCTTAGACCACGCTGCTCATCACGCTCAACAATGGGTCACCCCCGAGCTGGGACTAAACTCCATCGGGAAAGGGATTCCTAGGATTGGAAAGGAGAATAAGAAAGTAGCACAGGTCAACAGGAAGGATTATCTCCCAGGGCCAGCTCACACTAACAACCTATAACCTCGCATTCCCCACATGCATGTCCCACCCCAGGAAGTGTGCCTCTTCTTTGCTCCACAATCCTTCGGCTACCCCACTTCCCTTCCAGGGCTTCAATAATAGTCCAAACAAGAATTCTCCGAGCACTATAGCTACAGTTGGGCTCCCTCTGGGAAATTACTTCCCCAACAACATCTCTCACTTACAGAGAGTTGCTTGTAGGCCTGAAAACCTGATTCTTTAGTCCACGGGCCTGAAAACTCACCTCTTCAAACCACATGCCTGACAACCTCCTTCTTCAGTCCAAATTCTAATTCAATTCCCGAAAAGGTGATGGAAACATCAAAGATTAGTAAGAGAAGACGATGGAAGGAAGCCACACTTAGTCAAGGAACTGTGTGGGATGTAACAACCAACAATTATGACATAACATGACTCAGGTAGTTACGAGGTGCATTCTTTTGTAGAGGTCGACGATGGAGATGATGGTGGCTCAGTACGTGAGTCAATGGTGAATCGGTTAGGGTGACAGAATTCCAGAGAATCATCAAGGTTGTGATAAAGGTGAGGAGGAGGAAACCCCAATGAGATGTATTTCCTAGCTATAAACTTCATGTGCCCAGGTTGACACATTTCTTCCTGAAGCCACATGAGTTCCACTTAGCGCTCATTCCCTTTCCCAGGAACTTAGGACAACACCTATCATGCCCACCTTATCCTTTAGGAAATAATAGTAAAATATTATTCCCTTAGAAGTAATCCCTCTAGCTTAGCCCCTAGGCCTAGACACTTATCCCCCTCCCTTACCCTACCTAGGGGAGCTTAGTCCCCTGTAACTCTTTCTTTGTGGTTGGTCTACATGCAACAATGTAATTTTATTAATGATATGTGTATTTACATATACAAAATCAGGCTCATGGCCTTAAGAATCTAGACTCTCTATCCTAATAAACATGTAAGTCTTCATCTTATAAACACTTGGCTCACTAGCCTATAAACATAATTACAATTCAACAGGGGATCGACTTTGGGGTGTTACACTGAAAACTCTAACCCTTGGGAAGGAAACCAAATAGAAAAGGTACATAAGAGATCTATTTCCCTGCAACCTTTCCTTCTGCATTCGGGTTGCGAAAATTACTATACATTTATTTCATTTTTCTGTTAATAATTTGTTCATTTCGATACTACGGTATTATTCATATCTACATAAAACACTAGAGAAGTAAAAAAAACAAAAAAAAAACAAAAAAGGGAAAACAAAAAAGGAAAAAAAAGAAAAGAAAAGGAAAGAGTAATTTTTTTTAGTACAGGACCTTCTAGTAGCCTTATTTGATACATATCTCATTTGATTCCCCTTTTCTCCTGGATCATTTTGACACCTATCATTTTTAACTTTTTTTTACCCCCCAGACCCTTATTTTAGACCTATCTCATTTGATTCCCCTTTTCGCCCTGATCATTGTGATACCTATCATTTTAAACATTTTGTTTTTACTTTCCCACACCCTTATTTTAAACCTATCTCATTGCATTCCTCTTTTGACACTGAACACACTCATATACATTATTTTTTAATCTTTTTTCCATGGTCCCACTTTCCCTCTTCCTTTCCCCTCCACTCATGGCCAACACTTGCAACCAAGAATTCCTTCACCTGCAGGATGAATCCAAACAACACAAGGTAGACATCCAAATAATTACATATGAAATAGCTTCCAATAATTCCCTCTTGGACACCTTCAAGGCCAAAGTTATCGGTGAATTGGCAGAGGTTAAGGGTGAACTGTCCTCCCTCACCCAGTGGTTGAAATAGTCCCTTGGCTCTCCCTCCCTTGAACAACCTTCCCCCTCTGAAGGTGAGAACTCTTCCCATAATATGACCCTTCATTCCAATTCCCTTCCTCGTGACCCTCACCTTCCTCGAGTTGAAGTGAACAAATTTGATGGATCTGATTCCACTGGTTGGGTCACTCAAATGGAACATTATTTATCCTTGCATGGAATTATTGGTGATCTAGAAAAAAATTCATTATGGTGTCCTCTATTTGGATCTAGAATGTTGGCAATGTTGGCAATGGCGTAGAAAGACACATCAGGGGTATGTTTCTTGGACTAAGTTTGTGGCAGAGCTATATGACCAATTTGACACAAACACCCACTATCTTGTACGTTTGACCAAGTTGAAGAAATCTGGCACAATGGAAGACTTTATATCTTCATTTGAAAACTTGATTTTCAGAACAGAGGGCATGTTTGATTCCTTCTTCCGAGAATGTTTTATCAGTGGCCTCAAAGAGAAAATCTGAGCCCAGGTCCTCATGCCTCACCCTCAAACTTGGTTGGAAGATACTCCATGTGCTAAGGAATCCCACCAAATTGTATCTGCTCAGACCCACAAACCTTCCTTTGTTCCTCACACTCGACCTACTAACCCTTCCCCTCTTCCCACTCCCCTCAAGATCCAAAAATTAACTCTGGATGAAATGGAAGAACACCAACTCAAGGGCCTTTGTTATAATAGTGATGAAAAATATTTGTTGGGGCACAAGTGTAAGGAACAAAATTTATTTATGGCCATCTTTGAGGATTTTTATGAAGAATAGCTCGAGACCCCCCCGTGGTAGAGTTAACTAATCCAACTGATATTACTCCATCCTCTTACCAAGTAGAAGTAGAACCGATCATTTCATTGAATGATGTCACTGGATTCTCTCCTCCCCAAACCCTCAAGCCCATTGGCTACATTAAGAATTTAAAGTTCAAAATCTCAATTGATAGTGACAACACTCATAATTGCTATATACATGAAGTCAACAACTTTAGAATCATGATTTCCAATGGTGGTTCCATGAAATGTGGGGGGCATTGTGAAATTGTGTGTCTCCAAATTGGGCAGTACCACATAAAATCTCATATGTTTTCTATTGAGATAGGTGGTTATACACTCTTGGTCCTGTCCTCGTGGATTTTAAGAAATTAACCATGCTATTCCAACAAGCAGGACAACAATATAAATTCCAAGGAATCACAATAAGATCCCCTGAGATCATCAGTTCCCATAGAATGGAAAATATCCTCAAAAAATGTCATTCCAACATTATTTCCCAAGTCCATTCTATTCAAGAAATTTAGACACATGTGGTGCATCCTAACCTCCAATGTATCATCTCCAAACACCAAGCTATTTTTTCCACTCGCATGGAATTCCTCCTTCTCATGGTTTTCATGACCATTCCATTCCTCTCATCCCCGATAGTCTTCCTCCCAATGTTCTCCCTTATTGTTATCCCTTTTACCAAAAGAATGAAATTGGGAAAATTATTCAATAATTGCTAGCCCCAGGTGTTATCCGCCCTAGTACCAACCCCTATTCTTCCCTTGTTGTCATGGTACTTAAAAAAAGGTACTTGGTGTATGTGTCCCAAATTTTGCGCCCTCAATAAACTCACCATCAAAGAAAAAATTCCCATTCCTGTCATTGATGATATTTTGGATGAGTTAAGTGGTGCTCATTATTTTACTAAACTTGATCTACATTCTGGATACCACAATATATTGTTGAAATATACACTTGACACTGAGAGGGGGGGGGGGGG
>ML799204.1:221054-246140 GCA_009831015.1 Picea engelmannii | reverse complement strand
TATTTTTAGCTGATTTGATCCATGTTTTCAGGATCTCTGAACTACTTTGTAAAGCTATAAAGCTTAGGATAGAAGACAAACTAAAGGTTCGATTTTGGATAGAGTAATTGGCTATTGTACTCAGACTTTTATGTTAATACAGATCACAGGTTCCTTTCCATTTTGATTGTCAGTTTTCCATCTTTCTTCTGCATTATTATCTATGTTGTCAAGCTTTGAATGGTTGTCATCCCATTGTTTAGCTCATAACCTGATAATAATTCTTTTGATTGTCTCTTAGACCCTACATTGTACTGGTTTAGTTACAATTTGTTCTTCACCCACTTTAAATCTATCTGTTGATTAATCAATCTTTGAGAGCACTATCTATTTGTTTATCATTTTCATGTTTGAATGCCATAAGCTATATTGAGTTGTCCCATTGATCCACATTCATAAAATACAAAAACATTATTTTCTTAAGTTACCAAGCACCTTTGGTCTGCAACCACAAAGGGTTTCTTGGAGTGATAACAGGGGGGAAACCTCAAGTTGGGGGTCAACCCCAAGTTGGGGGTCATAACCTAGTGTATGGACAATATACACCTGTATTACAATATCAACCTTGGATTTTTCCTCTCCAAGAAAATAAACAACCACCTAGGGGAAAAACTCCTCAAGTGAAATATTTTGTACCCACTATTCCTGGGAAACCATATCTGGGATCTGTAAATCATACTTGGGGTCAATCTTTTCAGTCTAATGCTCCTTTCCAACGTAGCATACCCAAACAACCAACTCATGTTGGCTATTTGACTCAAAAACCTCCACCACCAAATTTGACAGGACCATCTAACTATATACAAACTTCTTATGGTTCTATTGGTATACCTACATGATTACCTCCTCAAAATTACCAGTTTCCTCAAGTGAACAAACATATGTCATTTATTGCTACTTTGGATTTACCGGATTTATATATCATTTTGAATGATCCTATCTTGCATTCTCCTTATTGGTCGGTTATACCCTCCAAGTTACCATCAAACATTCCTAAGTTTAATGGTCGATCGAGAGAAGACCCAAATAATCACATCATGACATTTCATCTCTAGTGTTCATCCAACTACTTGATGGATGAATCCATTAGATTACGTCTTTTCCTACGAACTCTTGTGATTTTGGCAACCAAATGGTATATCAAATTTCCATGAGGATTCTTCAATGATTTCAACACCTTAGCTATGGATTTATTAACGCATTACCAATTATTGATACGATATGAGACATGAACCAAAAAAATTGAGTTCATTTAAACAATCCTCATCTACTCACATTTCCAATCATATTCACGAGTGGAGGAGGAGAAGACTCTTTTCTTGATCAATTGTTGGCTGAGTGGTTTACCAAATCACTCATCAATCCTATAGCCTGTGATGTCGCCATGGGTGGTGTCATCACTAAAGGGCAGGCAATTATTCATTCTCAATACTTGTATCTCATTTATTCACAAACGGACACACTATATGACTTGATCCCTGATTATCCACACCCATCTACAAATCCAACCCCAACACCTCCAGTAGCTTCTTGTGTTTTCGATGGTGTGATTGTAACTTTTCATGCTGAGACTTTGTCCAAACAAGATAGTCATTCCAATCCCAAATATACTACTACTAATGTACAAAATGTTACTCCTCCAAATCCTTCTCTTGGTAAAACTTATGAGATTAATACAGTCCAGTGTACACCTACCAGTAAAAATAGAAACAAAAATAAAGGGAAGGGTAAGAATAAAGAGGATAAAAATAATAATAAACAATCCGATAAACCCAAGACGCATCCTGCTAATGACAAAGAAAAGAGAAAACCTCGTTATCCTTGTCTTATCTATGGTAAGGATCATTATCCGAAATATTGTCCATGACATGTTGAGGTTACTAAGTTCTTGCAAGGGACCATGACACCTCCTATACCTATTTTTTGTCACAATATTTCTTCTTAGCAAAAGGCCCAATTGGTTATTCATGACCAACCTTATCCCTCTACCATGTCTTATGTACTTATGTGTATTGGTGACTACAAGAAGAATGAATTTGTAGTCGCTACTCAAACCAAAGATTATTATCCTTCAAAAGAGAAATTTGATGATTCACCACCTCCATTGGTTCAACCTCCTCCATTGACTTCACCTCCCAATGATCCTCTTCATATTGAACGATCGAGTCTAGATATAGTTCTTCGTCCACCTCCTAAGGGAATTGTTCATAAGTTGTCATTTAACCCTCGCACACTTGGTGCTCAAAACTACAGTATTGTGGAATATCTTTCACATGCACCTTCTGTTATCACTCCAAGAAACCCTTTGTGGTTGTCGACCAAAGGTGCTTGGTAACTTAGAAATAATGGTTTTTACGTGTTTGGGACAATGGGGTCTTTAATGATTCAATGAAATAAACACTCATCACACATATAAAGAAGCAGTTCTTTCAGGAAACAATACTCATATTAGATAATTTGAAAGGGGGATGAAGAACACTATTCTTGATTGCCAAATACAAATAAATGCAGGGCTGAATATAAGATAGAGAGGAATCCTTTAATTTCGATTCTATGAGCTCAGTAAAGAGATAACAATCTTTATGAACTAAAATAAACTGAAACAAAGTACAGGAAATGAAATATGAACAATTCTGATATTGTAAACGAAAGGAAACTGAACTTTATTTTGCAAAAAAATGTCTATACAGTGGCATAAAATATCTCCCAGTTTGAACCCTGATCTCATATAAAAAATAGGCATTTATAGCCTCTTACAATCTGTTTTACAGATCCTAAAAACATGGATCTGTATTTAATAAAAGCAATTCAAATCTAACTAAACAACTTTGAAGACAAAGACTTAACAACTAAACTTAGCACTTGAATTGTCTTCAATTTCAAACATTCGCCATCTGCATCCTTCAGCTCCTGGAATCTTTGATGTGATGCAATGTGGCAAAACACCTGTCTGGACAGTTGGATTTCTCCAATGTTCATAGTCGATATTTGAGGAAGTTGTTTTGCATGTATTCCCAAAATTATCTCGAACCTCTGATGATGAGTCCTTTGCATGCGATCTGATAGTCCCTTGATACCCTGGAACCTCTTTATAATCTGCAAAAATGGACCTGTTCTGTCCTTGGTTTCCAAAAATGCCTTTCCAGCTTTCAACAGCTAACTCGTTTAATATTTCGCCGATTAGCTGGTGAAAGCGCTGCCTTTCACCAGCTAACGGGTCATAAAATATCGCTTTGCGCTGGTGAAAGCTCTGACTGTGCCCAAAACGAGTTTTCACCTTCAAAATTTTGATTCCATCAAAACTCAGTGTGTCTCAGATTTCTCACTTTGCATATTAACAACGACTTGAGCAAGTACCTTCAAATCTGGATGGGATTTGTGCCTTTGTTTTTGTTTCAATCTTCTTATCTTCCTTTTAAGTCATTTGGCAAGCCACCATAGGCTATTGTAATTTTTGGTGAGTTTTTTCTTTCTTTTCTTCTCTTTAACACTTTCCCGAGCCAATCTCTCAAACGCAACATTGGTTTTGGCGAAGTTATCAGACAACTTCTTATACCTTTCTTTGATCACCCGTTGCAAAACCTCTTGCTGAGAAATTACGTCTTTCAGATGCTTGATTTTCTGAGATTTCCTTGACTTGGAGATTTTTTATGTTTCTCCTTCCTCTGTATGAGTGAAGGTCTCATAGTTTTGTGCAAACTCAGTTGACTGCTCAGGGCCCTTGGTGACAGGGCATTGATCTTGTTGCTCTGATTCTGAGTCTATATAGGGAAAGTTTAATATATTGGTTCTCTTCTATGTAAGATTCTCTGTGGGCTGTTCTGCAGTGGTTTCAAAGATTAAAATTTTCTTTTACCTGTGGGACTTCACTCCAGAGATTCTATCTTCCGGAGGTCCTGGCAGGGTCCTCCTCTTCCTTGAACTACTTTGAGGAGTCAGCTGTTTCTTTGATCCTTTCCCCTGTTCATTTACAGGCTGAGTCTTTGTTTCAAAACCCTCCTAGAATAGAAAATGATGCCAGCTCCTTCCCTGCTGTTTTAATTCCTCCAGAATGATCAATTTAATGAGGCCGAAGTGGCACATAGTATTCTTCATGCTTAGGGGTTGAGCCCTGATTTTCTTGCAGACCTTAGTTAAACTCTTATGTAAGAAAAAAGGTAAATTGAGGAGCATTTTGCCTGTGAAATGGTCCAGGGGCTTAAAATGATACATCATGAGTTTTTCATACCTGCCCTCTAAGGTAATGTAGATTTGGATCCACTTAAACAACTCCTGCTACTCCTCTTCAAGATAGGAAACCAGAATTCCCTTCTTCCATGCGTTGTGCTTGAACTCCTCCTTTAAATAAGCCCTGAAATTCAAGTTTTTGGTGGTCGTGGTCTTGAACCAGCTCAGGCCCATCCTTGGTAGTCTGGTCACTGCAGCGATGAAAACTTCATCTACTAAGATTTCCAATGACCCAACACGAGCCTTATTCCCATCGAAATTTTTGGCAAAAAATTTTGCTGTCGACTAGTGGCAACCATTTTGAAGCCTTTCAACGAATTCAATACACCCTGCATTTTAAAAATGTTTCTGGACTTCGGGATGTGTCTGTAAAAAAGATAGGTTGTCCAACACTTTCTTGAGTAGAGCACCACTGCGTCTCCTTGCCATTCTGAACATTAAAAACCCCAACAATTTTGTATATCAACCCATCCAACTGTTGTTCGAGCCAAAGTTTTGCGCTGTTGAAAGCACTCGGGAGTCAGCTCTCTTTTCTAACATTTGAAACTTTAACAAACCTTTTTGAACAATGTATGATATGGAAACAATGATCTGATTTGATGTTGTCAGACCAGCATTACAACCTCTGTACCTGATTTGCTGAATTTGAAATTACCATTCCCGACGCCATGAGTGTGCAGCATGCATCACTGAACCAGATCCGCATCGTAATCCTATTTTGATGTGAAAAACTGAGTCTCCATCATTACCCACTTTCATCAGCACATGATTTGGATTTGCATGACGTGGGATGATCGTATCATCATTAGTTTTTAGAAACGTGGATAACACGCACGTGATTCTCGCTTTCTCCAGCCAACGGCCCGTGGAAAACGCCCCTTTAGCTGTTGATACTTACCTCTTTCAATAGCGCATGATCCTGTGAAAAAACCCCTTTAGCTGTTGAAAGTCTTCACTTTCATCAGTGCACGATCCCATAAGAACTGCTCTGTAGCTGTGGAAAGTCTTCATCTTCACTAGCGCACAAACCGCGACCATGCTTCTTTTGATATTTTGAAATTCAACGCTTTCAGCAGCGCACATACCTATGAAAGATGCTCCTTAGCTGTGGAAATTCGCCACTTTCACCAGCTAACACTCATTTTTTGGACACACGTTAGTTGTTGAAAGAAAATTATGAAAATTTTGAAAATAAGACTTTTGTGGGTCATCTTATTCTTAAAACAAAATCAAAACCTAAACCTTACAGCTAGAAAAACTCAAAAATAACTTGAGAAAACTACCAATAACCATGCTATCCACCACAAAATGTGACCAAAGGGACGGGTTCATTTTGGGAGCTAACATTTGGCTCCAACTGGGATGAGCATCTCCCTGTGAGGTGACCAAGAACCTAGCTAGACTCAGTAGCCTTATTACAGTTTGAAACAGAAAATTGAAAAAATAGTTTGCTAGTACCATTGGGCATGGAGTTATTTGAATGACAGAAATAAAGAAAACAGAACTGAAAAAGAAATATGTACAAGTAGAATAGGGCTTCAAAGGAAGCCTTATGAGAAATAGATCTTTAGGAAGCACCCGTTGAAAGGGCCACCTGCTATTGCCTCGCCTGAAAGAGTTTGAAGAACAAAGGTATTGTTCTGCTGCACCACTGTTATGAAAAAAGGACCTGTCCAGAGAGCCTCAAATTTTCCGTGTTTCGCCTTCTCCTGCCTTGATGCATCCCACTTTAAGACTAAATCCCCTGTTTTGAAGACATTTGATTTGACTTTCTTGTCGAAATTTTCTTTGATTCTTTCTTAATGCAATTCTGTTTTTTCCAAGAGCTGCTCTCTATCCTGCTGTAATTCTACCAAATTATGAATTCTCCTGGTCAAATCACTTGGTTCAGAATCAGTTTCTTGTAAGAACTTTTCAACTGGCAATGCAATTTGAACAAGAAATATGGCTTCAGTACCATATACCAACTTGAAAGGAGATATACCAATTGATTTCTTACATGTAACCCTGTCAGCCCACAAGGAAAACTTCAGTTTGGAATCCCAACCTCTCTCATTTTGTTCAAGCAGCTTCTTTATGATTCTGACTAAACTCTTGTTGGATGACTCAGCTAAGCCATTCCCTTGCGGATAGTAAGTTGTGGAATATACCAGCTGAATTCCCAGCTCTTCACACAATTTCACCAAGTGTTTATCTTTGAATGCAACAGCATTATCAGTGACCAATCTCTTGGGACAGCCAAATCTGGCAAATATGTTTTCTTGCAAAAAATTTATGATGACAGTATGATTGGCATTTCAAGTGGGAATAGCCTCAATCCACTTTGTAAAGTAATCGGTGGCAACCAGGATCCACCAGTGCTGACCACTAGAAGGATGATGAATTTCACCTATGAAGTCCAGGCCCCACTACTGGAAAGGCCCTGTGACCACTATAGGTTTGAGGGGAAGAGACTTCAGTTGTTGTTTACCTTCGAATCTCTGACATTTGTCACACGTTTTCACAAACTCATACACATCTGAAAATAAGGATGGCCAATAGTAACCGGATATTAAGATTTTGTGTGCAGTGGTTTTCCAATAGTGATGTCCCCCACATTCACTATTATGAAACTCAATCATGACCTTAGCTGCCTCTTCTTGGTTTACACACCTCAACAACAAACCTATGGGATTTTTCCAGAACAACAAGTTGTCATTGATGCAGAAATTTATAGCTTTGAGCTTCAAAGCCCTTCTTTGAGTCTTTGTCAAATCTGATGGGACTGATAAAGTTTGCAGAAACTGAATAATATGACTGTACCGTTTGCAATCAACTAAGTGAGATGAGACCTGCATTTCCTCACCCTCTTTGTTCTCTGAAGACTGAACATTTTTTGCATTAATACTCATCATATTTATGTCAAGCAACCTGCAATATTCCTCTACCAGAAGTTTGGCAAGGCCCTGACCTTTCACAAGTTTTGCTGGTTTGATTTTGACATCGAATTCAATCAATCTATCTGTCCACTTACTCCTTTTTCCATCAATGTCAGGCTGGACAAGAACATCTTTAACTAAACTGGAGGGAACGAAATCTATTACCTTTGCCTGAAGAATGCAGACTCTGAAAGCTTTCAATGACTTGACAAGTGCATATGCGTGTTTCTCCAACAATTCGTACTTTACCTTTACATCCCTCAAGACCTTACTGAAGAAGGCAACCGAGTGCTCCTAATCATCATCATTTTTTTGCAAGAGTACCGCTGCGATTGTATCACTGGAAGCAAATGAAAAAATGTAAAATACCTTGGAGAAATCGGGGATGATAAAAAAAGGGGTTGTTGTGATGGATTCCTTGATGGCATTGAATGAATATCTGGCTGCTTCAGTCCACTTTACTTCAGAGTCTTTTCTTTACATAGCAGTGATATGCTTTGTGAGTTCAGCAAAATTTACTATAAACCTTCTAACAAAGTTAATAGTGCCAAGAAAAGACTGAATGTCCTTCTTTGATCTAGGAAGAGACAGATTTTTAAGTGCTTCTACCCTCTTTGGGTCAATCTTAACCCCATCAGCTGAAAAAATATGCCCAAGTAATTTCCCCTCCTTAAGTGCAAAATTCGATTTTTTTGGGTTAAGAGAGATGCCATACCTTCGACATTTTAGAAATGTCCTTCTTAAGTGCTGCAAATGAAGTTCGTGGCTGCTTGAGAAAACAGTGATATCATCAAGATAAATTAGGACAAATTTCTCTTTCTCTCCAACAAAAGCAATGTCCATTTCCCTTTGGAATGTCGCTCCTACATTCATCAATCCAAAGGGCATCTTCTCGTACATAAATGTACCCCATGGAGTGGTAAAGGCAGTCTTTTCTTTGTCTTCCGGATGGACAACAATCTGATTGTATTCGGAAAACCCATCAATAAAGGACATCACCTTTGATCCTGACACCTTCTGCAAAATATGCTCCATTTTAGGAAGAGGGTAGTTGTCTTTCCTAGAGCACTTGTTCAAATTTCTGAAGTCGACGCAGAGTCTGATCTCCCCATTCTTCTTCCTAACCGACACAAGATTCACAATCCATTCTGAATACCTGAGAGGAATGATAATGCGGACATCCAACAGTTTCTTAATTTCTCTTTCCATTGTAGGCAGCAACAAAGGGTTGAAGGATCTAAGCTTCTGCCTGAATGGTTTGGTGTCTTTATTCAAGGGAATCTTATGCTGAATCACTTCTGTATCAAAGGTCTTCAAATAATCATACTGCCAAGAAAAGATGTCTGCAAATTCCTTTAGCAATTCTCCATAATCAGCCCTTTGTTTTTCAATTAAATGTGAGGCTAAGTTAACATGTTTAGGATCTTGCTCACTAGCCACATTATACTACAAAACCTCCGAGTCTTTCTCCCCACTTTGCAATTTGACAGCCACATCATTGTTATCGAACAACCTTTCCAACGGGACCAAACCTTTAGGAATTCTGTTGGTGGACAGCTGAACTATTTCATGTGCTGCGATTTTTCTCTTGAACTTTGGCTCCTCAACTTCATGATCATGTTCGTTCTCCTGATCAATATGCAGATCTGCAAACTCATCTATCACTGCAAGGAATCTAGTGAGTTCAACATCGTCTTCAAAAACCTTCCAAAATTTTACGTTATCAGGGAGAGAGGTCCTATATTTAACTTGAATTTCGTAAGTTAATTTATGAGGCATAGGGGGTATGAATGCACAAGAAGACACAACCAATGAATCAACCAATTCATTCATTTCTCTAGGTACAAATGAAATCTTAAAATCTGCAAAATCGCGAATTGCCTTCAACACTTCATCTCTGTATGCCTTTAGCCTGACATGCTTCGCTTGAAAGGACTTATTCACCTGTTGGATAATCAAATCTGCATATCCAAACACATGCAATCTTTTAATGTTTCTCTCTTTGGATGCATTCAGTCCCAAAAGTAATGCCTCATACTCAGCAATGTTATTAGTCACTTTAAAATCGAGTTTAAAGGACAAATGAGAAGTTTTCTTAGAAGGAGAAATGAATACCACTCCTGCTCTAGCTGACTCCTTAGTGCAAGCACCATCAAAGAACATGGTCCAAAGGTATTCTTATGCTATTTTTGTGGGCTGAACTGTGATCTTATCTGTAGGCTTTCTGAGTAGCAATGTATCAGGCAGTGAATCATCAATTTTCAAAATACAAGATCCCATACCTGTGTCAACCGAATAGATAGGATGATTGGATGGATTCTTCTGATCACTGATTACATATGCCAACTGAGATTCCCTGTAAAGCCTTCTGTTCACCCCTCTGAAAACATGCATAGTAGCATAGGAGAGATCCATTTGAAGAGTGCCACCTAGTCTCTTCATCCACGATCTTGATAGTAGACATCCAAATTTAGGAGGTATGTCAGCCACCACTATATCCATCACCATTGTCTTCATTGATGCTTGGGTCAAGGTTACAACCAAATCCTTAATCATCCCAAGGCATTTGACTTTTCGAGAATCAAAGGAGAAAAGGTCATGATAAGACTTGGTGATCTCCAGCCCAAGCTCATCCATGACAGCCTTTGGCATCAAATTCTGCGAAGCACCAGAGTCCAACAAACAATTATGCAGTGTTTTCTCATGAATATTTAAAGAGATGTAAAAGGGAGGACAACTATCATCTCTGTATTCTATCATTTGGCCCAGGGTGATGGTTGTCTTATCATCATAAATGTTGAAGATATCAACAAAAAGGGATACAGATTGGGGATCTAGATTTTTGAGGATATCTCTTTTAAACATCTCATTTTTCATCAGCTCAACTAGAGGAATAGGAATCTTAATATTTTGTATTTCAGCCTCAAAATTAAATGAATATGGAACCTTATCAGTAGTTTTATCAGAAACCTTTACCTAATTTGAAGGGGCTTCCTGATTTCTTTGTTGTTCGACAGGAGGCTAACTTTCTGGAGTTTGAAGGTTGACAGGGGCAACGGTCTTCTTGGGAGGAGCTGATGCTTTCACCTTTAAAGAATTCGCTTGCTGATCTTCTGATGTCTGATCCTTTTTCTTAACAGGGGCAACATTCTTTTCAAGAGAGGCTGGTGCGTCTTGTTGAGCAACATTAGATTTGGATCGGAGGTTATATCTATTTTTATCTTCTGTTGTGAAAATGCCATCACCAAGAATATCATCTTCTGTCTGGTCAGTCATCAATGATTCCTCATAGTCATGTTGTGTTAGGTAAGATTTCCCTGTCTCTTCTCCAACACAATGAATGTCACCTTCTCCATCTTCTTGATCTTCACCATTGTCATCATCCATCACAACATTCTAAAGAGGGACCTTTATCCTCTGATCTTCATTATAATTCTTTTCTCTTTGCAGGATCTGAGTTGGTTGATTGTTCCTTCGGAAGCTATTTGGATTTTGATTAGGATTTCTGCCTGCATAGTCATAATTGCCTCTCCCCTTCACAGGATGTTTGTTTTTGATCTTGAGCTTAGATATCTTAGAAGTTAGAGACTCTAGCATCTTGGCCATTTTATCAAGTTTTGGATTAGCATTTGATGAAGAGGAGGCTTCATTCTTTGGTCTTCTTCTGTCAGAATCTCCTTTCCTCTTCTGGGAGGCCAGAATATTAGATTCCACCTCAAGAGCAGCATCTTGCATGAGAGATAATGTTGGTGACCTCCTTTCTCTCAACAACAAACATAAATCTGAATCAAAAGCATCAGAGTATGTGATATTGGCAGAAGCATCTGATGGTTTTATCTCAGCTGGTATTTTTCCATACATCCGGTTAAACCTCTTAGTGAAGTCAGAGACTGACTCACTACTTTGTTTCCTCAAGTTTCCAAATTCTGTGATGTAGTAGACAAAATCTCTTCTGTCAGCCCAATGTTTCAGAAATATCTCATCCAACTGCTCAATTCCGACAATGGAACCAACAGGGAGTTCTTTGAAACATTTCCTAGCATGGCCATCTAGGCTTTGGACAAAGACTCGTGTCCAAACATATTCTTGTTCAACATTAAGGTTCTCTGCATAACTGTAAAAATCCTCAATATGTTCTTCAGCAGACACATCGCCTTCGCTTGTGAATTTAGGCATATATTTTTGATAGTCTCCCGTTCGCATGGCTGCTACTGGGTTTGGTAATATGAGTGGTGCATACCTAGCAGCTAGGATTTGTTGCATCTTAGTCAAAGGAGGTGGTGCAGCCATGACTCTCAGAGGTGGGGAAAATGATAGTTTCTTCTTCAAGTCTTCAACACTGGAGGAATGCGAAAGAGGTGAATCTTCTCAAGGGAAAGAGGTTTGATAAGAGGCCCTGTAAAAATTTGTAAGCTGCCTAGCTAAATTTTCTTCACCCTTCGTAGATAACTCTTGGAGGAGGTGTTCAACAACAAGGAGGCTAGTATAAATGTTCAAGTGGTATTCTTGTCGTTGAGAGTGGAAAGACTCAAGGGAAGAAGAACTGTGGCTTCTTTCTAAAGTTTTTTCAATCAAATTATAATTTATCAATTTATCATCACTAGGATTTTTCTGTTGATCAAAAAGAATTTGTTCTTCTACAGTATTTACAGCTTTTTTATCATCAGTGTTCTCTGAAAAGAACTAAACTTTTTCTGCAGTAGATTTTCCAGAAATGAAAAGAGGATTACCTTTTGGATATGCTCTTGAATTTTGACCTTAAATCATCTTTCCTTTTGTGAGAATTGATTCTGGATTGGACACTGGTGTGATCGGTGATTCTTGAGGATTCGCCCTAGTACTGATCCTCTTAGGAGCCAGGATGGACTTGTGGAGTCGCCAGATAGATGATTACAACCAACTGAAAATGTCTAATCTTTGTATATCATCAAAGATCAGCTCTGTGTCATATCCCAGGAAAGAAGAGCTTGAATTTCGTCTCCCCGGCAATGGCGCCAATTTGTTTTCACTCCAAGAAACCCTTTGTGGTTGTAGACCAAAGGTGCTTGGTAACTTAGAAATAATGGTTTTTATGTGTTTGGGACAATGGGGTCTTTAATGATTCAATGAAATAAACACTCATCACACATATAAAGAAGCAGTGCTTTCAGGAAACAATACTCAGATCAGATAATTTGAAAGGGGGATGACGAACACTATTCTTGATTGCCAAATACAAATAAATGAAGGGCTAAATACAAGATAGAGAGGAATCCTTTAATTTCGAGTCTATGAGCTCAGTAAAGAAATAACAATCTTTATGAACTAAAATAAACTGAAACAAAGTACAGGAAATGAAAGATGAACAATTATGATATTGTAAATGAAAGGAAACTAAACTTTATTTTTCAAAAAAGAGTCTATACAGTGGCATAAAATATCTCCCAGTTTGAACCCTGATCTCATATCAAAAATAGGCATTTATAGCCTCTTACAATCTATTTTACAGATCCTAAAAACATGGATCTATATTTAATAAAAGCAATTCAAATCTAACTAAACAACTTTGAAGATAAAGACTTAACAACTAAACTTAGCACTTGAATTGTCTTCAATTTCAAACATTCGCCATCTACATCCTTCAACTCCTGGAATCTTTGATGTGATGCAATGTGGCAAAACACCTGTCTGGACAGTTGGATTTCTCCAACGTTCATAGTCGATATTTGAGGAAGTTGTTTTGCATGTATTCCCAAAATTCTCTCGAACCTCTGATGCTGAGTCCTTTGCATGTGATCTGATAGTCCCTTGATACACTGGAACCTCTTTAT
The DNA here is from genome assembly GCA_009831015.1 of Picea engelmannii. Classification (NCBI taxonomy): domain Eukaryota; kingdom Viridiplantae; phylum Streptophyta; class Pinopsida; order Pinales; family Pinaceae; genus Picea; species Picea engelmannii. The sequence goes on along the minus strand of ML799204.1, from coordinate 233,146 downwards.
AATCTGCAAAAATTGACTTGTTCTGTCCTTGGTTTCCAAAAATGCCTTTCCAGCTTTCAACAACTAACTCGTTTAATATTTCGTTGGTTAGCTAGTGAAAGCGCTGCCTTTCACCAGCTAACAGGTCATAAAATATCGCTTTGAACTGGTGAAATCTCTGACTGCTCCCAAAATGAGTTTTCACCTTCAAAATTTTGATTCCATCAAAACTCAGTGTGTCTCAGATTTCTCACCTTGCATATTAACAGTGACTTGAGCAAGTACCTTCAAATCTGGATGGGATGTTTTCCTTTGTTTTTGTTTCAATCTTCTTATCTGCCTTTTAAGTCGTTTGGCAAGCCACCATAGGCTATTGTAATCTTTGGTGAGTTTTTTCTTTCTTTTCTTCTCTTTAACACTTTCCTGAGTCAATCTCTCAAACACAGCATTGGTTTTGGTGAAGTTATCAGACAACTTCTTATACCTTTCTTTGATCACCCGTTCCAAAACCTCTTGCTGAGAAATTACCTCTTTCAGATGCTTGATTTTCTGATATTTCTTTGACTTAGAGCTTTTTGATGTTTCTCCTTCCTCTGTATGAGTGAAGGTCTCATAGCTTTGTGAAAACTCAGTTGACTTCTCAGGGCTCTTGGTGACAGGGCAATGATCTTTTTGCTCTGATTCTGAGTCTATATAGGGAAAGTTTAATATATTGGTTCTCTTCTCTGTAAGCTTCTCTGTGGGATGTTCTGCAGTGGTTTCAAAGCTTAACCTTTTCTTTGACCCATGGGACTTCACTCCAGAGATTCTATCTTCTGGAGGTCCTGGAAGGGTCCTCCTCTTCCTTGAACTACTTTGAGGAGTCAGCTATTTCTTTGATCCTTTCCCCTGTTCATTTACAGGCTGAGTCTATGTTTCAAAACCCTCCCAAAATAGAAAATGCTTCCAGCTCCTTCCCTGTTGTTTTAATTCCTCCAGAATGATCAATTTAATGAGGCCGAAGTGGCACAGAGTATTCTTCATGCTTAGGGGTTGAGCCCTGATTTTCTTGCAGACCTTAGTTAAACTCTTATGTAAGAAAAAAGATAAATTGAGGAGCGTCTTGCCTGTGAAATGGTCCAGGAGATTAAAATGATACATCATGATTTTTTCATACCTTCCCTCTGAGGTAATGTAGAGTTGGATCCCCTTAAACAACTCCTGCCACTCCTCTTCAAGATAGGAAACCATAATGCCCTTCTTCCATGCATTGTTCTTGAACTCCTCCTTTAAATAAGCTATGAAATTCAAGTTTTTGGTGGCAATGGTCTTGAACCAGCTCAGGCCCGTCCTTGGTAGGCTGGTCATTACAGCGATGGCAACTTCGTATACTAAGATTTCCAATGACCCAACACGACCCTTATTCCCATCGAAAGTTTTGGAAAAAACTTCTGCTGTCAACTGGTGGCAACCATTTTGCAGCCTTTCAACGAATTCAATACACCCTATGTTTGAAAAATGTTTCTAGACTTCAGGATGTGTCTGTAAAAAATATAGGTTGTCCAGCTCTTTCCTGAGTAGAGAACCACTGCGTCTCCTCACCATTCTGAAGCTTAAAAACCCCAAAAAGTTTGTATATCAACCCGTGCAACTATTGGTTGAGCCAAAGTTTTGCGTTGTTGAAAGCACTCGGGATTCGGCTCTGTTTTCTAACATTTTAAACTTTAACAAACCTTCATGAAAAATGTATGATATGGAAAAAATGATATGATTTGATGTTGTCAGACTAGTAGTACAGCCTCTGTACCTGATTTGCTGAATTTGAAATTACCATTCCCGGTGCCATGAGTGTGCAACATGCGTCACTGAATCAGATCTGCATCGTAATCCTATTTTGATGTGAAAAACCGAGTCTCCATCATTACCCACTTTCATCAGCGCATGATTTGGATTTGCATGACGTGGGATGATCGTATCATCATTAGTTTTTAGAAACGTGGATAACACGCACGTGATTCTCGCTTTCTCCAGCCAACGGCTAGTGGAAAATGCCCCTTTAGCTATTGATACTTACCGCTTTCACCAGCGCATGATCCTGTGAAAAACCCCCTTTAGCTGTTGAAAGTATTCACTTTCATCAGCGCACGATCCCATAAGAACTGCTCCGTAGCTGTGGAAAGTCTTCATCTTCACTAGCACACAAACTGCGACCATGCTTCTTTGGATATTTTGAAATTCAACGCTTTCAGCAGCGCACAGACCTATGAAAGATGCTCCTTAGCTGTGGAAAGTCGCCACTTTCACCAGCTAACACTCATGTTTTTGACACACGTTAGCTGTTGAAAGCAAATTATGAAAATTTTGAAAAGAAGACTTTTGTGGGTCATCTTATTCCTAAAACAAAATCAAAACCTAAACCTTACAGCTAGAAAAACTCAAAAATAACTTGATAAAACTACTAATAGCCATGCTATCCACCACAAAATGTGAACAAAGGGACGGGTTCATTTTGGGAGCTAACACCTTCTACAATGTCATCTCTCGAAGTCCTTCAAAGTTGTCCTATGAAACATAAGGCACTGTTAAATTCTATTGGTGGAATTGATCCCACCGATACAAAATTGATAATATTTGACTTGGAATATCACATTCCAAGACTCCCTCATCAATTAGCATTTCAAATACAATTCATTGTTTAAAATAAGAGCATTTGTTGAACCATTGTTGATGAAGGACCTTCGACTTGTGTCATGTCTGTTACTTGTTGGAAATCCATTGGCTCTCCTTATGTTACCGAGTCACAGAATACTCTAAAATATTTTAATGGTATAGGTTTTAAACCTTATGGTGTTCTTCCTTCGTTATCTATTGCATTAGAAGGAAAAGAGGTTATTGTTGAGGTTGAGGTGTTTGATGCACCTCTCGATTATAACCTTCTACTTGGTCGTAGTTGGATTGATTCTATGTGTGCAATTGTTTCTACTCTTTTCCGTGTCATATGTTTCCCTCACCAAGGAAAAGTTATTACCGTAGACTAGCTTGCCTTCTTTGGTTTCAATTCATGCACTAGTAACGTTCCTTTCAATGTGAAAAAACCACTTGGTTATGAGAATGTTGGTGTGGGTATTTTAAAGGATTCATAGTTAATGGGTACCTTCCCCATTCCACCACCCGATGTTCCTCCTCGTTTTTTCTCTTCGATTAACATGATCTTGACCACTGTTGTTGAAATCCCTAAGTCTTATGACCCTTGGATAGTACCTAGCACTGAAAAATGTCTTCATTATGGTGACTGAATGCCTTTAAGTCTAGTGGAATTGGGTTATCAAGCTATTCAATCGACAACTCCTTCTCCTGGTTCTCTCTTAGATACATCTCATGATCCATTTCACGTGGTATTTCACATCGACGAGATTATCATGACAATTATGTAAATGAAAGATACCCCATGGGATGATAGACATCATCATTATAACCTCTTCCTGGAACCTGAGACTATAGAGAGTTACCAACGAATTTTGAATTTGTCTATTGTCATTACTATTTCCCCCATTCTTGAACCAACACATGATGTTTCATATGAAGGGAACTTGGGAAATATTTCACCCACCATCCTTGTAGATATTTTAATTAAACCCAGAATCATGGAAAATGTTCATATCGATGCCTCATGTTCTCCTGATGAGATCTGAATTTTCAAGGCCCTTTTCCAAGAATTTCGTGACGTTTTTTTCGGGAATTATGAAAAGATTCATGGAATTGATCTAGATATTTTTGTACATGAAATTGATACTTATCTGGACACTAAACCCATTTGACAAAGACTTCTCCCAGTACATCCACGCAAAGCTATTGTTATTAAACTCGAAGTTGAAGAACTTCTTAAAGATGATTTTGTCTATCCTGTGGCATTGACTAATTGGGTGTCCAATCTTGTTTTGGTTACAAAGAAACAAGGCATGGTTCATGTTTGTGTTTGCTATATGGATGTCAACAAGGATTTTTCAAAAGATAATTATCTGACCACTTTTGTTGACCAGATCGTTGAAGATTGTGCTGGGAGTGAAATCTTTTCTTTGATGGATGAATTCTTCGGCTATAATCAAATCAATATTTTACCCATGGATCAACATAAGACTACCTTTATTTTCCCTTGGGGAACCTTCGCATACCATAAACTTCGTTTTGGTCTCAAGAATGTTTGTGCAAATTTTCAACATGCTATGTCTTATTCTTTTCATGATATTAAGCACATTGTATAACCTTACCTCGATTATTACCGATGCATTCCATGCATCGCCAAGATCACCCAACACACTTACGAGCCATTTTCCTATGATGTCGATATTATCACATATGATTGAATCCACATAAATTTGTTTTTTGTGTGGAGTCTAGACAATTTCTTGGTTTTATCGTTTCTACACATGGGATAAGCGTGGATCCTTTGAAGGTTGAAGATATTCTCAATTTTCCTCCTCCTTCTACCTTATGCCAACTCTAAAGTTTGCAAGGGAAGGGAAACTTTTACGTCGATTCATCCCCAATTATGCTGAACTAAACAAATTTTTCACTCAAATTATTAAGAAGGGTCACAATTTTGTATGTGATGACACTTCCAGCAAAGCCTTTGAAGATTTGAAACTTTCCTTAACCCGTACAACACTCTTATTTCCCCCCGATTATAGTTGAGATTGTTTCTTATACTTAGCTACTTCAGACTCTACCATAGCTATGGTTCTATTCCAAGAGGCTAATTCACATGATGAACATGTTATCTACTATTTGATTCGGATTCTCACAACCACCAAAACCAAATATATGCATGTGGAGAAACTAGCCTTGGAAATTGTTCAAGTTGTTCAACGTTTTCGTCATTATATCTTATTACGCAAAACCAAAATCATTTCCTATTGCAAACCTATGCAACAAATCCTTACCCGACAATTACTAGGGGGAAATACTCCAAATGGATAATGATTCTCCATGAGTCTGATTTGGAGTTTGAGCGATCCAAGTCAAAGAAATATTTGTTTTTTTCTAAGTTGATATGTGACCTTCCCTCCACTGAGACAAAAATTGTGGTAGAGGATTCATTTCCTGATGAGTCTCTGTTTCTAATCATTTCTAATGACATATGGTATGAAGACATTATCATTTATCTCCAAACCCAAAATTTCCATCCTGATCTTTCTGGTATAGATCGTCATCGTATTTGGTATCAAGTTCGTCAATACATCATCTTCGATGATACCCTTTACTATCGTGGTATTGATTCCATATTTCGAAGATGTCTAACCTATGATGAAGCTGAGAAAGATTTAAATGACTATCATTTTGGAGCCTATGGAGGTCATATGTATGAGTATGCCACTTCCCAAAATATCTTACAAGTTGGTTACTTATGGCCTTCATTGTTTAAGGATTGCATTACTATCGTTCGGAAATGCCACGCTTTTCAAACATATAACAATATGATATGATCACATCCTGCTCCTATTTACCCTATAGTTTCTTTTGGTCCATTCGCTAAATAGGGCATTGACTTCATGACATGAAACCCTCACTCAATCGGGGGGCATGGATACATTATCGTAGTCATGGATTATTTCACTAAATGGGCCAAGGCGATGCCTGCATTTGATAATACCAGGAAAACTGCAGCGTTGTTCATATTCAATCATATCGTTACTAGGTTTGGCTTCCCTCAAGACATAGTCACTGACCATGGTATTCATTATTAGGGACCTAACCCCTCACATAGGTAGAACAATGTATTGCAATGTAATAAAGGTCAATATTAATAAGGCCTTGCAATAAAGTAGAATAAGTCAAATGTAAGAAGACCTAATAGAAGCTTCCTCTTCTAGAAGGATCTTCCTCTAGATGGTTCTATTGATAGACATATTTAGTATAAATAGGAGTCGAGGGTATGAGAACCATAGCTTGGAAATTATTGTAATAGAGCTCTTCTCAACTGGAGGTTTCCCCCTCAAAGAGGCTCATCAACATTTCTCTCAGAATCAAGGTGTTATTTCTGGTGTTATTTTGATATCATTTCAGTGTTAATGTGGTGATTGTTCTGGTTATATTGTTGTTTATATACCATTTCTAGCCATTTTATTTTTGTTCTACACACTTTTTATATCTGGCATATTACAAGTGGTATCAAAGAACTTTCCGTGACAAAAATTGTGGGTTAAATTTTTTTTCAGGGTAGAGACGTATTTTGGCATATTTAAGTCATAGAGATTTGTCGTTACATGCATAAACCCGAAGTTGAGGGATTCATACATGTAGGAAACATAATTGGTACTTAAATGCACATCTATTGGCCACCCTTGTAACCCTTGTTGGTACCCCTTCGAGTGGTAGAACATCAGAAAACACCTGTGTACGGATTAACCTAGATTTCTTGAATCCCTCTTTAGATAAACTAATCGACCACCTGACTACTATAGTGCCACTGAGAACAACACTCGGGAAGATACTCTCTAGTACCTGGGTAGTCAGGTAGTATGACTAAGGGCATGATCTAGCCTCCTTAGTTAGTGCCCTAAGATATTGGGCTAAGTACTACTGTTGGACCCCACACGTATATCAGAGAGACATAACATAAGGCAAACCCTTGTTTGTAGAACCCTTGAATAGATAACCCTTGGGGACAAAAACAAAAACAATAAAATAGACAAGATCTATTGTTCCGCAACTGTGTTTGGGTTTCCAAATCACTACACATTTCTTCCTAGTTAATCATTTGGGCATTTCATCACTGCAGTATTCTTCAAACCGGAGTATAACTCTGCAGGTGTTTAAAGTCAAAATTTTTGCACCATTATTTGAGACCTATTCCATTAGATTTATCTCTTCTCCCTTATCACATTCATACATATCATTTTTCAGAAAAATATTTGACCCCAACCGCCCCGTTTCGGTTCCCTCGTCATCATGGCCCATACCCATAGCCAAGACTTGGAAGCTCGCTTCAATACCATGCAATCTAATTTCACAGAGACCCAATAAGAAGTGAAAAAACTCAGTGAGAATGTTGTCGCCATCAATACCACCATGTAGTCCTCCATCATCGCCTCAATCAAGGAACTCAAACAAGACATGACTACCCATCTTGAATCTGTCGTTTCAATGATCTGCACAAAAATGCATATCCCTGCAGATAACCCTATATCTGACCTGTTAACACTCTGTAAATTTTCCCGGAGGTTGACAAAGAAGGAATCTACAAAGGTAACTTTATCCAACCTCTTTTAAAGCTGGGATCTAGCCCTTCCAGCTTCAGAGAGGGATCTCTCTATATGATTTAGCTTTGTTTTTAATTTAGATATTAGGCTAGGTAAAGGAACAAGTTTGTTTTGTTGTAAAAGGGTTTATAAATTGGTTGAGACAGTCTACACATCCGTTGGGATATGGGGTCTGTGTTTAAACAACTATGAGATAAAACCAGAAACGCCAAAGAAGACTTTCACAGGGCGAGATAATGTACTCAACTAGATCTTTTAGTAATTTAAATGATGGACAAAAGATAAGATAAGAGAAATAACTTCGACTAACAAGCAGTTAAGAATTTCTTAATCGAAGATATTATAAGGTAAACATTAAAATCTTTAGAATCGGAAACAGGGTATCAAAGATAAATCCTGCAACATTACGTTATTCTTCAAGATTAGTTCTAGAAAACAAAATGATCACAGAGAAAGAAAAACATTCAAATCAGAAAATTAACATCACCAGTGAACACACGCAAGAATCCTGTAAAAGTGCCTTCTCTTTATTAATGGCAGATCTTCTTAAAACATATTACAGTTTGATAGCGCTAGGGTGTGCGAATCAACAACCCCAAATACTTCGAGATTTGAAGTATTTATAATTCAAATTACAAACGTTCCTGTCATAACTGATCAGGACGTGCTCATTCTGTTTTTAGTCTAACTGCTTTAACTAATCAAAAACTGTTTGATGACTCAGTACAACTGCATGCGGAACTTCTGGGGTAGGCCGTTGGCAAGGTGCCTTCGCAACCTCTTCTAACTAGACAGGTGAGTGGATTGTGACAACTCATCTGCTAATCCAATAGATCACAAAGTTCTTCCCATCTGAGATGACTTGGCACTGTGACTTTAAGTAATCTCTGGTACACTTCATCCATGTCTGTATATTTATAAAATGTAGGCTTAATGAGGAATATATGTTTAATCTCGTGTTGGATACTAATATCCAACTGCAGGGCCTCCATGAATGCTTTACCTGTGATGCTCCCTTGTACCCCTGCAAAATTGGAACTGTCCTTAGACACATCAGTCAATCTTTTCTTGTAATCAGGGAGTGTCATTAATTTGTCATTAATGACTTTCAGACTGGGTAGGCCTTTCTTTTGAAGAGCATCGATCTTATTGAAGAACTTCTGTACTCCTTGATCCATGACTTGAATCTTTTCCTCAAGTTGAAGAATTAGACTTCTCTTGGTTAAAACCCTTTTTACCTCAAGTATAGTCTCTGTTCTGTCCTCGATTTTCAGTTCTTCAAGTTCCTCTCTAGTCTTGGAATTCAGGAACCTGATGATCTCATTTGCTTGTGCTGGCATGTCTCCCAGCTCCACTCTGATTTTATCAATGCCCTGTTTGCTCCTCTGGAGAAACTCATTTTGTTCAAACATGATTTGAATCATTGGCCAGATTTCATTGATGGACTTGGTGATGTCTGTCCATACAATCTCTTTGACCTCAGCCAAAGTCTTCCCTGCCATTGTTTTCTTTTGGAGCTGCTGTAACTCCTTCCTGAGATGTTATGTTACCTGCTTTTCTTTGGATAGGCTTGTTTGAAAGGAAGTTTTGAGATCTTGGAGGTTCTCCACTTCTTTCTTAAGCCTGCTGATTTCTGTCTCTTGCAGGTTCATTTTCTCCATGGACTTGGCAAGGTCTGTTGTTCCTTCTGGTAGTGACATTGGTGTGGGAGAGGGGATTGTCGTCACTGTTTCTGTGTTCAATTCGGCAATTGGGATAGCACCCAATGGAATGCCTTCCATTGGCTTCGTCTTCTCTTTCTCTTTTAGGAGTCTCTCCATCTCAACCTCCATCTCTTTTAGCTGAGAATTCTGCTCCATGAGTAACTTTAGCATCTCATCCTTCTCACCTTCCTTTTTTTCTATCTCCTTCGCTTGTGAATCCTCTGTGGGCGGGAGTTTCAGTTGTTTTCTTAAGGATGTGATGTCAACATTTTTCTTTTTAATCATCTCTTCTGCAGCCTTGACATTCGCAGGGTCATAACCGATCTTGAGGACCAACTCTTCCAACGTCTTGATTCTGTTGTCTTTTGTGAAAGATGACATTTTATCCAGCTTGAGTTGAGTCTGAGCATTGTTCAATGATATATGAAATTTTGCTGCAGAAGCTGAAGCATGTGCCAATGTGTGAAAAACCATCTCCCCTGTTTGTTTATGCAAATCCATCTGATCTGCTGGATGCACGTCCTTCGCTTGGAATTCGAAGGTGGCTCTTTTGTAATCTGCGATCACCTTGGGATCCGGTACCTGTGCTTGGAGGTAAGCCATGTGCATCCTACCTTTTTCTGTGTCAAATGTTGAAATAAGCCTATGTTGAGATGTGGACAACTGCTTTCGAAATTGGGCATAAGTACTACTAGTGAGAGTCTAGTTCTTCTTCTTAATCAAATCATACTTTTCAAAAATTCCCAACTTGGGCCCGGTCTTGCTTTGCTGAGTATCCAGGGGAGAATCTGTGGATTTCTTCGGTATTGCTGTTGTGATTTCCTTATGCTGGATCGAACTGAAAGGTACAATGACTGGCTTGACCCCTGTGGTAGCTACTATGGTAGGTGGGAATTCTTGTTCTACTGTCGCGCCAGGCGTTGACACTGACTTTGGCCTTTTGGTGTGCATCTGGAACTCCTCTGATGACACCTCTATTACAGGAGACGACGACTCCTGTTGGGTCCTCTTCTCCTTGGGGACATGAGGTGTGGTAGTGGGTGGCACACTCGTCGAGGGCACCTGAGGTTCCACTTCAACTTGCTGTTCCATGTCCGTCAGAGTGTCGGGCACCCATACTGTCTGATTTGCAAATTTCGCGATCTCTGGCTTAGATTCATGAGCATAAGGGACATTCTTATTTTTCACTCTCATTTCCGAAATGATCCCGCATGGATCATAGTGCCAGGTGAAACTCGTAAATAATTTCATCTCCTTCAACATTCTGTCCGCTTCTTCTCCTGTGCCTCGACTATTGCAGATGAAAGAACCAATCTGCCCCTTGATTCTCAATTGATGCTTCTTTTTCAGGGAAACAAAGTGAATGTCATCTGAATTCATTATCTGCCTAATATATTCTAATGCAAAAATTCTTACCGATACATATTTTGGCAGCTTGTAGGGTGCCAATTCGCACCTGAAAACTCTGATCTCAGTGTGATTTTGATACAGGAACCAGCCTCCTGTCTTTGCATTGTCCGAGAGATGTAGAATTCTCTAGACCTCTTCGTTTATTCGTGGCTCAGGCCTGCCACTCAGCATGCTTACCACCGGGTGATAGAACAGATCAATGAAAACCTTGAAGCTGTACTCTGTGGAGTTATGCTTTAGGAGAGAAGTCCATGCAGTGACTGGCTGGGGCCTTCCGTCTGCGTCCATCTTCTGCATGGAGAAAATGAACCTGTCATCTTGAAAATAAACGAACATGTATGCCAGCATGGAAGAGTATCTGAACATACCCTCTGTTCCAAAATTCACTAATTGTTCGTGAATATTATCGGCCAAGAAGTTGCTGTAGTCAAACTGCATTGTGGGCTTTTCATCCTTTGAGAAAATGGACAAAAAACCCAGGATGGGCTCATCTACCCATTGGTCAGAATAGTAACCAAGCAGGGCACAAAGGGAAGAAATGATTTGATTTCATTTGGTGGAGAAAAGGGAAGAAGGGTAAGGGGGATTGGTGGAAGGGAGTTGAGCGGAGGTGGGGAGGAAAAGATCGAAGATCTAAGCTCTCTGAGGAAAGGTCATTTTCTGATATAACTCGGTGAGGATTTCTAAATTGAATGGGGACGCAGATTCAGCACGGGGAATTTGCATCATCTGGTCAATATCTTCGGGAGTGATGAAGAAGAGGACGTCTCTAGATAAGGAGACGATGGCCCTCTGGTCGGGGATATAGTGGGCTTGGAATTTCAACACGAATTCAGGGAAGTGGTGGATCTGGGGGAAAAGATACAGCGACAAATTGGACTCCTAGAGTCCAATTTCGTCGCTCTGGTCCAAGAACACCTCTCGCAGCCATGACTGGAGGTATGAGAAGTCGAAGTCGCAAATGGTATCTTCGATCAATCGATCTTTATTGACCAAGGGAATTTTGTCGAGGTCGACCGGAGGAGGAAGTAAAGGATTCTCTTCTCCTTCCGCTTGTCTTGGCTTTGACACCATTTCAGCAACAGTACTTGCAATAAACACGATGTTAGTGGGGTAAACTGACTAGGGGTAGACTGGCTATGGATGAAGGTGGCGGAAAAGCGATGGAGGCGTAAGAGTAAAATTTTCTGGTGCGATGGACGAATAGTGAATGACGAGGGAGAACGGTAATTTTATTTAAAACTGAGTTGGTTGGACGCGGGAAAATGGTCAGCGTGACAACGGGTATGTTATCCAGTTATTAATGGACAATGGGCCACTTGGGGGTGACATGGCAGGTGACAGTGGCCAAAGCATACAGACGGGTGACATGGAGGCTGGTGATTGGAGGTAAAAGTCGCCAAAAGGGGATTTTCATGAGTGATGGACTTAGGTACTAAAAAAAGGGACTGACAACAGTTATGGGATGTTGACATGACCCCGGGAGCAAGTGGAACAAGTGGGCTCAGTGGAGGATGACATCCATGAGTGATGGGCTGTCAGATAGCATGTGGGGGATAGGAATTCTGGAACAATAGGACAATTCCACACGTAACAAGGGACCCGCCGAAAGGAATATTCATTCCGGACCCCCCCCCCTTTGGTTAAAATCAGAACACTAGGGGGGGTCCGAAATTCATTGTGAACCATAGATATGCGCGCTTATTTCCTGGCCACAGATCTTAGCGCGCTCTTTAATACTCATTCCGGACCCCCCCCCCCC
>ML799204.1:171782-210473 GCA_009831015.1 Picea engelmannii | reverse complement strand
CTCCCAGCTCAAAATCATCCTCCTTGGTTCATTTGTCAAAGATCTTCTTGATGTTCTCTTGGACGACCTATGTTTTGTTGAAAACATCTTCTCTAGTCTGCTGCAAATGAATCATCTGATTTATTCTTCTCTGAGAGTCATTTCGCTCAGCTTGTATCTCCTGAAGTAACTTCATGACAGGAACTCCCAAAGAAGTTGGGAAAATAGCCTCTGTACCATAGACCAACTGGTAGGGTGACATACCAATCGACCTTTTAGTGGTCAGTCTATCTGCCCATAAAGAAAATACCAACTTATCGTGCCATGATTTTTTGTTTTCCTGCAATGTTTTCTTGATGATATTTACCAAAGTTTTATTTGAAGACTCTGCCAAACCATTCCCCTGAGGGTAGTAGGTTGTGGAATGCCCCAAATCAATGTGGTACCAGTTGCATTGTCAGTGATAATCTTTCTAGGCCAACCAAAACGAGACAAAATATTATTTTCAAGAAATTTGATAATAACAGATTCATTTGCTTGCCTGCATGGTACCGCCTCGATCCATTTGGTAAAATGATCAGTGGCAGTAAGAATCCACCTATGTTGGCCTGAAGACGAAGGGTATATTTCTCCAATGAAATTGAGTCCCCATTGCTGGAAAGGAGCCTCAACTGAAATTGGTTTAAGAGGTAGAGGAAGGAGTTTCCTTTTACCCTCACATAATTGACACTGGTGACATGCTGTTACTTTCTGATGTACATCTGCAAACAGGGTGGGCCAGTAAAATCCAGCTCTGAGTATTTTGTTGGCTGTAACCTTCCAGTTCAAATGGCCGCCACATTCTCCTGCATGAAACTCTTGCAATAATTTATCAGCTTCATCTTTCAGTAAACAATTTAAAAGAATACCTGCAGGGTCTTTCCAATACAAATTTCCTTCTAGAATACAGAATTTCAAAGCCTTCAACTTTAAAAATCTAGCTTTAGTCTTAGTTAAACCAGGGGGAGCTTGTAAATTTTGTAAGACAAATATAAGGTCTCCATACCATGGAGAGTTGAGAAATACCTCTCTAACATTTGGAGTCGCCATCTCGCCCTATTCATCTGCCACGTCTAGAAAATTAATGTCCAGATCCTGGAAGTTAGATTCAGCCATTAATTTAGCAAGGCCTTGGCCTTTGATTAATTTTGTGGGCTTAATCTCTATATCGTATTCTAAAATGACTTCAATCCATTTTCCCCTTCTTCCATCAGGGTTGTCCTGTGTCAAAATATCCTTGACTACCACGTTCGGAACATAAGCTATAGTGTGTGAATGGAGAATGTAGACCCTGAAGTCCTTTATGGCTTTTACTAAAGCAAAAGCTTGCTTCTCCATGATATTGTAGTTCAGGGCAGCATCTCTTAATGCTTTGCTGAAGAAAGCTATGGGCTGTTCATACCCTTCGTTGTTCTTCTGCAGTAATACCGCTGCTATAGTATGTTCAGAGGCGAAAGAAAAAAGATAAAAATCTTTAGTGAAATTGGGAATGATCAGAACTGGGGCCTCTGTGAGCGCTTGTTTGACTTGTTTGAAGGATTGTCTGGACTCAGAGTCCCATTTAATTTTTACATCTTTTTTAAGCATGTTTGTTATGTTTCTGAGGAGTTCAGCCAGATTGGGAATGAATCTTCGTAGGAAGTTAATTTGTCCGATAAAAGACTGTAGTTCCTTGAGGTTTCTTAGGTGTTCTACCTTTAGTATGGCTTCTATTCTGCTGGGGTCAATTCTGATTCCATCTTTAGAGATGATATGTCCCAGCAGTTTTCCTTCTTCTAACCCAAAAATACACTTCTTGGGATTTAAAGAAATCCCGAACCTCCTACATTTCTCAAAAACTCGTCTAAGGTGCCGCAGGTGTTCATCATCAGATTGGGAAAAAACAGTCACATCATCTAGATAAACGAAAATAAACTTAACCGACTCATCTACGAAGGCGATATCCATTGCCCTCTGGAAGGTGGCTCCTGCGTTCATCAAACCAAAAGGCATCTTCACATACATGAAATTGCCCCAGGGTGTGGTGAAAGCGGTTTTTTCTTGGTCGTCTGGGTGAACTAGAACCTGGTTGTAGCCCGAGAAACTATCTAACAGAGAAATTCGACTGGACCCGACCACTCTTTGCAGGAGGTGATCCATTTTGGGCAAGGGGTAATTATCCTTCAGGGATGCTTTGTTCAGTTTCAGAAATCTATACAGAGTCTGATCTCCCCGGTTTTCTTACGTGTAGGGACCAAATTAGAAACCCACTTAGAGAAACATAGTGGGACTATGAGCTTGGCATCATACATTTTCTTGATCTCTTTTTCTATCAGGGGGAGGCAACTTGGGATTTATCCTCCTAAGTTTCTACCTAAACAGTTTCTGGTCTTCCTTTATAGGAATCCTGTGTTGTATGATGCTGGTGTCATAGGATTTCAAATCCTCATAGCCTCAGGCAAAAACGTCTGAATATTCTTTGAATAACTCAATGTATTTAAGATTTTGTTCTGGGGGTAACGATTTGGAAAGTTTGACCATCCTAGGCTTCTCTTCAGTCCCTATATTGCATTCCTCTACCTCTTGTCCATGGGCTTCTATTTTTGGTTTCTTAGCTACGTTGTCATTGTCAAACAGATCTTCTAAAGGGACAAGCCCTCTAGGTAAAACATTGCTTTTCAATTGTAAAACATCAGCATCCATTTTGTCATCCGCTAACTCTCCTGAATCTACTGTATCTACTGTATTCACACTATCTATTTCAAACTAAGAACTATTTACATTTTCGTTTTCATTTTCTAAATCTATGTTTGTACATTCAAAATCGTTCTTGCATTGCAAAAAATCTTCTATCTGCTTGTCATTACCAAACACTTTCCAGTACTTGATATTATCGGGAACCGTCGGTCTTCATTTCACCTCAACAGTGTAGGGGCGAGTTTGGCGGAAAGGAATCTTGCAGGAAGCTGCTGACGTAGCCAATCCGTCGGCCAGAATATTCTGTCCTCTTGGCATTACCTGCAAGTCAACTTCATTAAAACACTTCAAAGCATCAGGAACAACATTCCTGTAGGCTGTAAGGCGCGGGTGTTTAGAGACATACTCACCTTTAATTTGTTTGATTATTAATTCAGAGTCACCCCTTACCATTATTTTCTTAGCACCAACTTTTTTCAACAGCTTCAGACCGAGCATTAAAGCTTCATACTTGGAAACGTTGTTAGTGCACTGGAAATTTAATTTGTAGGAATGATTTTCTGAATACCTTTTTAGATGATTATGCAACCAAACTCCAGCTCCTACTCCTTTTTTACTCATGGCTCCATCAAAATCCATACTCCAGAAATCAGCGGGGAAATCTTCAGTGATTACATTTTCCATCTTCGCTGCCTCACCGCTTTCTGGACCTTCATCTTGGCCATATACATCTTCCATCAGCTAAATATTTGACTCTCCAATATCACCATCATTGTACAATATGAACGAATCTAAATCGGAATGAGTAGAGTAAAGGGGGTAATTGTGAGGTTTCTCTTGGCTACTGACCATATACTTCATCAATGTTTCTCTATATAACCTCCTTTGTTGCCCAAACACTGGGATAGTGGCGTAAGACATATCCAGCTGCAGGGTTCCTTTCAACTTAGCTCCCCAAGACCTGGAGAGCAACATTCCATACTTAGGTGGGATGTCTACAACCAGTACGTCCATTACCATGCTTTTTGAAGGGATCTGAACTAGGGTGATGCATAGGTCTTTGATTAAACCAATACATTTGATTTTGCTGGAGTCAAATGAATGTAAATCCTTGTATGGTCTAGTGACCTCTAGTCCCAGTTTTTCCATTACTGCTTTAGGTATCAGATTATGTGAGGCACCTGAGTCCAGCATAGCGTTATGTAATATCAAGTCGTGTATGTTTAAACTGATGTAAAAGGGAGATACATCACCGGTATCGTCTCGACCGTCTACTTCAGGTCCGAAGAGAAGTTCGGGATGATCGTCAGTAAGGTTCACGGTGTCTGAATGAGTCACTGATCTAACAGTCAAGGCCTTGGTGCCTATGTTGGGTTCAATGGCCAGTGCTTTTATTACCTGTGAACGATACCCGTCTCTGGTCATCAACTCTGTAAGTGGGATGGGAATTTTTATTTTGGCCAATTCCCCCTCCAGGCTAAAGGGTGTGAGAGTTCTACCTTGGTTTATCATTTCTGGATTGTCCATTATATTCTTTGGCTCTGAAGTACTCCGTGGGCTAACAGGTGACACCTCAGTCTGTGATGGTCTTTTTAAAATGGTGATGTTTTTCTTGATGGGAGCGTCTACTTTACTCTTCTCAGAGACTTTCTCAGCAACAGTTTTCTCAGCAGCAGTTTTCTCTGAAGTCTTCCCGGCAGGTGGCTCAGGGGTCTCCTTGGTTTCAACTACCTTCTTAGTTTTAGTGACTTTCTTGGAATAAGTCCCTTCTGCCTTCAAACTTCCTTCTGTCTTCTTGCTACGCAGGTTGTACTGCCGGTGTACCTCCAGAATAACATTCTGAAAGGCCTGTTGTCTAGCATCTTCGGCTTCTTCACTTACCTTTGTTTGATTTCGAAGAAAGAGTTCCTGCTCTTCTTGAGTAAGGAAAATGGCCTCATTGTCGTGAATGCCCATTAGGATGATGTGTGTGTCTTCTAACTCTTCAATCATTTCATCCCGTTCATCAGCGTAGTTTTCTTCTAGAGGAGGCCTGATCGACTGATCGAGACCTCTCTGATCCCTCTGATCTCTTTGATCTCTTTGATCTCTTTGTCTTATTTGAGGGGGGTTTCTTCTAAAATTGGTGTTTCGAATCTGAGGAGCAGGTGTGTTGTCTCTCGGAGGATTTCTGTCTAAAATACTCATTCTTTCTATCAGTAGTTCCAATGTTCTGACCACAGAATCCAATTTGGAATTGATGGTTGATGTGGAAGGTTCTTCTTTGATCGTGACTCTCCTCTCTGACCTCTTATGGGCGCTTTTTTACAACAGATTGGCCTCCACACTAATAGCACTTTTCTGCATGTCATCTAGGGTGGCAGAATTTCTTTCTCTTAACTGGTAAGACATGTCAGCATCAAATCCATCAGGAAATTTAATCAATGCCAAACCCTGTGGAGGTTTAATTTCAGCCAGGATAGCATTGTACAAATTATTAAAATGGGTGCAGTAGTCTTGTACCGACTCACCTTTATTTCTTCTTATGGTCTCATATTCTGACAGTATCTGGAGAGGGTTTTTCTTTACCTCCCATCTGTCAAGAAAACTTCTGTGGAACGCAACAAGGTCAGGGATTGAGGTGACGGGTAAATCTTTGAACCATTTCTTTACGTCTCCTGTCAGACTTTGAGCGAACAATCTCATTTGGACGTCGACTTTGCGCAAATCGAAGTAGTCATTCATTTTTTCCACATGTTGTTGGGAATTTAGAGGTCCAGTTGCTTCGAACTATGGAAGTCCTGTTTGGTAGTCTTGGGGCATGGCATGTAGCGGCGCAGCCAACACCAAAGGATCATATCGAGCTGCCATGATGGGTGGAGGAGGTGGAACGACAACCTGGACGGTCGGAGAGGTAGCGACTGAAGACGAGGAAGAGGATGGACTGGGCGGTACTGAGGTAGTGATTTGTAGTTTAATCGTGGGAGACAAAACTTCGGGGGTTCGGGGTTGCAACACAGTTGGGTCAAAAACAAGTCCAGTCACAAAAGTTTCAGACCGTGTTCTAACCAGGCTTCGGGGTGGTAAGGTGTCAAGATCAAGGTTTTGAGAGATATCTGGTTTTCCGGAAAAAGGAGGAAACTTATGCCGGGAGGTATGACTTGCTGAATCGACTGCTAAGGTTTTTCGCCTGAGCAACTGCTCGAGGTTAACTAACACTATCGCGTGTTCCGGGTTTGGATGAGATCGAGTATGAACTTTCTTGGAAGCCAGAACTATTTTTGGGTTTTTTATAATATATATCTTTTAATTTTGCAAGTCTGAAAATAATATGCACAAAGTCTAATCAACCTCTAAACCTTACTTTATTCTCAAAGTTTATCGTTCTTTTTAGGGGAAAGAAAACGCGAAATTATCAATTTTTAGTTCTTCCCCAGTATGGTCACCATTATGTTAGCACTCTGTAAATTTTCCCATAGGTTGACAAAGAAGGAATCTACAAAGGTAACTTTATCCAACCGCTTTTAAAGATGGGATCTAGCCCTTCCAGCTTCAGAGAGGGATCTCTCTATATGATTTAGCTTTGTTTTTAATTTAGATATTAGGCTAGGTAAAGGAACAAGTTTTTATTGTTGTAAAAGGGTTTATAATTTGGTTGAGACAGTCTACACATCCATTGGGCTATGGGGTCTGTGTTTAAACAACTATGAGATAAAACCAGAAATGCCAAAGAAGACTTTCACAGGGCGAGATAATGTACTCAACTGGATCTTTTAGTAATTTAAATGATGGACAAAAGATAAGATAAGAGAAATAACTTCGACTAACAAGCAGTTAAGAATTTCTTAATCGAAGATATTATAAGGTAAACATTAAAATCTTTAGAATCGGAAACAGGGTATCAAAGATAAATCCTGCAACATTACATTATTCTTCAAGATTAGTTCTAGAAAACAAAATGATCACAGAGAAAGAAAAACATTCAACTCAGAAAATTACCATCACCAGTGAACAAACGCAAGAATCCTGTAAAAGTGCCTCCTCTTTATTAATGGTAGATCTTCTTAAAAAATATTACAGTTTGATAGCGCTAGGGTGTGCGAATCAACAGCCCCAAATACTTCGAGAGTTGAAGTATTTATAATTCAAATTACAAACGTTCCTGTCATAACTGATCAGGACGTGCTCATTCTATTTTTAGTCTAACTTCTTTAACTAATAAAAAACTGTTTGATGACTCAGTACAACTGCATGCAGAACTTCTGGGGTAGGCCGTTGGCGAGGTGCCTTCGCAACCTCTTCTGACTGGACAGGTGAGTGGATTGTGACAGCTCATCTGCTAATCTAATAGATCACAAAGTTCTTCCCATTTGAGATGACTTGGCACTGTGACTTTAAGTAATCTCCGGTACACTTCATCCATGTCTGTATATTTAGCAAATGTAGGCTTAATGAGTAATATATGTTTAATCTCATGTTGGATACTAATATCCAACTGCAGGGCCTCCATGAATTCTTTACCTGCGATGCTCCCTTGTACCCCTGCAAACTTGGAACTGTCCTTAGACACATCAGTCAATCTTTTCTTGTAATCAGGGAGTGTCATTAATTTGTCATTAATGACTTTCAGACCGGGTAGGCCTTTATTTTGAAGAGCATCGATCTTATTGAAGAACTTCTGTACTCCTTGATCCATGACTTGAATCTTTTCCTCAAGCTGAAGCATTAGACTTCTCTTGGTTAAAACCCTTTTTACCTCAAGTATAGTCTCTGTTCTGTCCTCGATTTTCAGTTCTTCAAGTTCCTCTCTGGTCTTGGAATTCAAGAACCTGATGATCTCATTTGCTTGTGCTAGCATGTCTCCCAACTCCACTCTGATTTTCTCAACGGCCTGTTTTCTCCTCTGGAGCAACTCATTTTTTTCAAACATGATTTGAATCATTGGCCAGATTTCATTGATGGACTTGGTGATGTTTGTCCATACAATCTCTTTGACCTCAGCCAAAGTCTTCCCTGCCATTGTTTTCTTTTGGAGCTGTTGTAACTCCTTCCTGAGATGTTCTGTTACCTTCTTTTCTTTGGATAGGCTTGTTTGAAAGGAAGTTTTGAGCTCTTGGAGGTTCTCCACTTCTTTCTTAAGCCTACTGATTTCTATCTCTTGCAGGTTCATTTTCTCCATGGACTTGGCAAGGTCTGTTGTTCCTTCTGGTAGTGACACTGGTGTGGCAGAGGGGATTACTGTCACTGTTGCTGTGTTCAATTCGGCAATTGGGATAGCACTCAATGGAATGCCTTCCATTGGCTTCGTCTGTTTTTTCTCCTTTAGGAGTCTCTCCATCTCAGCCTCCATCTCTTTTAGCTGAGCATTCTGCTCCATGAGTAACTTTAGCATCTCATCCTTCTCACCTTCCTTTTCTGCTATCTCCTTTGCTTGTGAATCCTCTATGGGCGAGAGTTTCAGCTGTTTTATTAAGGATGCGATGTCAGCATTTTTATTTTTAATCATCTCTTCTGCAGTCTTGACATTCGCAGGGTCATAACCGATCTTGAGGACCAACTCTTCCAACATCTTGATTATGTTGTCTTTTGCGAAAGATGACATTTTCTCCAGCTTGAGTTGAGTCTGAGCATTGTTCAATGATATATGAAATTTTGCTGCAGAAGCTGAAGCGTGTGCCAATGTTTGAAAAACCATCTCCCTTGTTTGTTTATGTAGATCCATCTGATCTACTGGATGCACGTCCTTCACTTGGAATTCGAAGGTGGCTCTTTTGTAATCTGGGATCACCTTGGGATCCGGTACCTATGCTTGGAGGTAAGCCATGTGCATCCTACCTTTTTCTGTGTCAAATGCTGAAAGAAGCCTATGTTGAGCTGTGGACGACTGCTTTCGAAACTGGGCATAAGTACTACTAGTGAGAATCTAGTTCTTCTTCTTAATCAAATCATACTTTTCAAAAATGCCCAACTTGGGCCCGGTCTTGCTTTGCTGAGTATCCAGGGGAGAATCTATGGATTTCTTCGATATTGTTGTTGTGATTTCCTTATGCTGGCTCGAACCGAAAGGCAGAATGACTGGCTTGACCCCTGTGGTAGCTACTGTGGTAGGTGGGACTTCTTGTTCTACTGTCGCGCCAGGCGTTGACACTGTCTTTGGCCTTTTGGTGTGCATCTGGAACTCCTCTGATGAAACCTCTGTTATAGGAGACGACGACTCCTGTCGGGGCCTCTTCTCCTTGGGGACCTTAGATGTGGTAGTGGGTGGCACACTCATCGAGGGCACCTTAGGTTCCACTTCAACTTGTTGTTCCATGTCCGTCAGAGTGTCGGGCACCCATACTGTCTGATTTACAAATTTCTCGATCTCTAGCTTAGATTCATGAGAATAAGGGACATTCTTATTTTTCACTCTCATTTCCAAAATGATCCCGCATGGATCATAGTGCCAGGTGAAACTCGTAAAGAATTTCATCTCCTTCAACATTCTGTCCGCTTCTTCTCCTGTGCCTCGACTATTGCAGATGAAAGAACCAATCTACCCCTTGATTCTCAATTGCTGCTTCTTTTTCAAGGAAACAAAGTGAATGTCATCTGAATTCATTATCTGTCTAATATATTCTAATGCAAAAATTCTTACCGGTACATATTTTGGCAGCTTGTAGGCTGCCAATTCACACCCGAAAACTCTAATCTCAGTGTGATTCTGATATAGGAACTGGTCTCCTGTCTTTGCATTGTCCGAGAGATGTAGAATTCTCTAGACCTCTTCGTTTATTCGTGGCTCAGGCTTGCCGCTCAGCATGCTTACCACCGAGTGATAGAACAGATCAATGAAAACCTTGAAGCTATACTCTGTGGAGTTATGCTTCAGGAGAGAAGTCCATGCAGTGACTGGCTAGGGCCTTCTGTCTGCGTCCATCTTCTGCATGCAGAAACTGAACCTGTCAGCTTGAAAATAAACAAACATGTACGCCAGTATGGAAGAATATATGAACATGCCCTCTGTGCCAAAATTCACTAATGTTTCATGAATATTATCGGCTAAGAAGGTGCTGTAGTCGAACTGCGTTGTGGGCTTTTCATCGTTTGAGAAAATGGACAGAAAACCCAGGATGGGTTCATCTACCCATTGGTCAGAATAGTAACCAAGCAGGGCACAAAGGGAAGAAATGATTTGATTTCCTTTGGTGGAGAAAAGGGAAGAAGGGTAAGGGCGATTGGTGGAAGGGAGTTGAGTGGAGGTGGGGAGGAAAAGCTCGAATATCTGAGCTCTCTGAGGAAAGGTCATTTTCTGATATAACTCGGTGAGGATTTCTAAATTGAGTGGGGATGCAGATTCAGCACGAGGAATTTGCATCATCTGGTCAATATCTTTGGGAGTGATGAAGAAGAGGATGTCTCCAGATGAGGAGACGATGGTCCTCTGGTCGGGGATATAGTGGGCTTGGCATTTCAACGCAAATTCAGGGAAGTGGTGGATCTGGGGGAAAAGATACAGCGGCAAATTGGACTCCCAGAGTCAAATTTCATCTCTCTGGTCCAAGAACACCTCTCGCAGCCATGACTGTAGGTCCGAGAAGTCAAAGTCACAAATGGTATCTGCGATCAATCGATCTTTATCGACCAAGGGAATTTTGTCCAGGTCGACTGGAGGAGGAAGGAAAGGATTCTCTTCTCCTTCCGCTTGTCTTGGCTTTGACACCATTTCAGCAAGAATACCTACAATAAACACGATGTTAGTGGGGTAAACTGACTGGGGGTAGAATGGCTGTGGATGAAGGTGGCGGAAAAGAAATGGAGGCGTAAGAGTAAAATTTTCTGGTGCGATGGACGAATAGTGAATGACGAGGGAGAACGATAATTTTATTTAAAACTGGGTCGGTTGGACGCGGGAAAACGGTCAGTGTGACAATGGGTATGTTATCCATTTATTAATGGACAACGTGCCACTTGGGGGTGACATGGCAGGTGACGTTGGCCAAAGAATACGAACGGGTGACGTGGAGGCTAGTGATTGGAGGTAAAAGTCACCAAAAGGGGTTGTTCATGAGTGAGGGACTTAGGTACTGACAACAGGGACTGACAGCAGTTATGGGATGTTGACACGACCTCGGGAGCAAGTGGAACAAGTGGGCTCAGTGGAGGATGACGTCCATGAGTGACGGGCTGTCAGATAGCATGTGGGGGATAGGACTTCTGGACCAATAGGACAATGCCACACGTAACAAGGGACCCACCGAAAGGAATANCCCCCCCTTTGGTTAAAAGCAGAACATTAGGGGGGGTCTGAAATTCATTGTGAACCATAGATCTGCATGCTTATTTCCTGGCCACAGATATTAGCACGCTCTTTAATACTCATTCCGGACCCCCCCCTCCATTAAAGGCAGAACGGACGGGGGGTATGGAATTCGATGTGGACCATAGATCTAAGTGCTCCTCCCTGATCCATCCAGATGAGCGGCCATGTTATTACCAATTCTGGACCCCTACCCCCCCCGATTAAAGGCAGAATGGTCAGGGGGGTTTGGAATGCGCTATGAGCCGTAGATCTCAGGGCCATGATCGAGACTATTGATAAGTGAAAGAAACATAGGTTGGGAGCGGAAAAATATGTACTTGAGGAAAAACTTAGGATATAAAGCATTTTTGGGGTTTTCCCAATTTTTCACATCTACACCACGAAGGGGACTTCATCTAAACTACTCTAAGGCAATGGAGACATGGTTTTTCATTTTCATCAATCTGGTTTCATGGGTGGTGAATAAAATCGAGCAACTAATCTACATGCTAACCTATCTTCCTAGGACTATTAACCCAGATTAAACTGTTGGGTTAAGAAATTACTCTACCTGAGGGATATCTGACCAGGATTAGATAGTCTGATCAGATTTATTCACTAATTTAACCTAGGGGCTATCTGACCAGGATTAGACAGTCTGGTCAGATTTATTCACTAACCTAGCAACATTAAATTTAAAAGAACTTGGCCATGCTTGAAAGGTATGGCCAAGTTATTATTATTGCATGGGGCTTTTCTTTCAATTCTTTTATGCCCTCTTTTCTTTTTCTTTTCTTTTTCCTTTTTTCCTTTTTCTTTTTTCTTTTACAAATTATTTGAAGGGTGAAACATCATTTGTCAAAAAAATCACTAGATACAGATAATATTCAAGTCATCAATTGATTCCCATAATTTATGGGGTGATAACATGACCCACCTCCACATACCAAAGATGAAACTTCCTCTCATTCCCATAATTTTCATCCCCATCACTTTCAGCATGACCTACGCCTTCCACGGGTGGATGTGTATAGATTTGATTGCTCAGATCCCACTGGTTGGGTAACCCAAATGGAACATTATTTCTCTTTATACGACATTACAGATGACTTGGCCATACTCCGATATGGTGTTCTTCATCTAGATCAAGAACATTGGCAATGGTGGAAATGGAGAAAAACTTCCCATCAAGGGTATATTGCTTGGAAACACTTTGTGGTAGAGCTTTATGAATTCATTGTCACAGACACCAACCATTTAAGACATTTGAAAAATTTGAAACAATTAGGAATAGTGGAAGACTTTATAGCTTCTTTTGAGCACCTAACTTTTTAGATAGAGGGCATGTATGATGCCTTTTTCTGAGAATGTTTTATCAATGGTCTCGAAGATGAGGTTTGTACTGATATCCTCATGGCTCGGCCTCAGAGTTGGGTTGAGGCTACTAAAAGATATAAATAAGCACAACAGGTTGTATCTTCTCAAAACCGGAAACCCTCCTTTATTCCTCGCACTAAACCAGTAAATCCCACTACTCCCTCTGGTCCACTAAAGATCCAAAAATTGACTAGGGATGAAATGGCTGAACACCAACTCAAAGGCCTTTGTTATAATTGTGATGAAAAATATTTTATGGGCCACAAGTGTAAGGAAAAAAATATTTTTATGGCCATATTGGAGGATATTTCGGAAGAGGATGTTGAAACTCCCCTTATGTCTGAGTCACCTAAAGCCACTGAAATAACCCCTTAGACCCTTGTGAAGTAGAACCAGTCATTTCCCTAAATTCTCTCACTTGCTTCTCTTCTCCCCAAACCCTCAACCTAATCAATTACATCAAGCATAGGAAGGTCATCATTCTTGTTGATAGTGGAAGCACCCATAATTTTATTCATCACCGCATTGCCCAATAAACTCATTGCTATATCCATGCAATCAATAATTTCCAAATCATGATTTCCAATTGCAGCTCCATGAAATGTGGAGGGCATTGTGAAAATGTGTGTCTCCAAATTGGTGACTACCACCTGAAATCTCATATGTTTGCTATCGACATGGGCGGTTGTGACATTGTGTTAGGTGCATACTGGATAAGGACTTTGGGTCCCATTCTCATGGATTTCAAGGAATTAACCATGCAATTTGACCAGGAGGGCTAAAAATATAAGTTCCAAGGCATCACAGTCGGTTCAACTGAGATCATTAGTTCCCATCACATGGAAAAGATGCTCAAAAAAGGTCATTCTGGCGTTATTTCCCAACTCCATGCCATACAGGAAACTGAGACACCCTCTTTGTTGCAATACCTCCAATTCATCCTCTCTAAACATCATTTGGTATTTTCCACTCCCCAGGGACTTTCGTCTTCCCATGGTGTTCATGATCATTCCATTCCCCTTATACCAGGAATCCATCCTCCCAATATCTGTCCCTATCGTCACTCCTTTTCCCAGAAAAATGAAATTGCGAAAATGGTCCAAGAACTTCTTAACATAGGCGTTATCTGCCCTAGTACGAGCCTATTGGCAGCCCCACATATTTTAAACTTTTTTAGGCATTTAGCTGCCTACCTGGGGGTCATACAATTATTGTTCTTCATAAGCAATTTTTGAAACTACAATTCTGATCTTGGTTATTCCTAGTATTTTTGTTTTCATGCTTCGTTCATGACTGAAAGAATGAATGAATATTCTACCTCTTTATCTAAAGATTATGAAAGGTGGATGGCCCTATAGTTTTTGTTAATAAAGATTCTTTCCTGCTATGAATCTAATCTTCTTTATTGACTCCTCAAATGTGAAGCATGTTTTGGGTTGTTATTCAAATCACCAATGATCCATTTCATTTAAACCATGATATATATGTTTTATGACTCTTGGTCATGCCTATCCTTGTCATTACATTTTGGTTTATAAATTTTTCCCTCTCCTGAACTTTAGAAATAAAACCCACCTCGTTGTGCAATGATAATTTTTAATGCACCTGGTCGTGGCCTGTACCCTATGGGAGGTGGCAGTCCGACAATGATAATCCCATCACCTCAAGCTAAGTCCTGGGTTTCACATGTACTACTGGCATTAATTTCATGAAACACCTCCATTTGGTATTGAATAACCTTTGTTCATACGCGCTAGGGTATTGATGAGTTTTGGTTCTGAAATGTCGCTCTGGTCTTCTCCTAGAAACCCTCCCTACTCATTGTGTTTTATTGTCTGCCTTTTGTATCCCAATGGTCCCAGTTGTCAGGATTGAACTCAATGGCTCTCATACCCTGCTTCTGTGTGATGATGCAAGGGAGGATCTCGAGGGTCAAGGATGGCTTGTTTTTCTTGAGAAATTCTAGGGTTTTAACTTGTGAACCACTCAGTAATTCTTCCTTTCTTTTGACGGATGTCAAGCCAAGGTAGGAGACATTCAGGTCGAGGTCACAAAGTAATTTTAAGGTAAAGCAATAGGTATTCCTTTGAGTGGGCAGAAGTGGTTAAAAAATTCCAAGGTTGAGAAGGTTCAGTCGAGACTTTTCTTCACATCTCAAAAAATCAACTACTGCAACAAAGGCATGCCCATGTCCCTATTGAAAACTTAGCGGCATGGTTTGCTAGCTGTCTTGAAATAATTCATGACGTGCGAAGGCCACTTTGGTTTTGTTTTTCTATATCATATACGTTTGTTGATGAATTTCATCGGGTTTCAATTAAATATGCCCTATTACCTGTGGAGAATCCTGTATAAAATGGAAAAGAGGTACAAGAGACAACAATTGGATTCAAGCCTGTTTCACCATGGTTTAATAAAGATATTGTTGGTACAGCAATTGAAGTTACAAAATGATGACTGGAATGCCTTCCTAACCTGAAATGGCTTCATTAACTCTGATAGTGTAGAGGTTGACAAACGTATGATAGAGGAAACCATAGTCCCTTTATCTACATAGGCCTGTGTTACGACCACCCTCAGCAAGCATATACTCGACCCAAAAGTTGTTGAGCAGAGCCATGAACAACGCTCACGTCCTAACGCCTCTTCTAAGAATGCAAACAGACCTGTGGGCAAGCCATCTAAAGGTGATATCAATTTAGGTTTTAAAAATAAAAGGGCAGGTAGGCTGATCTCAAGGAAACTAAAAAATAAACCAAATGCTCATGTGAGCTTGATCAAAATGGTCGAGATCCATGAAAGCTCAGATTCAGAAATCGAAAGATTCTTGGCTGAAGAAGACCCTCCTTCCTTCAAAGTAGATCCCGACCAGGCTTACAATTTCATGGATAATTTGCCACCCTGCTTGAAGCATAGTCAAGGATTTCCAGGTATCAAGTTTGATAACAAACCTAAAGGCAATAGTGGGCATAGTCCGGCACACAACCGTGGGTATTCTCAAACGGCCGTCGCAGATTCACAATGTGAAACTTGTCTATTCTGGATTGATAAATATTATGCAGACATACCCATTTTACAATCGAAAATCAAAACCCTTACTCATCAGGTCAACCCCCTAACAGATGAAAATTGTAGGCTCAAGTCCATTGTTCAGAGACAAGGAAAACATTTGAAAACAATAGGAAACATCATCGTAAAAAATGTCAAGAGTGTAACAGAAGTGATCAATTATGAGATCATATGAATCATTTTGATTTTCTAGTTAAAGGTAAAGATTTGTTTTTATTGAGTTACGTTCTTGTTCATAGAATAAATTAGATTCCGTTGCTAAAATAAGACTAGCTACAAAATCAACAGATTTTGTAGCCAGTCTATTCTTATTCGAAATTTGGAAAATATCGGTTAAATGAATATTTGAATTTCTTTATTTCATATTTTTCTTTCAGGATATCTCGCAGTTTATGGTGATCAAATGATATGAACAATTTATGGGCTTATTAGCCATATCCATGGCTTATTTTTGTGTAAACAGGAACAAACTCTTTTAGTTTTTAGAGATTTAGTGTGATCTGGGGTGGTTATATTCCCCCCTATTTTTGTAATCAGTAGATGATTGTGGATATTTAATCTTATCTCATAATATAAGACAGTTAGCTTTTTTGAACCCTACTCGTATTTTTTCTAATGAAGACATCTTGGCCTGGGGCTAAAGGTGGTCAATTTATTCACAAATTTGGATGGAACATATATTTACATTTCAGATTTAGCTCTCTGTAAATGTTGTTTTCGTTTATGGTTTGTTTATATTTGTTGATATATTTTGTCTTCACAATTTATTATGACATTGGGAAAATTTCTTTAAAATGTCGTCCACATTTTGATGCTTCAGATATTGAAAAAAGTGGTCATTCGTTCAACCCAAATGATAAGATTTTTCTTTAAATCTTGTTGAATGATTAAAAGCATGTTGTTATAGTTAGATTTATCTTAAATGTAATTGCTTGCAATCATAAATACCACAACGATTATTTGCATCTCATCGTTTTGTCATTAAAATTCAACAGTCAATATATTGTTTTGCATTTATTCCGAACAGTTTCAAGGTTTACTGCAAATTTATCTCTTCGACAGGCTGGCTGGGCATTCTATAATCATATAGATGTTGGATGCATGTCGATTAACTCATTGATAGGTTAGTTCATTTCTTTATTTCGTTTATTTGTTTTCGAAACTCTAATATATGGTCTGGCTTTGATTGTCCACTTACTCCTGTTTCATAATATCTTTTTCATTTTAATCTTATATTAATAAAGAGAAAACAAAAAATAGCTTATGTTCTTTCTTTATCTGCTTTTGTTAAAGAAACCATCTTTACATAGATTTTTGTGAGTTTAGATTAAAACTCGCAACTTGTATATCATGCACATAAATAAGATAGGCAGATCTGTTGTTTAAATATTATCTACAATAGTTATATATATTTATGTACATATATATATTAAGTGGTTAGTTAATAGATAGCTCTTTTATTTCTTTTATTTGTTTCTTCTAGGACTTTTAGATTGTCCAACAGTGCCATTAAACCTTCCAGAACGAGTTATACCAAATGGCTTGGGTTATTTAGACAACCTTGGACCGAACACATTCTTCCAATTTACGGACATTCATTTTCACCTGTCAACAAATGGCACTAGAAGGAGGGCTTGAACATGATTGATGGAACGTGGAGGTCGCAAGACTCCTACACCACACACCCACTCCCCTATAGTAACAAGAGTTCATTCTGACGACAATGTTTCTTCTCAAACAACAACCACCTCAAACGAAAATCCACTGATTACTGTTGAGCTAGTAACACCAAAACCTCCAGGGGCCGATGTACAAGAAATTGTTCGCCAATCACTTCTAAGGAAACACGGTGCTTTGGCCCATATCATACAACCAGGTCGACCACTGAATCAACTGCTAGATTTCTCTGATATTAGGGAGCAACTTGAAGGCACTGGTCTTATCCTAAATCCTACGGATCTAGATCACATCCCCACTCCCACAGCCAGAGGACCTGGTATCCCACCTTCACCACTACCTTCATCTCCCTCTTCTTTGGGAGAAGAGTCATCAAACAAAGGCAATTCTTCATCTTATCCTTCGACACCACCCACGCCCATGGAAAATCCAAACAATCCCTCTAGACCTTGGCTCGATCAAGATGTTGTGGCCATACCTGGACCCCAACACCCTTTGCCTAAACATCCAGAGAAATGGCTCCCTAAGTTTGATCCATATTCTAAGAAAATCATTGAGGATCACATAAAAAAATTCATGCTAGCCATTAGACTCCGAAACGTAGAACACAAAGATGTAGTATGTAGACTTTTCCCGTATACGTTCGAAGACAATGCCTCTACATGGTATTTTTCCAAACAACCCCACACCATTGTATCTTGGGATAAATTCGAATCTTGTTTCCTTGAGAAATCCAGAGATGACAAATCTCCCAAATTCTTAGTCATGGAACTCTCTAGTTTAAGGATGAACCCCAAGGAAAAAATAAAAGACTTTAATCAAAGGTTTCTAACATTAAAGAATCGAATCCCCATTGATTCAATGCCTCCTAAAAATATTAGCATCGCATACTACACCAAAGACCTACACTTGAACATAGAAATATGGGTAAAAAGGTCTAAGAAGGCAACATTATTGGAAGCCTTCGAGGAGTTGAGCCAAATTGAGAAAGATATTCTAAGCCCAAAGGATAATATCAATAATGAGGCAGAGATTACCCCATATTCCAAGAAGAAAATATAAATTCTTTCTAGACCTCCCCAAATCAAAACTCAAACAGAGAGTTTAGATCTAGAAAGTTTATAAAAGGTCGTTCATAAATTGTCAAATCAAGTTGTAGATTTAAGGAGATCAGTTGAAGAAGATTCTTGAAGTAAAGGGTCTTACAAACCCCCTTTTAGAAAACCTTTTCCCACAAACCGTCCCAACTTAAATTCTGAAGGCCTTAATCTAGAAAACCTACAATATGCTATACAGACAATCCTTGAAGCACATGATAACTTAGTTCCCCCTGATATTTTTGAAGACATGGTTGAACAAGAAACAATGGAAGAGGACGAACCCTCTCCCAACATCTTCAGGCATTTTTCGGACAGTATATTTCAAGCCAATTTTGAAAAAGTTCATCCTTACAATACTAGAAGCAAAACCCATAATAAATCCTCTTCTGAAATTGGAACTAATGCGCCTCAAAAATAATTTAAGAAGATTGAAAATAAATAGAATTCAACAACCCCAAGTTTAGAATACAATTTGATTGAAGACCTTAAGAAACTTAGAGCTAATATTTATGTTTATGAATTGTTGAAATTTCCTATTCTTCTGCAAAATATGCTTCAGAACATTGCAGAAAACAACAAAAACAACAATTTGAACAACACGAAACTGGCATAAATTAGCCCTAAAACACCTCAAAAGGCCCCTGCTAAAACTACACTACAACTCTCAGGTAAAAGAGACCTTGCTGTAAAAATTGTAACAAATGCAGATAAAATAATTCCAGGGCCTGTGACTAAAAACCAACAAACTTCTGCTACCAATGTTCATAAAAATGTCCCACCTTTTTTATTGACCTTCGAATTTTTCAATAGGAATGTACATAATTGTATGGTAGATTCTGGCGCATCATCAAATGTAATGCCTTGGTCTGTCTGCCAAAAAATCAATGCTGAAGTTCAACCTTCCAGTTTGAAAATTATTCAACTTGATTGAACCAACGTTAAAGTGATAGGTGAATTAAAAAATGTCCTTATCAGGTTATCCTCTAATCCTAAAGTTCACCAGATTATTGATATCATTGTTGTTGACATTCCTGAAGTATATGTCTTATTTTTAAGTAGGGATTGGTCCGAATAGTTGCATGGCTACTTTGCAATAGACTGGTCCCATTTGTGGCTTCCAAAGAATGGAAAGCCTAACAAAATCAAGATCAATTGTGAGCGTTACCTCAAGCTCACCATGACCGATTTAAATGACACAAATGAACCATTTACTGCTTCCGCTAATTCACCCGAAATGCAGGGAATGAACACCTTTTTCGGTAACTTCATGGTAGAAAATTCTACCATTACTAACCCAGAACAATAAGCATAACTCATGACATGCACACAGTCAGCAGTTCTCCCTAATCTGTCACATATAGCTGATGAGACTCACATATGGTATCTCTACTTCAATGGATCCAAATCTAAAGAAGGAGCTAGTGTAGGATGCATGCTCATTGACCCAGCAGGTAACAAAAATTTGATCGTTTGTTGATTAGAATTTGAATGCACAAACAACATGGTTGAATATGAGGCACTTCTGCAAGGAATCAGAAAGGCATTAGATTTGAAAATATAGAATTTAATGGTATTTGGTGATTCCGAAATTGTGGTCAAGCAGGTAAGGAGTTCCATTCATTGCCTATCTCCACACCTAGAAAGTTATCAAGCTGAGGTATGGAATCTAATGCACAAATTTTCTGCATTTAACATTAATTTCATTCCAAGATTAAATAATTATGAGGCTGACTTGTTGGCTAATGTTGCTTCCAAACTTTTTCCTTCTGAAGGCCTTTCTCCGAATGCATTTTCCATTGAGTTGTTGTTCAGACCATCAGTCCCGGACAACATCACTAATTGGAGAGTGTTCGATGATGATCAACAGATCATCAGTTTCCTGCACATGGAAGATACTTTCCAAGGTGAGATTATTGATGAAGGCACCCATGAAGAAGACCTCCACAATTTTACGGTAATATTAGAGCCAAGGTCCCCCAAAACGACATCAGATTTGGTAAATTCTATCCTGAAATATGTGGTAAGATTAGAAAAGTTTTATGATTTGCACAACAAATTCAGAAAATCGATAAGTTGTAAAATGAATAGTTCTTCCTTGGCCCATGAAAAGGTAAATCTGGGAGCTAAAGATAATCCACAATGCATCAATTTCGGAACAACATGTTCTGAGCAAGAGAAATCAACCTTTATAAAACTATTTAAATAATTTAAGGACGTCTTTGCTTGGACATACGATGATCTAAAAATGTTTGAACCTAACATTATACAACATACCATTCCCATCAAACCCTTGACTCAACCTTTTCAACAGAAGTTAAGAAATATGCACCCAAAACTTGAACCAACGGTCAAGAAGGAACTAAACAAACTTTTGAATGCAAAGATAATTTTCCCAGTAAGGCATACGCAGTGGGTTTCTAACCTTGTCCCTGTGAGGAAGAAAAGTGGCGAAATTCAACTATGTGTCAACTTCTGAAACTTAAACTGAGCATATGACAAAGACAAATACCCTGTCCCTCCGAGGGAACAAATTCTCCAGCAGGTATCCAGTTTTGAAAGATTGTCGCTACTAGACGGTTTTTCAAGGTACAACCAAGTCCTCATGTCTCATCCAGACCAGCTGAAAACCAGTTTCCGTACTCCACGGGGCACCTATGCTTATAGAAAGATTCCCTTTGGGCTTATAAATTCCGGTGCCACTTTCCAGAGAGCGACGGATATCACTTTTCACAGTCTAATCAATCAATCTGTAGTGGTCTATCTCGATGACGTCACGATTTTCTCCAAGAATAAGGGGGATCATTTAGCCCATCTAAGATTTGTTTTACAACGATACCATAAGTGCGACATCTCTCTAAATCCTAAAAAAAAAATCTTTGCAGTGGACCAAGGCAAGCTGCTCAAATTCATAGTATCCAATGAAGGTATGATCATTGATCCCGAGAGGACTCAAGTCATTTCAAAACTACCTCTCCCCTCTTCTAAAAAATCTATGCAATCTTTCCTAGGTTAGATAAATTTTGTCAGAAGGTTTGTTCTGAGTTTCTCAGAAATGGTGAGGCCTTTACAAAACTTAATAAAAAATGATGTGAAATACCATTGGGGACCTCAAGAAAGTCAATATTTTGACTCAATCAAAAAATCCATAGTAGAGGCTCCATCCCTAATAATCCCTGACTTTTCACGAGATTTCACTCTTTACACATTTGGCTCCGATCGAGCTTATGCCGTTGTGCTAACCCAAAAGAATGTTGAAAACAATGAGGTTCCCATTGTCTTTATGAGCTCAACATTTAAGGGAGCAGATCTTAATTATCCAGTTGCAGATCAACAGGCTTACACCATTTTTAAAGTAGTAAAACATTTTCGATCGTATCTACTGAAATCTAGAGCTAAAGTCATTGTTCCTTACCTTGTTCTCAGAAATTTATTAGTACAGAAAGAACTGGTTGAAAAACGAGCAAACTGGGTGACATCCTTACAAGAGTATGATCTCGAGATCACCCTCGCACAAATTGTTAGAGGCTAAGGTCTATGTAAATTGGTCGCTAATTTAGTTGAAGAACAACAAAGTCAAACTAATATGTTAATTGAAGATCAATATAATCAAAGTCAAATCTACTGCGTACAAAATCCTACAAATCCTTGGTATGAGGACATTAAGTTTTATCTAATACACAGTTCAACTCCTCGTCACCTTGATCGAAAAAAGAGGAGAGCGTTGAGATTAAAGTCTGCACCTTACCAGCTTGTGAATGGTATACTATTTTGCAAACATTTTGATGAAATCCTTATGCGTTGTGTAGCAAAAGATGAAGCAGATAAAGTCTTATCAGAATTGCATGCAAGGGAAGCTGGTGGGCATTTCGGTGGAGACACTACTGCACACAAAGTATTAAGGGTAGGGTATTATTGGCCCATGCTTTTCAAATATGCCCATACATTATGCCACAAATGTGAAATCTGTCAAAAGGCTTCTATATGAGTACATAAGGTAACATTCTCGCTGCAACCTGTCTCGATGGATTTCCCTTTTCAGCAATGGGGTCTTGACATCATTGGCCCAATAAACCCCACCTCCTTGCAGCAACATAAATACATCATTACATTGATAGACTATTTCACCAGATGGTCCAAGGCTGCGCCATTAAAAGTGGTAAACACTAGTCAGGTAATATCTTTCCTTAATTCAAATATCATTACTCGATTCGGTATTCCTGTATGCCTAGTTTTCGATAATGATTCATATTTTTCGTCCCTTGATATGAGTGCCTTTGCTTTAGAAAAAGGGATAAAACTAAAATATTCTGCCAGCTATTACCCCCAAGGAAATGGTTTGGCATAATCAACAAACATAAACCTGATCAAGATCATCAAGAGGATGGTTTCTGAAGAAAAAAAAAAAAATGGCATAATGCACTATTCAATGCAGTATGGGCTGATAGGGTGACCCCGAAAACTTCTATTTCTAATTCCCCCTTCTTTCTTGTTTACAGAAAGGAAGCAATTCTTCCTCCACATGTTCTTCTTCCCTCTCTGCAACTATCCCAAAAAGTTCAGGAAGAAGATTTCCCTCCCTTGGAAAGTCGGATGAATGCTTTGCTGAAGTTAGAAGAGGTAAGAACTCAAGAGAAACAAAAACTGGATCAGCATCAACATATTGTCAAAATCTGGTTTGATTCGAGTTATGCCTCGGAAAGGAATTTTGAGGTAGGTGATCTTTTCCTCAAGTGGGATAAACCTCACGAGGGGAAAGGCGAACATACAAAATTTCAAAACTTGTGGTTGGGACATTTCTTAATCGCCGAAAAATTAGGTCCTAGTTCTTTCTGCCTGCAGAATTTAGAGGGATAACAAGACACCTTTCGAGTGAATGGCCAAGATCTCAAAAGGTATTTAGCCTGACAAATCCTAGATACAACTTTTGTACATAACCTTTTCTGTTTTGGTTTGTTTTGCTTTTGCTTTTCATTTTTCTTTCTTTTATTAATTTTTGTTTTGTCTTTTTGAGTTAAACATGCTGATATTACGGTCTAGTTCAAAAGGAAGAACAAAATGCTTCATATTTAAAAAATTGTTAAGGACTGTCAGAGCAACAATTGTTGTATTTTCTTAAGAAAAATGTAGACTAGTTAAAGGTGGTTTTTGTTGAGAATTGATTTTTGGTTTCAATTTGCATTTGAGAGCAAACACGACTATCATTAAAAGATCTTTAAGCTACCCCTGCTTTTAAGAAAGAAACTCAAGGATGCCTTCCTGTCCTTGAAAAATTAGTTTCACCAGTAAACTATTTTCAAACCATGATGAAGGTTAGCAAGCAAAAATTAAAGGAGCCAAAAAATAACAAATGTGCCAAAGACTGAAATTTTCAGCATCACCCCGCTCTTCTGGATATCTATAAATTATATCAATAATTTTCCCGAGAGTTGTGGGAAGTGTTTGAAAACCCACCGGGATACTGAACAAGTCTGCTGGTAGCGGGTAAATGCATGCATGATGCCAAAACAACTTTCTTGGGGTACTGAACAGGCTCGCTGGTAGAGAAGTGATGTCAGGTTAGAGAAAATTCTCAGGTAAAAATAAAATATTTTTTATCATAAGCATCTTTCATTTTGATTTGAATTTTCTTGGACAAGACAGAGGCGTCAGAGTGGGTTAATTGACATCCCTGTCGAGGCTATGGATTCCTGCTGGTAGCAGTGGGCCTGTCAACATCATTGGAGACAATAACTTAAACATCATGGTTTTCATTTGTTAAGTCTGTCACCAGATTTCTTTTTTTAATGAAAGATATCTTAAGTTGGACCATGTAATAATTTTCAAAGATGCTCAAATGTCTTTCAGCTGTTCTTTGATATGAAATCATTCAAAAATTTCTAACCTAAACTCACCAGTGATACAGAGATAACTTCTTCTCCCAGTAAGTCGCCATTGTTGGCAGCCCCACATATTTTCAACTTTTTTAAGCATTTAGCTGCCTACCTGGGGGTCATACGGTTATTGTTCTTCATAAGCAATTTTTGAAACTACAATTGTGATCTTTTGGTTATTCCTAGTATTTTTATTTTCATTCTTTGTTCATGAGTGAAAGCATGAACAAAGCTTTTACCTCTTTATCTAAATATTATAAAAGGTGGATGGCCCTACAGTTTTTGTTAATAAAGATTATTTCCTTCTATGAAGCTCATCTTCTTTATTGTCTCCTCAAATGTGAAACATGTTTTGGGTTGTTATTCGAATCACCAATGATCCATTTGATTTAAACCATGATATTTTTTTTTTATGGCTCTTGGTCATGCCTATCCTTGTCATTACATTTTGGTTTATAAATTTTTCCCTCTCCTAAACTTTATAAATAAAACCCACCTCGTTGCGCAATGATAATTTTTAATGCACCTAGTCGTGGCCTGTACCCTGTGGGAGGTGGCAGTCCAAAAATGATAATCCCATCACCTCAATCTAAGTCTCGAGTTTCTCATGTACTCCTGGAATTCATTTCACAAAATTCCTTCATTTGGTATTGAAGAACCTTTGTTCATATGCGCTAGGGTATTGATGAGTTTTGGTTCTGAAATGTCGCTCTGGTCTTCTCCTAGAAACCCTCCCTACTCACTGTGTTTTATTGTCTTCCTTTTGTATCCCAATGGCCCCGGTTGTTAGTATTGAACCCAATGTCTCTCAAACCCTGCTCCTATGTGATGATGTAAGGGAGGATCTCGAGGGTCAAGGCTGACTTGTTTTTCTTGAGAAATTCCAGGGTTTTGACTTGCGAACTCCTCAGGAATTTGCCCTTTCTTTTGACGGATGCCGAGCCAAGGTAGGAGACATTCAGGTCGAGGTAACAGATGAATTTTTAGGTCAATAAATAGGTCTTCCTTTGAGCGGGCATAAGTGGTTCAAAAACACCAAGGTCGAGGAGGTTCCGTGGAGCCTTTTCTTCACATCTCGAAAAATCAACTGTTGCGACATAGGTATGCCCATGTCTCTGTTGAAAACCTGGTGGCATGGTTTGCTGGCCATATTGAAACAATTAGTGACGTGAGAAGGCTGGTTTAGTTTTGTTTTTCTATATCATATACGTTTGCTGACGAATTTCATTGGGTTTCAATTAAATATGCCCTATTAGCTGTGGAGAAGCCTGTATAAAATGGCAAAGAGGTACAAGAGACAACAATTGGATTCAATCCTGTTTCACCACGATTTAATAAAGATATTGTTGGTACATCAATCGAAGTTACAAAATGATGATTGGAATGCCTTCCTAACCCGAAATGTCTTTGTTAACTTTGATGTTGTAGAGGTTGACAAACCTATGATAGAGGAAATCATAGTCCCTTCATCTACACATGCCTATGTTATGACCACCCTAGGTAAGCATATACTCGACCCAAAAGTTGTTGAGTAGACCCATGAACAACGCTCGTGTCCTAACTCCTCTACTAAGAATGCAAATAGACCTATGGGCAAACCATCTAAAGGTGATATCGATTTAGGTTTTAAAAATAAAAGGGAAGGTAGGTTGATCTCAAGGAAACTACGAAATAAATCGAATGATCATGTGAGCTCAATCAAAACGATCGAGATCCATGAAATCTCAGATTCAGAAATCGAGAGATTCTTGGCTGAAGAAGACCCTCCTTCCTTCAAAGAAGATCCCAACCAGGCTTACAATTTCATGGATAATTTTCCACCTTGATTGAAGCACAGTCAAGGATTTCCAGGTGTCAAGTTTGATAACAAAACTAAAGGCAACAGTGGGCACAGTCTGACACACAACCGTGGGTATTCTCAAAGGGTCGTCACATATTGACAATGTGAAACTTGTCTGTTATGGATTGACAAATATTATGCATGCATACCCATTTTACAATCAGAAATCAAAACCCTTACTGATTAGGTCAACCCCCTAACATATGAAAATCGTAGGTTCAAGTCCATTGTTCAAAGATAAGGAAAACGTTTGAAAACAATAGGCAACATCATAGTATAAAACACCGAGAGTGTAACAACAATGATCAATTATGAGATCATGTGAATCATTTTGATTTTCCAGTTAAAGGTAAACATTTGTTTTTATTGTGTTACATTCTTGTTCATAGAATAAATTAGATTATGTTGCTAAAATAAGACTAGCTACAAAATCAGCAGATTTTGTAGCCAATTTATTCTTATTCAAAATTTGGAAAATATTGATTAAATGGATATCTAAATTTCTTTATTTCATATTTTTCTTTTAGGATATCTGGAATTTTATGGTGATCAAATGATATGAATAATTTTTGGGCTTATTAGCCATATCCATGGCTTATGTTTGTGTAAATAGGAACAAACTCTTTTAGTTTTTAGAGATTTAGTGTGATCTGGGGTGGTTATATTCCCCCCTATTTTTGTAATCAGTAGATGACTGTGGAGATTTAATCTTATCTCATAATATAAGACAGTTAGTTTTTTTGAACCCTTTAAAAACTCATATTTTTTGTAATGAAGACATCTTGGCCTGGGGCTGAAGGTGGACAATTTATTCACGAATTTGGATGAAACATATATTTACATTTCATCTTTAGCTCTCTGTAAATGTTGTTTTCGTTTATGGTTTGTTTATCCTAATTAATTAATAGTTGTTGATAGCTTTTGTCTTCACAATTTATTATGACACTAGGAAAATTTCTTTAAAATGTCGTCCACATTTTGATGCTTCAGATATTGAAAAAAGTGCTCATTCGTTCAACCCAAATGATAAGATTTTTCTTTAAATCTTGTTGAATGATTAAAAGCATGTTGTTACAGTTAGATTTATCTTAAATGTAATTTCTTGCAATCATAAATACCACAACGATTATTTGCATCTCATCGTTCTGTCGTTAAAATTCAATAGTCAGTATATTGTTTTGCATTTATTCCGAACAGTTTCAAGGTTCACTGCAGATTTATCTCTTGGACAGGCTGGCTGGACATTCTATAATCATACAGATGTTGGATGCATGTCGATTAACTCATTGATAGGTTATTTCATTTGTTTTTGTCGTTTATTTGTTTTCTAAACTCTAATATATGGTCTAGCTTTGACCATCCACATACTCCTGTTTCATAATGTCTTTTTCATTTTAATCTTAGATTAATAAAGAGAAAACAAAAAATAGCTTATGTGCTTTCTTTATTTTCTTTTGTTAAAGAAACCATCTTTACATAAATTTTCGTGAGTTTAGATTAAAAATCGTAACTTGTATATCATGCACATAAATAAGATAGGTAGATCTGTTGTTTAAATATTATCTACAATAGTTATATATATTTATGTACATATATATATATTAAGTGGTTAGTTAATAGCTAGCTCTTTTATTTATTTTATTTGTTTCTTCTAGGACTTTTAGATTGGCCAACGGAGCCATTAAACCCGTCAGAATGAGTTATACCAAACGGCTTGGGTTATTTAGACAACCTCGGACTGGACACGTTCTTCCAATTGACGGACGATCATTTTCGCCCGTCAATAGAGGCCCTACTCTTCTCCTGTGGTCATGGTCTTGAAGAAATAAGTTTCTTGGCGTATGTGTCCTGACTTACGCGCCCTCGACAAACTCACCATTATAGACAAATTTCTCATTCCTATCATTGATGACCTCTTGGATGAATTGAGTGGCGCCCAGTTCTTTACTAAACTTGATCTTTGTTCTGGCTACCACCAGGTCCATATGAAAGAGGCAAACATTACTAAGTCTGCCTTTATAACTCATGAGGGCCACTATGAGTTTTTGGTCATGCCCTTTGGCTTGTGTAATGCCCCCTCCACCTTCCAAAGCCTCATGAATCATGTCTTTCTCCCTTTTCTCCATCATTTTGTCTTAGTTTTCTTTAATGATATCCACATCTATAGAAAAAACTGGACATACCATCTTGCTCATGTGGACCGCATTCTCCATCTATTCTCTCAGCACCTAATTTTCTTGAAACCATCTAAATGTGCTTTTGGCGCCTTAGAAGTCAAGTACTTGGGTCATCTTGTTGGAAAGAACGACATCAGGGTGGATCCTAAAATGATTGAATCTATGAAAGACTGGCCTCAACCAAAGAATCTCAAAAGATTGTGAGGATTTCTGGGCTTGACAAGTTATTATCGCAATTTTGTTAAGAATTATGGAAAGATTGCGACACCTCTCACCACACTCCTTAAAAATAATTCTTTCACTTGGACTCCAACAACTTCTCAATATTTTCAAACCTTGAATATGGCCATGTGCACCACTCCTGTCCTGGCCCTTCCTGATTTCAAAAAGACCTTTGTCTTGGAATGTGATGCGTCAGGGAAAGGTATTGGCGCTATCCTTATGCAAGAGGGTCAACCTTTGGAATTTACCAACAAACAATTGTCTTAATGAAATTTAGGAAAATCAATCTATGAAAAGGAAATGTTGGTTATTATACACGTCGTTGATTTGTGGTGTTGTTATGTATTGGGGCAACACTTCCAAATTAAGATAAATCATAAAAGCCCCAAGTATTTTCTAGAACAATGCATTTCCTCCCCGGAGCAACAAAAATGGGTGACTAATCTCTTTGGATATGATTATGAGATCATTTACAAGAAAGGCAAAGACAATGTGGTTGCAGATGAAGTTTCCCAAAAATATGAAGATGAAGGCTCCCTTTTTTCTCTCTCCTTCATTGTACTAGATTGGCTCCAAGTCGTTCGCCAGGAATGGCTACATGATCCCAAAATTTCGCATCTGATATAACAATTGCAGTCCAATTCTCCAGTTTCCCCAGGGTACTCTTGGCTCCATGATGATCTTTGATACAAAGACCATTTGTATTTTAGTAAACAATCAAAACTTAAATCCACAGTGCTTTCTGAGCTTCATGCTACACCCACAGCTGGGCACTCCGAGTTTACCAAAACCTATGACAGGGTTGTTGTGGAAATTAAATGATTAGTATAATGCACACATTTAATTATCAATCCAGGATTCGTAATCAACAGAGTTACAAGACACCAGTAAGAAAGGTAATTTCTAATGTCACGAGTATATAACTAAGATAGATTATGCATGCTGGAAATAAAGAAAACTATAAAACTGAAATAGACTTTGGTTGTCTTTTATAGAGAATCTATCTACTCCATTATGGAACAGACAAGTATGACATGGAGTCTTTTGAAAAATCAAATCTGCTATTAGACCCAGAAAGCTAACTATGCAATCACACTCTTATAAAGGAAATCACACATCAATCATCAAAGCATAGCATGGGTAGTTCAATAGTCAATATGTTGGTTCTTCTGTGGTTCACAATGAACTTCACTAGTTCTTGTCCAAATAGGTTTGACTACTGCTACCAACATCTATGATCACTCAAGAAAATCAAATTCATGAGAACAAAAACATGGCATATGAAAAAACAGAGTAAGTAAAGATCTTTAAGCAATCATTTAACCAAAATCCTAAATTGAATTGTCTGCCATTGCCTGAAGCTGTTAGAGATGATGAATTAAATTGAGAAATCAAATCCTCAGCTATTCTAACAATTATACTACTGAAACCAAATGCTAACATTAACCTACACGAACATTGACCTTTGTTGGGTGGTGGGCCCTTGCCACTCCAACAAGTCAGGGACTGGAGTCTACTGTAAGTTGGTCTTCGATCCACACATCACTCTTAATCAAATCTTAACCATGGAATTGGATTAGGCTAACAACTCAATTCACATTCATTCCTTAATAATAAAACACATGGACATAAATGAAATCCTTTCATTATTACTCAAACTGAATATATGTTCCATAGTATGCCACACTGCTCTCTATTTCTTCATATGTTTATATGTCCAGATGTCTCACCATCCTTGCCACAACTATTTAAACAGTATTAGTCGTGAAACACAAGGAGGTGAAATCTCAAACAAATTGGTGATTTTCCAATTTACACAATTGGTTACAGATTTTAAGCTTCATCCTCATGACATGGAGTGCATGAGGATGAAGCAATAATCAAACTAGTCTAATATAGTCTTGCTAGAACATGGATGATCTAATAAGCAGTCAACAAATATCTCAGGCACGATCTGGAGCTTAACTTTAGCGTACTATGTTTCCTTTATTGGTACTGGATCATAACAGGCGA
The DNA here is from genome assembly GCA_009831015.1 of Picea engelmannii. Classification (NCBI taxonomy): domain Eukaryota; kingdom Viridiplantae; phylum Streptophyta; class Pinopsida; order Pinales; family Pinaceae; genus Picea; species Picea engelmannii. The sequence continues at coordinate 180,174 of ML799204.1, read as the reverse complement.
GACACGACGAATGGTACCGGATCCGAATAACACGCAATTGGTTGGTACCGGACTCGGATAGTCGTTGGTACCGAAATTAGACAGTCGCGTTAGTACCGGACTATAATAGGAAAACTGTGCTATTTTTATTAATCCACTCCAAAGATCCTTCCATGACTCTGTGACCATAGTGCATTTTTGAAAACGACAAATTACAGACCTAGTTTGTCATTCTGGGAGAAAAACCCATGTTTTAGAATCTTCATGTTCACTTCCGTGTGCACGCAAATCGAGGCACAAGTTGGTATTTTGACATTTTTCTATTTCCTGAAATATTCCCCCTAATATTGAGGTCCACATGTGCGATCTAGGTGAATTCTGACTCACATGTCTACATGTCGATGACGTTCCCCATAAAACACACGTCCCCGATTTTCTTCTAGAAGACTTCAAAATTCGACTTTTACTCTAGTACCGGATGACTGGAAATGTCAACGATCAAGGCTACCTAGTCACCCAACCTGTTTATTCAAATCACACCATTAGAAGATCTCTTTTTAATAAATTAACACATTTTCACTAATAAGAACGTACAAAATATGCATAAGTATTGAACTACCTAATGGGCTCTTCTTAGGTTACACTTTTACACCAAGTACAGGAAAACCAGGTATGTAACGAGGCCAGTTGATCAAATTAAATGATTAGAACATGCATTAAAACATGACAAAACGAAGTCCCAACATTCCCCCATGCCTAAACTATTGCATGCCCTCATGCAAAATTGTCAATTCATACTTCAAAATAGACTTGAAACACCAGTTCATGTTGGTCAACCCCACATGCCTACTTAATTGTAGGTCTAAAGACAACCTGATATTCAACCAGGGTTTGGTACAAACGAAGGATCAGGAATGGAGTACCAAAACAAGTATACAATGAAATAATTATTTCTGAGAAAAGTGTAAGTGACCATTCATAAGAGCATTTATTAACCAAGAGTGCAACGATCAAGTGACTATAATGATGACATGACATAATCAATTAAGAAGTGTGCTTTGTAATATGAAATTAATGCATAATTGATACAATTCTTACTAGTAAAAATTAGAATGATAGCACATACATGACTAACTTGTGATATTTGATACTAGTTGAGGAAAATACCAAAGATTGAGTAAATTTTACCAGAATTCGTCACTAGTGCTTGGTGAGAGTTTTAGTACCGGACCAACACAAAATTTGAAGTACCAGATCACTGCAAAGTTGAAGGTACCTGACTGATTATAAATTTAGACATAATTGGCCCAGTTTTACCTCAAGTTTACCTTTACTTTAATGTACTTTGCAGGCTATGAAGTGGAGGATGGATCAATGTACATGCTGGCTGAAACTAAGAGCTACTAGAGATCTAAGAGGGAGTTGATGAATACTGATATGCTGGGATTCCTTCTCTCTCTCTCTCTCTCTCTCTCTCTCTCCCCCATGCCTGTTGGTTTGCATGTCCTCATGCAAACTCTTTTATCACATGCTTCTACAAAAAATTACTACAAGATGAAAGAGGACTATGTAGAACTGATGCATGTTGACTGAAGGTTGAAGTATGCCAACAAATAAATTATTTTTAATCAGGCTTATGAGTGGTTTTATGAAATATTTGCAGAAACTTTTAATCAGTACCAGAAATTCCTTTGATTTTACCTATATGACCATTGTATAACCACATGATGTGTATGATATGAAACATAGGATGACTGTTCTTGTGTTTAAAACTTGCAGAGTATCTAAAACAACGTTCATTCTTTAGGATGGAGCTTATTGGAGGATCAATACTGGAATTTCTTGTACCTTATGGAGCTTCTTTAACCTGTTCTTGTACTTGAGTTTCTTCCTTTGTGTCTAGTTTTGCAGGGTTGTTGTTGCATGCTTCCCTCTGAAGATGAGTTGTGAGTCTGGAAAAGAGTCCTAAAAGAGGCTCTTTGACCATCCCCCATGCCAAAGGTGTTGCATATCCCTATGCAAAAAGATCTGGCACACTGTATCACAATGAAAGAAAATTGATAAGAGAAGATAAACCAGATCAAATTCCAAAAGTGCTTCTGTCATCTAGCATATCATCGCATGCCTTATTTGTTGTTAAAAATGAATTTGTCTTTCTTTTGATGACTTATTGACAAGCAATAATATTCAGCAATGAAAACAGGGAGTTTTATATTTTTCCAGAAGAACAGTCCCAACCTGACTTCCTTCAAAGATTTACTATCATTAGATATTATGGATAAATTTCACAGTATAAGTAGATTAGACTCCATAGTTAGGGTCCCACTCCTAAGAAGTTTCCTTCTTAGGTAATGTAGGATTTAAATGTCAGACCAGTAGGGTTGACTTAGGGTAATTCTCAAATGGACATTTGCTTGCAGTATTCATTTTTCTTGTTAATCTGGAATTTATATATATATTTATGACAAAAGTGAATTTTTCAATCAAACAAGTATAAATGAGACATTCACAAACAAGAACCCACTGCTATCAAGCTTGTTCAGTACTCCGGTGGGGTAGTTGTGTTATTTAGTGAGAGACATACCTTCCCCAGGCAGAATGGCCCATTTCCAATAGGCCTGTTCAGTACCCTGATGGGTTTTCCTAGTCATACCACAAACTGGTACCCACTGCCAGCAGACCTGTTCAGTATCCTGGCAGGTTAGTCTCTTAAACCCTTTTTCTATCAGAGGCTTCTTGTCCCATAGTCACATATTTTATTTTTTGTTAAAGAGTGTTTTTGCACAGGTGACAGGTGGAGGCTCGTCTGAAAACCCTTTTACAGGATGGGATGGTATTGGGTTAGAAGATATACTCTCTTATTTGAAATGTCTTTAAAGACTTGTTTGAAGGAAAAATAAACTCATGTATTTATGTTACTTCTTTTGGATATTCTAGATGTATGGTCTAGCTACATTTGTCCATAAGAGAATGACCTAAAGTTAACTTAGGGTATAGATACATCCTCTTCCCATAAAGTTTTCCTAGTGTGCCCACGACAGAGAGTGTTCATATACTCATATGCTACTCTTTAGTAAAGATAGTCCAATGATTACTGTTGAAGTATAGTTAGGGTGAAATAGTTACTTGTAGGCTAATATTTTTAATCCCTTTAATCATGCTGAAGCACAGATGATGTTTGTAATGGACTTTTTGATGAAAGCAACCTCTAAACTTTAAATCAGATTAAGCATGGTTCTTATCAAGCAACAGACGCAAAATAAATTATATCTTCTCAGTCAAGCAACGTAACCAAAATAAATTAAAGAAACTAAACCAAAAGGAATTAAAATACGTCCCTTTAGCCAACAAATGAACCAAAAAAAATTAAAATACTTCCCTTTAGTCATCAACTGAACCAAAATAAATTATTTCTTCTAGGCTTGCATGAGAGATTCCATTTGATGTTGCAGCCAACTCCTTGGTTTTAGCTTGAATGGCACAGATCAGCAGGGCTGCTGGTACCGGACTAACACAGATCTGCTGGTACTGGACCAACACATGTGTTTTGGTACCAGACTAGCACACTGGTACCAAATTATATATTGGTGCAATGGTTTCCCTATAATCTTGGTAGTTTATTGAAGTTCAAATAATCATCAATTGAGAAGTAATATTGTCTACATAGTAAAACAAAGAAGTAATGTTCCAGCTGCAAGGTGTGGCACTACAAAACTCCAATACCCATCAATACTTCCTTTATTCAAACATTTTAGAAAATATAGCAGTCATACTCCCTAAAGTTAATTTATCATTTTAACCATTGCAAAGGATATAAAGGTTAGCCAACAATATCTTATACCAATGTTTAGGTACCAGACTATTTTTTTTTTTTGGTACTGGACTAGCATAGAGTGCTAGTACCGGATTGTTTTCTTGTACCGGACTAGAACAACACCAGATGACATGTTGCAGGCTTCCCTATGTCCTTGGAAAGTTATTTAAGTCCAATTTTTTTGTAAATTTACTTTTGAGGATTCATACTTCTAACAGACTAGTAAAGAAAAAAAAAAATTTGAAATTGCAATGAAAAAGTGAGGCAAATAGATTAATGGTCATGCTCGTAACATGGAGATGTGAAAACCTCCCTTTTTTGAAGCACTGTCCACCTATTCTAGTTGTCACTTTCATTTTATTGGAAAACAAAACTTATCAACACACCTAATCACTTTAATTTTTGTAGAAGATATAAAAAATGATGTTGCACTGAACTAACAACTATATGCAACTTTTATTTACTTATTTACTATCCTTCCTAATTGAGAAAGAGCGAGTCTTTATTCAAGTATATGAAAATTTCTAGTGCAGCCATGTGCTAAACAAATTTATAAGCAAACTCATATCCAAAAATGGAAAAGATACCTCAATGGTTGTCCAGACATGAGAGGCCAACTTCTCTTCTAGGAATGATGCTGCGAATTTTTGAATAAGGGAGCAATATGGTAGTTTACCTACTGTTTGGATCCAACCTTTAATATAATCTAGATTTCCTTGACTTACTAGATCTTCCATTATCATGTCAAGTAAATCTTTTGAAATATGGTCTTCATTGATAAAATATGGTGTCAGGCAGGCAGGAGACTCTTTAATTTCAGGTTCCAACATCGACTCTTTATCAGTTGTGTTCCATGACTCTTGAATCTCCTCTAGTTGTCGTTTATGAACTTCTGGATCTGCTACATTGTGTGGCTCATGAGTCTCTTGCTCTTCTCTTCCTCCTTGAGATATAGATAAATATTTGACTACAACCAAAACTTGGTCCACCTCAAATGCAGATAGGCCTTTGATAGCAATGAGGATTTGCTCCACTCGAGATGTAGGTAGGTCTCCATTTGCTATCAATTTTTGTGAAATTCCTTGGAGTATGATTTCTTCCTTTTCTCATCAAACTCTCAATCATCATTCTTCTGCTGGCTGTTAGATCCTGTCTTGCAACATGGATTAGTACTTGGGGGTTCTTACAACACCCCAAAAATGGTTTATCATTAAAGAGATTGAAATTTTAATCTAAAAATACTAATTGCAATAAAACTGACCAAACTTGAACTCCTCGCTTAGTTGGACCCTGTTGTCACCAAGTTATCCTTTCACACGAGTTAGTTCATTAAAAATAAAATTCATAAAGAAAAACAAACTTTGCATTAAAGGAAGAAGGCAACTTGGCTTCGGAGAACCCCACTATAGTGGTCGCATGGCTCTTCACTCACGTCTTAAATGCTTTATTCTCCTCCCTCAAGTAGTCCTTAAAACCATTGAAACAAACCAAACTAAAATCACCTCTTACCGTTTGCAACTCCCCGACAACGACGCCAAAATGTTGTGGCAATTATATGATTAGTATAATCCACATATTTAATTATCAATCCGGGATTCGTAATCAATAGAGTTACAAGACACTAGTAAGAAAGGTAATTTCTAATGTCACGATTATAGAACTAAGCTAGATTATGCATGCTGGAAATAAAGAAAACTATAAAACTGAAACACACTTTGGTTGTCCTTCACAGAGAGGCTATCTACTCCATTATGGCACAGGAAAGTATGAGATGGAGTCTTTTGACAAATCAACTCTACTATCTGACCCAGAAAGCTAACTATGCAATCACACTCTTATAAAGGAAATCGCACATCAATCATCAAAGCATAGCATGGGTAGTTCAATAGTCAATATGTTGGTTCTACTGTGGTTCACAATGAACTTCACTAGTTCTTGTCCAAATATATTTGACTACTGCTGCCAACATCTATGATCACTCAAGGAAATCAAATTCATGAGAACAGAAATAGGGCATATGCAAAAACAAAGTAAATAAATATCTTTAAGCAATCATTTAACCAAAATCCTAAACTGAATTGTCTAACATTGCCTGAAGTTGTTAGAGATGATGAATTAAATTAAGAAATCAAATCTTCAGCTATTCTAACAATTATACTACTGAAACCAAATGCTAACATTAACCTACACGAATGCTAACCTTTGTTGGGCGGTGGGCCCTTGCCGCTCCAACAGGTCAGGGACTGGAGTCTACAGTAAGTTGGTCTTTGATACACACATCACTCTTACTCAAATCTTAAACATGGAATTGGATTAGGCTAACAACTCAATTCGCATTCATTCCTTAATAATAAAAAACATGGACATAAATGAAATCCTTTCATTAATACTCAAACTGAATATATGTTCCACAATACGCAACGCTGCTCTCTATTTCTTCATATGTCTATATGTCCAGATGTCTCACCATCCTTGCCACAACTATTTAAATAGTCTTAGTCGTGAAACACAAGGAGCTGAAATCTCGAACAAATCGGTGATTGTCCAATTTACACATTCGGTTACGTATTTTAAGCTTCATCCTCATGACATGGAGTGCATGAGGATGAAGCAATAATCAAACTAGTCTAATATAGTCTTGCTATAACTTGGATGATCTAATAAGTAGTCAACAAATATCTCAGGCCTGATCTAGAGCTTAACTTTAGCTACTTTGTTTCCTTTATTGGTACCGGATCATAACAGGCGAGACACGACAAATGGTACCGGATCTGAATAATGCACAATTGGTTGGTACCGGATTCAGACAGTCATTGGTACCGGAATTAGACAGTCACGTTGGTTTCGGACAATAATAGGAAAACTGTGCTATTTTTATTAATCCACTCCAAAGTGCCTTCCATAAATCTGTAACCGTAGTGAATATTTGAAAATGGCTCATTGGAGACCTAATTTGTCATTCTGGGAGAAAAACCGATGTTTTAGAATCTTCAGATTCACTTCCATGTGCATGAACATCGAGGTGAAAGATGACAGTTTGAAATTTTTCTATTTCCTGAAATATTCCCCCTGAGCTTGAGTTCCACACATGCGATATGGGTGAATTCTGACTCACATGTACACATTTCTACGACGTTCCCCATAAAACCCATGTCCTCAATTTTCTTCTAGAAGACTTCAAAATTCGGCTTTTACTCTAGTACCGGATGACTAGAAATGTCAACGATCAAGTCTACCTAGTCACCCAACTTATTTATTAAAATCACACCATTAGAAGATCTCTTTCTAATAAATTAACACATTTTCACTAATAAGAATGTACAAAATATGCATAAGTATTGAACTACCTCATGGGCTCTTCTTAGGTTACACTTTTACACCAAGTACGAGAAAACCAAGTATGTAACGAGGGCAGTTGATCAAATTAAATGATTAGAACATGCATTAAAAGATGACAAAACGAAGTCCCAACAAGGTTCAAAATTTATTTTTCTTGGGATGGTATGAAACAAGACATTCATAATGTTGTGGTTGAATGTGATGTGTGTCAATGCAACAAGCGATAAACAGTCAAATTTCCTGGCACACTACAACCACTTCTGATTCCACTTGCTATTTGGAGAGATATCTCTATGGATGTTATTACAAGATTACCTAAATCAGGCAATAATTTAGTCATCATGGTGGTAGTTGATTTCCTTTCCAAGTATTCTCATTTTTGTTCTCATCACCACTCATTTGCAACATCCACAGTGGCACAACTTTTCATGGATCAGGTCTTCAAGCTTCATGGCATGCTGCATTCTATTGTTTATGATCGCAACCCAACTTTCACCATCAATTTTTGGCAAAGATAAATTCAAGCTACAAGGCTCCCAATTTCATCTCAACACAGCTTATCATCCCCATACAGATGGTCAAACTGAATTTGTCAACAAGTGTTTGGAAACATATTTGAGGTTTTTTGCATCAGAAAAAATAAAAATCAGTGGGATCAATGGTTACCCCTAGATGAATGATGGTACAACACTTCATACCCAACAACTACCCGCATGACTCCTTTTGAAGCAGTATATGGAAAAAATCCATCGTCCGGTCTCTCATACTTATGAGGTGTCTCGAAGTTCCAGGCGGTTGACCAAACACTTACAATTCAAGAGGCTATTCTCCATACTCTCAAAGAGAATTTGGTCATAGCCCAGAATCGCATGAAGCAACAAGCAGATCAAGTTCGCTCTGAATGTCATTTTGTAGAAGGGAATCAGGTGTTTCTTCGACTACAACCTTACAAGAAAACTTCCCTCAAGGCTGACCATTGTCAGAAACTGGTGCCAAAATTTTATGGTCCTTATATAGTTATCAAGCATGTGGGACAGGTGGCCTATCAGTTAGCTTTGCACAACAATTCTAAGCTACATCCTATTTTTCGTGTTTCATGCTTAAAGAAGTGTTGACAGGCGAAACAGTCCATCCGTCAACTGGAAGAGTGGAACCGGTTCGGGGTTGTCTAAATAACCCAAGCCGTTTGGTATGGACCACCCTGACGAGTTTAACGGCTCCGTTGGCCGCTCTGAGGTCTCGTAAGGAAACCAAAGAGAA